>CAXKVV010000043.1:0-538283 GCA_964058805.1 Schoenoplectus triqueter | reverse complement strand
CGATGATGAAAATGAGCCAAAGACACCAAAGACAATGTAAGAGAGATAATATAATAGAGAATTACAAATAGTTTTTCAGATAAGAACTTGTTTGTTTCCTCCATCTCTTCTCTCTACCACTATATGAATTGTATCCACTATTAAATATACTCAACAACTATGGTGTGGGTTATTTCAGTTTTAGTTATATTTTGAAGATATGTTATTTGGAAAGTTGTAACTTAACCGGTGACAACTGACAAGGGAACGTTCATTCCTTATTTGACAATGACAAATGACAATATTTGGAAGTTATTTCCTTATTTGATTGATTGTTTGATTGATTGATTATAGTTGGAATTAGCAAGTGCTAAGTGCTCGTTTTGTTGTGAAAGAGCCCGATTGAACTAATATAAAATTAATTAAGGCGACATATTATTTTATGGACGGCAAAGGTCGCAGATCTAGTTGGCAGCATGAGGCATAGCAGCCACTATTTTTGACTTTCAACTTTGCTTCATTCACACTATTGCCGACATCATCAATTTATTTAATTAAGTTTATCCAACAAAATAATCATCATAATATTAATAACAAAATGATGTTGATAGTTGATAAAAGTCCATCATCATCACTATGAATTGCTGATCGTATCGAGAAAAAACTTAAAAGAGTTATGAAAGCCTTCATAAATTAAGGAGTCATAATTTGAAAGTTTTTGCCTCATGCTTATTAAATACTCTAATGGAATATTTCTGTGCACCACACCATACTTATTTGTATGGCAAATTTTATTATATATTTTTTTGTTTTATGTTGGTGGATCTCACATTTAAAAAAGCATCTCTTATAATAAAATCTGAGTCATTCAAACAAATCCAATGAGCCAAAAGAACCATTGCACAATCCTGCTATAGTTATTATAACAGCAGATTAGGATCCCCACTTAATATATTAAAGTGCAAAATCTAAGGCACCGCTTCTCTCCAATTGTAGGGACTTGATGGTAATGGTATGATTCAGGCAAATCTAAACCGTTCCTTTAGACCGATTGTCTGTTCTCGGTAAGAATGAAACCGTAGCTCAGAGGCTGAAGCGAGGCTCAGAGCAATAAAGAATACAAATCATTTTTAATATAATATATAAAATCAGTTACTCATCATTATGTTTTATTTCACTATAATTTCTTAACAGTACTTTGATTCTAAATTAAATAGCTAGGTCGAACGAAGTGAAATTTAGCATATTGTCTAATTAACAGAATAGTGAACCGAGAGTATAAAGTATTATTATTATACCATAGATCTTGATGGATTTCATTTCATCAAGCGGCTTGAATTGAAAAGACTCTGGACAAGTCTCAATCTGGTAAGTCTCTTTATCTTAGACTCTTAGTGGAAACTGAAAAGCAAATTAATGAGACCCACAAAGTTTGATATCATTATCAATTCAGAATTGTCTTTTCTATTCTAGTTAATCAACAACTTTGAATTTAAGGCTCAAACCCATTACCCATATCATTCTAGTCTATGAAACCAGTCATACATCAGTAGCTTCTAGCTTGATACATATCAAGCTTCTTCAAAGTTCAAACCATCTATTTTGTACAATTAAATCTCGGCACTCTGTCTCTGTTCACTCCCTCCTCTCCTCTTAATTAACTCTTTCCTATGCATACATGTTCTTCTATTTCAAGATAATTTATGAAATTTTAACGACAAAGTTCTGATGGCCTTATGATGAATATTCATATAACCAATCAAATTTTGGGGGAAAGTGAGCTTCCTTGTATCTTCTTGCGCATGATTTGACTTTGGGTCTCCTTGTAGGACCTGCTTTTGCTGCTTTTCCTAATATGATTCCCTGTTGACTTGACTGATGACATATGCAATCATGCAACGCATTTGTTTTGGCCTTTTTAGAATGGATGTGATTCTGTATTAGTTTAACAAACTAATCTTTATTATGGAAAGCTATGATTAATAACAGAAGAAATAAACACGGTTAAAGATAATTGATTGGATCAAAAATTAATATCAATAGTTAGTTACAGATTAATTTATATATGATTATGGGAGGAAAATCCTGCCCACATGCGGGCACGTGATTAAATTATTTAATTAACCACGTTATGTGAAGCAAAATTGAGCACGTTACACTTCAATTATTTAATTAATTAGATTAGATGATTCCTCACTCTCTTCACATTATTGATGTCGGCCCCAAAGTTTCAGTTTCAGTTTCAGTTTCAGTCGCGATTATATGAGCCAGTCATACTCGCGATTAGATGATTCCTCACTCTCTTCACACGTTAACGCTATCAGCTACTTCCTCTAATCATCTCCAACTCTTCCAATTCCAAATTACAAGAAGCGCATTATTTTGGAGAGTAACCACCCCATCATACTCATGGCACAAAGAATTGGGCTTCCTCATTACCATTTCCTCACTATTCTCCTCCTCGTAAGTGTTTTCTCATCTCCTCTTGCAGCCCAAGCACCCAGTAGTAAAAGTAGTACTGATATATCAGCGCTGCTCTCCTTCAAGTCCCAAATATTTGGTGACCCGTTTGGAGTCCTGTCCTCATGGAATGATTCCCTTCATCATTGCAGATGGCAAGGTGTTCTCTGTGGCCAGCAGTATCCTGATAGAGTCACTGCTCTTATTCTGGACTCCAAAAGATTATCAGGTTATGTATCTCCATCCTTGGCAAACCTCACATTTCTCCAAAACTTAAGTCTCTCTGATAACCATCTTCAAGGGGATATTCCAGTTGAGCTTGGATACTTGCAGAGGCTACGTGTTGTCAACTTGAGCGTGAATTCAATGGAGGGTAGCATTCCGTCTACTCTTGGCAACTGTTCCAAACTAGAAGCTATTTCTTTGAGAAACAATAATCTCCATGGAATTATCCCATCCACTCTAGCAAAATGCAAAGAACTTAAAGTTATCGATCTCAGAAATAACTTCCTCATAGGAGGCATACCTCCAGGCTTCGGTCTTATCTCTCAGCTTCTTGTTTTGGGACTATCTGTGAATAATCTTACAGGACCCGTACCATCCACCTTAGGCAATCTTAGTAGCCTACAATTCCTTTATCTTGACCAAAATAATTTAGCTGGTTACATTCCAGATAGTTTGGGCAAACTTACTAACCTATCATACTTCTTTCTCTTCGAAAATAACTTCATCGGTTCCATCCCACTCCCATTAGGCAATCTTACTAACCTGATATCATTGCGTCTTGATCAAAACAACCTTAATGGTCCCATTCCATCCATCTTAGGGAGCCTTACAAACTTAGTAGACCTTTCCCTTTTCCAAAACAGTTTAAGTGGGGCAATCCCATCTACCTTGGGTAATCTCAACAACCTGCAGCATTTATATCTTCACCAAAATAGCCTTATTGGTCATATCCCACCCATATTAGGCAACCTAACTAACTTATCATATATTTTTCTTCACGAAAACAAATTGAGTGGCACCATCCCATATGCCTTCAGTAATATGAATAATATTGAATATATAAGTCTTTTTAATAATAGATTAAGTGGTCTCATCCCCGATACACTTGGAAAGCTTCAAAACCTTCAGTATTTTAACATCCATGGTAACAACATTTCAGGTGAAATACCACACTCCCTTTACAATATATCAGCATTGGTTTACTTGCAACTTAGCGATAACCAGCTCGAAGGAACTCTCCCTTCTGATATGTGTGATGCTTTACCAAATCTGGAAAGTTTAGCCCTATTTCAAAATCAGCTCAATGGTCAAATCCCACCATCCATATCCAATTGTTCTTCTCTAATGAACTTTAGCCTAGATTCAAATCACTTTAGTGGCATTGTACCATCTACCATAGGAACCTTAAAAAACCTTTATTATTTTAGTCTCATTGATAATCAACTAGAGGCTAAGACACCTAGTGATTGGAGCTTTATTGATGCTTTGGCCAATTTTACATCATTACGATATCTAGATATTGGACAGAACCACCTCCAAGGAGTATTACCAAATTCCATAGCAAATCTTTCTAGTATTGTTGAACTCTCAATGCCTAATAACCCAACCAAAGGTGCCATACCAACAGATCTTCAAAAGCTCTCTAATTTGAACTACTTTGAACTTAACCACATGCTTCTTGGTGGCACCATTTCAGATGAAATCGGGAATCTTTTCAGATTGGAACTTTTCGATGTGTCCCATAATTTGATTTCAGGTCAAATTTCACCAAATTTTGGCAATCTCACTAAGATGACCAAGCTATCCCTAAACGATAATAAATTTGAAGGGAGCATACCACCGGAATTAGTTAACATGCATGGTTTATTGCTCTTAAATTTATCAAATAATAAGCTAACGGGCAAAATTCCGAAAGAAATCATGAGCCTATTTTCTCTTACAATCAGTTTGGACTTGTCACACAATTATCTTACTGGCATCTTGCCACCCGAAATTGGTAACTTAAAAAACCTACAAACAATTCGTTTCTCAAACAACAAATTATTTGGAGAGCTTCCTAGCACAATTGGTGGATGTCAATTGCTTCAGGCCCTTTATCTTGATAATAATATTTTCCAAGGGACTCTTCCATCCACCTTGAGCAGCTTGAGAGGTTTGCAACAACTTGATATCTCAAACAATTATTTCTCCGGTCAAGTTCCTGAATTTATTGGTAGAATGAACCTGCAATATCTAAATATTTCTTTCAATAATTTCGAGGGAGAACTACCAAGAGAAGGCATTTTTCAAGAACATTAGTGTCATTGACATAAGAGGAAATCCTAAACTTTGCGGTGGAGTACCTGAATTACATTTGCCACAATGCATTTTAGAACCTTCGACACAGAGTCATCATTCTCTAAGAAAAATTGTGCTCATAAGTTCTATTGTTAGTTCTTTTATTTGTTTGTCCATTGTCATCTGGCTGTTGGTAATTTATTATTTTCGAAAAAGGCCTCATAATAATCAACAATCTGATAGACCATTGAGACACGAGTTGAATCATGTTTCATACAATGACCTTCTCATAGCCACTAAAAATTTCTCATCGGAGAATCTAATTGGAAGAGGCGCATTTGGTACAGTGTACAAAGCTGTCATGAGTTTCGATAATGTGACAACCGTTGCAGTGAAGGTGCTAAATCTTGAGAGACAGGGGGCTACTAAAAGTTTTTTTTTCTGAGTGTGAGGCACTGAAAAATGTGAGACATCGGAATCTCATCAAACTGTTGAATTTATGCTCAAGCATAGACCACCAAGGCAATGATTTCAAGGCTTTGGTTTTTGAGTTCATACCAAATGGTAACTTAGCAACATGGTTGCATCAGAACACAGATGAAACATTTAAAAGCCTCACCCTGGTCCAGAGGTTGGACATTGCAACTGATGTAGCATCAGCACTAGAGTATCTTCACTATTATGGGTCCACACCAATTGTCCATTGTGATCTCAAACCTAGCAATGTACTTTTGGATGATGACATGACTGCACGTGTGGGTGATTTTGGATTAGCAAGGATTTTGGTCGGACCTGATACGATACTTTCCCAATCAATGACAATCGCCAGTGGAATCAAAGGTTCTATTGGCTATATTCCTCCAGGTACAATTGAGATTATGGATATTTTTCCCTTAGCATGTCATTTGATGATTTGAACAAAAAAATTGTATTTTTTTTTTTTGAAGGGGAGGCAACAAAAAAAAATTGTATTGTTAGTTAAGATTCAAACAAACAAATAGCAAACTCTGCCACGTAGATGCTGAAATTATGGTGCTTTTCATGAATTATGTATATAACCTAACATTATTTTCTACCATTGGTTACATAATTGGAAAAACCAGACAACACATGTTATATATACACACATAATCACGTGATGCCAAATATGAATAAACAGATGAATCATACTAAATTGGTGGAGTAACAACAATTTTTTTTTGTCTAGAGTATGGTATGGGTCGCAGGCCATCAATAGAAGGAGATGTTTACAGCTACGGCATTCTTCTTCTTGAGATGTTCACTGGAGTAAGCCCCACCGATAAAAGATTCGGTGATAGTTTGAGCCTCCAAAAGTATGTTGAGATGGCTTTTCCTGAAGAAATCATGGACATAATCGACACCAAACTCTTCTCAGGAATTGTTGGACAAGACAAAATGGTTGCACCTGAAAATGTCTATAGCTGTTTGATTTCAGTCATTCAATGTGGGCTTCTGTGCTCCAAAGAGTTGCCAAAAGATCGCATTTCTATCAAAGATGTTCTCAAGGAGTTGAACTTGGCGCAAATGAAGTTGGGAACATAGAAATTGATTAAAAAAAAAATTTAAGGTCTCCACTATTCACGTTCTACTAGTTAACATTGGATTAGCAGTTCTTGGTTATCTATGGTATTGTAATATGTACTTTTCAATTATCTTCTAATTTATGAATTTGGGTAGTAATATGTTCAAATATTCATTCTGGGTTGCAAGACCTTAAACCTTGATTTCCACTAAATGAGTAAGAACATTCTAAAAAGTAATTACATTAACTGCTGCTTGTTTATACTATACAGTGTGCTTTGATGTACACATTCTAAACATAAATCTAATTGTTTAGAATTTTTTCTTTCATAGTACTAAATATACATATATTTATATGACCAGATACCTTATACACAATCTCGACAACTTGGGTGTGCATATAGATCCTTGCTAATGGCAGCACAATAAACCTGTCCTGATTCCCAACTCCTGAGTAGGCACATGGACCTGCATTCACTTATCAATAAGTGATCTGTTGGTCCAAATTAGCATGCAACTAGCCAATTAGACACATTAAATATAAATAACCTGTTAGAAAAGAAAGAAAAAAAAACCGTTAACCCACAATACCACAGTGGATAAAACACAGGATGTACTAAACACATAGTTCAGGAAGTGTGCAACAGAAAATTTACCTGTGCAAAATATAAACTGTGACAATTGGTACTAAAACAATCCAAGAAATTGAACATACCTTTCAGGCTTTCAGTGGAATAACTGAACTTGCAAAAGCAGATTGTTTGCTAGACCTATAACTATCAGAAATTACCACCTGACAAGTGATAAATAGGGATAAAACTTAAACCTGAACTAGATACGGCGCAGGCAAAGCTAGACAGAATAAAGTAATAATTATATAATGTACCACTTACTGGTACAAGCTTTGTTGATTTTTGAGATCTTTGATCTCTATGATTTCAGATTGGGTTTCATTTCTAGTTTATCCCAAATAAATTGGGATTAAAGTAGGGGTGCAAACGGATCGAATACGGTCGGATAGTAGTCAAAATCGTATTTGTATTGATTTTAATTTTCCAAATACAAATACGAATGCGGATATTCCCGGATACGGATATGAATATAGATAATTTCTAGTACAAATATGGATAATATATATAAATTGTCAAAGATAAACATAAAATTTATAAAATCGATTGAAATGTACAATAAAATAGGTTTTTAATACTATTCTTTATTTAAACATATATTTCTAATTTAAAAAAACATTAAAATTCATAATATATATTTAATTATAGTGGTGAATAATATTTATTTTTGTATAATATGTATTAAATAATAGATTATATATCTAGTATTTAGATACAGATAATTAAGATTGAAAATCATTTCCATACCATTTCCCATCCGGATATTCGAATATGGATCATCATATTTAATTTTATGGATACAAACCGAATACGGTCGGATATTATCTGCATAAGTTTGCACCTCTAGATTAGAAGATTTGTTGTTGTTGTTGTTGTTGTTATTGTACCACTTGTACAGGCCACCGAATCTCAACAGTGATAATTATTCTTTTAGGAGAATTGAAGTGACGAGAACAATTAAACATACAATAAAGTGAGGTCATGGCGTCATGGGTTCTGAGAAGCTGAAGCCTTTCCCAGCAAGTAACAGCCGACAACCTAACAAATTAAAGATATGAATTGAGATTAATCACATATATAGACCAGTTGAATTTTATGGAATTTGAGAGAGAATACTGAACAGAAAATTATTCTTATTGCTTGCTATTATGTTATGTTATTACAAAGTGACACAATGGCTCTTTTATACGACTTTCTCTAACAGGTGATTTGGTCCCTAAAGGTTCATTTTATCAGCCAGCTGATGATCATAATTAATTCCTACGGATTAGAGGCCAATTAGCTATAATCAATCTAATCCCTCATGCCTCAACAGCAGACCACAAAATTGAAAACCATCACTGTCTAAAGTCTAAACAATAGTATTTAAATCAAAACCAATTGTGCTATGTGACAATTCCTACTTGGCAGTTGGCACATACAAAAATCGAGGAACCGGTAAAAGAAATTTAGAGTAGAGTGTACAGCACAAACTAATGCATTATGAATTTATGATGCTGTCAAAGGAAGATGAACTTATGCATTATGATGCTGTCTTGCAATGTAATTATTCTGTCGAACCTTGTATATATACACACACTACTTGTGCTTTTGTGGATTAATTTAAGGATGGAAGAAAACCTGTACAAACATGGATTGAAAAAACAGCCAGCCCACATAAAAGTACGGTATTTTGTTTACCTACTGTCTTTTCTAAAATGATATACTTCCAAAGTTCCAAGAAATCGGCATCAGAAAATCGCCTACAAATCTTCTACTAAAGAAATAAATGTGCGTGAGCAGAACAGGGTATAGTAACTCAAAAGCATCATAAGTGCACCAAATTTTCTACTCCTAACAAAATGATACAATAAAATGATGATTTGAGCTTACATTTTCAGAATCATCAAGAATAATCACCACATTCTCAGGCCCGAACACAATATCCAGCGCCTTTTTGTTGCTTGTGGTGCCATCGGACCCACTGATAACCCTAAAGGGGAAATACATACCATCAGGGTCAAGCAGCTCTGCAATCTGGTCAGCATAATCCTGTCCGCCCATTGTGTATATGTACATTTCAAACATATCATTGGCCTCCTCCAAGAAGAAGCGAACATAGGGTCGCAGCTTTGTCAGCATGTAACTAGATCTGCCAACCTGAAAGAGGTCTGGGTCAAAGAAAAGAGATGGCAACAAACGGACTGTCAGTCATAAAATCCAAATAAATACTAAGTGCCTGGTAGATGTAGTGTGCCCAGTCTTATTCCTTCAGTTTTCATCAAATTCACAACTATGTGTTAATTACAGAACAACATTTACAGGTATACACATAATTATAAACAAATTTGGCTTCAGTTTGCCTCAACCTGCTTTAGTATTTGCTAGCAAATAAAGGAATGGACAATATCATTTGGTTAGTTCTTGACATGGGGGAAGATGAGAATTGCATAATAATTTTCTAGGAAATATTAAAATGCCCCCGAATTTGCTGTGTCACTTTCCTAATTGTTTATTCATTGGGCAAAACAGTTTCATGTTTTACCTTCTATCATCATAATCTCATCAAGTAGGGATTCCTCCTCCTCAGTAATCTGATCATTTAAACTCAGTTAACCAAAGTGTGATCCAGATCCAAAACCAGTATCAATTTCTTATCCTTCAAAAGGTATTTCACATATCATTGCGTAGATTATCTGCTGCTGATGGTTCAAGCCTCAAATTCTGAAGATATACCTTGTAAATATCGGGAAAGGCCGCACTCGATCCAGATTCTTCGACTACTAGATTAGAGCACATAATTTTAGCAGTCATGCTCAGTGTCAAGGTTGAAAACTTGAAATTACAACTTCGTTAAATTCATATTTTATTGAATTGATTTTCCTCAAAAATACAGTGGTTTAGAATATATACCATCACCAACTGCCTCTACCACTGTTTCTTCATCCGTACTTTCATCCATTACCTTTATTTTTTTGTTCCTGCAAAAGCATATAAATGTTATGCATAAATCTGGGCCTCTGAAAAAGTATCTTTTGTAGAGAAATTTCTCATGAACATTTGCAAATTGGAATAAATTAAAACTATATGTGACACGCAATCATAGGGAAATATCACACACTCCTATATATTTAAATTATCTATTTGGTCCTTTCCTATTCATCTTCAAAGATTTTGAACCACTACTACATCTACCAAGAAATCTAAACATTTTTTAATCATATTTCCACTTGATTCTAGGCCTGGAAAAAAATAATAGCTTTTAACCAGGATACAAATGAAAATTCAAAATTCATAGAAGGAAGACGTACCTTTGTTCTGCAAGCTTGATATACTCTTGGATATCTTCTAGGATCTTTTCTTTGATATCTTTTTCGACCTCTTCTTTGCTTGGTTCATCAATTTTTTTTTTCTGAGAAAGCAGAAAATTCATTGATGCATTTGAAGAGCGTTTAGGCGATGGAGATCCAGTTGGTGAAGTCATCTTAGAAAACAACCTAATGAAGTATTAAGAAAACAAATTAAGTTTTAACTTTTATGGTTCAATAAAACAAAATAGCAGGCTGTTTTTGCCAGCCACTTTCAAACGAGAGAGAGTACTCCGATTTTTTTTAATTAAGAAATTAATTAAACATAATTAAAAATCTAGGAAAACCATAGGGCGATATCAAGAAGTAGGCTGGCCGGCATAAAATTTCCCGTCCCAAAACTCAATTCCCATGCAACAGCTTTATCTTCGTCCTCTTCATCTGTAATTTCATTTTCTTCATTTTCATCAGACCCAATTTCATAATCGGAGTCATCCTCATCCTCGTCATCATCCTCATGATCGTCCGCATCAAACTCTTCTTCTTCTTCTAGTGGAATCGAGGAATTAATATTTGTCGGTGTAGATGTCGGTCCCGCATGATCAAAGGAATGACATTAACTTCTAGATTATGGGAGTGTTTGGCACTCAATGGAATAGCAAAAAGTTAGAATAGAATAGTTATTCCGACGAATTAATTTGCCAAACGAATTTTAGACTAAGTAGAAGAGTGCGAAATAGTACTAATCCGGTAGCTCTCGTCGGAATAGCGATTATTGTTTGATTATATTATATTATATTATTATATTATATTATGATTATGATTATAATTTAGTATTATTATATTATTATATTATATTTATGATTATAATTTATGATTATATTAATATTATGATTATTTATTATTATTATTATTATTATCATTATATTATTATTATTAAATTATTATTATCATTATTGTTATTATATTATCGTTACCATTAGCATTATTATATTATTTATTATTATTATAAATATAATTTTAATATTATATTATTATATTATGAATATAAATATAATTATTATATTATTATGATCAAGATTATTTATTATTATATTATTATATTATGATGATTATGATTATGATTATTATTACTTATTCTTATTTTATTATGTTGTATTATATTATTATATGTTGATTATAGTGATGATTAATTTATTATTATATTATTATAATTTTAATTATTTATAATTGTTTTTATCATTATGATTATATTTTTATTATTATATTATTATGATTATGATTATGGTTATATTATTATGATTATGACTATAATTATTATTATCATGATTATAATTATTATATTATTAAAATTATGATTACTTATTATTATTATATTATTATAATTATGATTATAATTATAATTTATTATTATTATATTACTATATTATGATTATGTTTATATTTTTATTATATTACTATTATAATATTATTATTTATTATGATTATTTTTATTACTTTATTATTATTTTATTATGTTGTATTATATGTTGATTATAGTTATGATTAATTTATTATTATATTATTATAATTATAATTATTTATAATTATTTTTATGATTATGATTATATTTTTATTATTATATTATTATGATTATATAATTATGATTGTAATCATAATTTTTTATTATTATATTACTATATTATGATAATATTTATATTTTTATTATATTACTATTATAATATTATTATTTATTACGATTATTTTTATTACTTTATTATTATTATTATTATCTTACTATTATGATTATTATTTTATTATTATTATTATTATCATCATCATTATTAGTATCATAATTATTCATATTTTAACTATTCTGAGTAACAACTGCCAAACGATATTTTCACTCTTCCGAATAGTCAAGAATACCACTATTCTACCACTCTTCCAAAAATCACTATTCTATCACTCTTCCAAAACTATTCCTTGATTTGCCAAACGGACCCATATTAGAATAGTGCTCCTTATTTCAAAATTTTGAATGGGTTTTATACTAACATATAATTCAATAATTCCCATTTGGAAGATTACCGTATCGTAAAATGATTTCCATGACCTCTCATCATTAACTGACACTATATTAAAAAAACCAATTACCTGGTATTCCTGCATTCACTTTGCCATAAATCTCAATAGAATACTAGCTCTTTGATACTCGCAATCCAGAATATATATCATTTGTTAATTCTTCATAAGTAGTAGATTCATTAATTGAAAATGTCAATCGAGGACCAATACTGTATTCTGCTCCAAATCGTCCATACATTATTTCACCTCCAAAATATACACTTACAGGTGGCATTTTGATACCTACAATAAAACTATATAGAATATATACTTACATGAGTTCAATATATAAAGAAAAATAATTTACACGAGTTCAGTACATAAAGAATATATACTTACATAAATTATATAACCAAAATAATTTATAAATTAAAGAAAACTCATCGACTAATTATTGATGAGCATTGATTGCTACCGAACTGGTTGGTGCTGGTAATCTGAACAGAGTCAAATCGTCTGGCCGATGAACGATTCCCTGGCCCATGGGGTCACGGATTTACTATATGATACCCTAGGCCGTTGTTTTGTTCGCTGGCCCTTGTGTGGGGCCGCTGTTTTGCTCGCCGGCCCAAATCTTAGGTCGGCATATTGAATGCCTTTCCAAATTGAATTCAATCATTACGAAAAACTGACAAAAGTACAGCATTGGTCGGTATTCTGGCGCGATCCAATAATTTGGCGCGACTGAAGACTGGAGAGGAACACTGAATCACTGACTGTTGGTGTTTCAATTTATTACTGGGAGCGGAGCAGAGGGTAGATTAGTGGCCTGTCGTGTGTGTCAACACCCAGCAGTGAAGGATTGTCATGAACTTCAGTGTCTGGTTATATTTTATCAGGACACAATGTGCACAACGCATGTTTGTGAAAATGCCTCATAGAAGTAAATAATGCAGAGTAGGAAACCTGACAATTGAACAAACCAAAGAAAAGACAAGCTAGCTCGCATGATAGTGAAATTCTTTATCTTGCTCTGTTGCTCATGCTGTACCAATAGTAAGCCACAGCTGGGACTGGGATGCTGGCTTCCAAATCAATTTTGCAATCTAGAGTTAATTAGCGCATCCATGTAATTAAACTATATTCGGTACTAACTTTCACCAATTTCCTATAAAAGTTTATTGATAATAAGTGCACAACTTCTAGGTTATTCACTTGAAAGTGTCTTGATGATGTTCTTAAATAAGAATTTCATTGTGTGTCAATCAATGTCTGATTTCTAGCCTCCAAGGAACCATATATACAGTAGAGGTCAGGTCGATCCAAAGTTGTAGTTAGTTCTCGTTGTGTACTTCCATGATATAACGAATTTGCTCCTAAGCAATGTACCTACATTGCAAGCAGTTAAAATAAGTGTTCCTTCCCCGTATATATACACAAAATGCAGGGGAGATGTTATTATTTCCTGAGTGCATATATTTTATCCTTCTGCCTTCCAAAATGCAGGGAAGATCTGCAGCCGATACAGCTACAACATAATGAGAATATGAGATCCTTCCTAGCTCTCAACTTCTTTACTAGATCTATATGTAAAATAGCCTAATTAATTTGAAATTTTGAATGCTAAAGTTTAATTTACTGACTTCATAATGAATATTCAATTCAATTTCAAATTAGCTTAAATTCGATGCATATATATCTTATCTAATAGATTAGACAATATATAATTTTGATATTTTTTTAGTTTTCACAATATTTTTAATTTTTGTTATTGTTTTGAAGTAGGATATAATTTATAGAGGAAAAGATAGCGTGAACTTAAATATACAGAGATCTTTCATAAGTTTAACTAAAAAAGAATTATATCATCTTCAAATTTTAATTATCAGCTCAATAAATCCTTCATATGAAAATCTTATGGGATATAAAAATTTTAGAGTGTTTCGAATTTTCTAAGTCACTGTTTTCAATTTTTTTAAAATCATGTACAAATATTGAACATTTTGTTATTATTTTTAGAATTGATTTTTCAAAAATTAAAAATAATGACTTAGAAAACACAAAAAATTCAAAATTTAATGAGCTTAATAAATCAAAATTTAGAGAATATTTGATGTACTTTTTGAGTTAAATTCATAAAAAACTTCTATGAGTTTAAACTTATGCTATTTTACTTTAATGTATATATCGTAAACGTCAAGATCTTCTAGGTCACCAGGTTGCTGACTGATAAAGTGATATTGTCAGTCGGGATGGAGAAACAGAGTTAGTTTTCAAGCTTTTGAGTTATGCCGCGTCATTCATGCTTTTTTTAAATTGATTTTATTTCTCTCTCTTTATTTATTTTATCTTATGGCTTATATTATTTTTCTTTTTTTTTCATTTAAAGAGATGATATGTTATTCTAAGATATAATTTAAATACTAAAACAATACAAATCTTTATATTATTTTCAATAAATTATTACGTAGCTAATTATAATACTTATCATTAAACATATTTTTAACATTTTAAAAATATATATTTATGTTCAAAATAAATTTTTATTTTAAATATTTAATTATTAATATATATTTTATCGGGACGAAACCGATGAATAGGTCTAGTATATTGATAATTTGTAAACCACCACGTGCACAAACTATAAAGAATAGGAAACAACAAAACAAAACATGCACTTACCCCGTTTGTACATAGATGCGAAAAAGGAGATCCAATGGACGATATTAATAGACTGAGAGGAAATGAACGGTAAAGATGAAGTGCTAAACTGCTAAGGCTTCATCAGGCCTAATCTTCCGTGCAGCGCGGCAGATCAAAGCCATCGATTAAAACAAACGGTACTATAATTCTCTTTGATTTTTCTACCTACGTGCCTTCCTTCTACCCACGTGATTTTATACTAGTTCTTTTTCAACTTAGATGCTTGGTGGTGTCAATGGGTAAAACCGTAGAGATAGTTCATAAGGGCTCAGTTTTTGAACTCGATTTGGCTGGCTCTTTAAAAAATTTATCCTTTACAAGTCCGGTTCGGTCCTTTTTAATGATAAGAGTCGGGCTCAATCTTTAAAAAGCAGACTCTTATCAAACTCGACCCTTTTCGGCTTTTCCCAAATCATTTCTTTAATATTTTTATATTACATATTAATTACATTTAAAACTCCAAAAAATAGAAAAAATAAAAATAAAATGCCAAAACATAAAAAATTAAAATGAAATACCAAAACAGAAAAACATAATTTAATATTCTTATACAAATATCAATTAAAATTAAAAAAATACATAATCAGTAAAAAAAATATACCAAACCCTTACCCGACCCTTAGAATCCGGAGGACGATGCCCTTTAAATTCTGCCCTCTAAAAACTCTTATCAAACTCGGCCCTCTCGTAGGCCTGCTAGGCCCGACCCTTGAGGACGATGTCTATCAATGGGTTGGGTGAGGTTCAGGTCGGATCATCATTATTTTATTATTTTTTTGACCCGATCCGTTTAAATTCGGATCAAAAAATCTTGACCCATATCCAACCCGACCGGGTCACGAGTCGACCTGATCCGTGTAAAATAATTAAATATTTATTAATTATTTTTATATAATTTTAAGTAATTAAGTATTAATTAATTTATAATTAATCTTAATTAGTATAAAATTAATGTATATTTAAGATCTAATTAGTACTAAATCATAAAAATACTTCAAAAAATATAATTAATTAGGTCGGGTTGACCTGAACCCGACCCGATTCGGGTCAAAAAAATTAAACTCATACCCGACACATTTATTTTTGGATCATATCAGATCGAGTCAGGATGGGTTAATCCGTCAGATCGGGTTAACCCGTCGGGTCGGGTCAATAATTAAAACTTTTATCTAATACTAATTTTATTTCTTCTTGCAATATAACAAAATTCAGTGACCAAAACTCAGAGGCAATGAAACATCTAATTATGACTATAGGCTATTATATCTAATGGAACAACCATGTGTATGTCTTTTTTCTCTTTCAAATAGTAAACAAGTTATAATATCATATACTAAAATAAATAAATACTTAGTGAACTAAAGATTTAGAAGTTGCCTTCTTGATTTATAAGATTGTTGGAGCTTGAGAAGAAAAAAACATCCATATTAGCTTTAACATTTCATCAATTTTCACTTTGATTGTCTTAAATCCATTCCATAGCTATTATTTAGTTCATAAATGAAGTAACGAGCTCATTCGTGGTAATCATATAGGAAGGTAGTGGAGTTCTTGTATATATTTATGTGAAGTAGTTTGGATATTTTGAAGTTACATACAGTTAATTATTGTCAGAAGTAATTGGGAATTTGATTTGTCAAAAAAATTACTAAGATAATGCGCCATTAACTTAATCTATGTTTGAGAAAAAAAAAAGCCACCTGACGGAATTAAGATTTTAACATAGAAGGGCTCAGATGTAGGTTTACGTCACTAAAGTATTGAAATTGATAAATTAAAAGTGCCAGTAAAACTCACAAAATAAAAATACTTAAAAATGTTTAACCCTAATATATAACTTTTATGGGATTAGAACTAGTGGGACACCAACCCCTTAAATCTGCCCTATCTATTTTTTCTTAAAATATATCATGGTAAATTAATAAAGAGGGTTGATACAGTGCCCCTGCACTTACCCCCTTATTTTCCCTCTGCTACTCTGATAAACGGTTCCCACACGCTTTTGACTTTTAGGGGGTCCTATTTTTCAAGAAAGTGGAGGAAAGAGGGGAAAAAGGAGAGGACACCATATATTTTTCCATTAATAAATTATGTTGTAGCAAATGGGATGGGAAGAGGTTCTCCGTTCTGAGGAAAATGGAAGAGTCACGTGATAAGAATAAAATAAGATGAGAAAACTTGAGAAAATTTAATCATAACCGTTAAACAGTGTGATTTGTAGCACTACAAAAGCTGCAGCGCGACAGAGATACGGACGGATCCGACTCATCTTATCATGTAACATCGTCTTGAAAAACAAAAGTAAAGAAAAATATGAGTTCATATAATTAATTAATTTAATGACCAAATTTTTTATATTACCATATATTAAGAATTTAATTCATAATTCCGACTTTCATAAAGAATAGAGCATCTGGAATCAGAGACAGATGTACACTCGGAGAATGAGATCAATTGACCCATTTTTTTTAAAAATTTATGTACTAACTAAGCATATTGTTATATATTTTTCATTGCTAGTAAAGCTATCCGTTCTTACGTACGAATTCATATATTTATATACATTTATAAAATTTCAAATCATTTTTAATGATAATGCTATCAATAATTCATATAAATTTATATAGATCAAAATGCATTATATACATATATTATATAATTACTAATAAAAGCACGCACCAAGTTGAAATGCCACTTTAATTTATAAACTAGGATAAATATTAGAATCCCCATGCTCTTGTCCCCAAATAAAATCCCATAACTTTCCATTTGTAGCGTCGTTTACTTTTCGTTTATTTCCATTTTCGACTAAGAGTTGTCTTTTAATTTCAAATTAAATTATTTTGAAATGAAGATACCCCTTCCCTTCTTTGCCGTCTCTACGGTCCACAAGACTTCATTCTCTTTTTCTCTTTCACATGGATCATGTGCTATTTCTATTATACTTCTAATTCAACCTTTCAATCATTTTTTTTAAAATACGATTCATTTCTTCTCTTTCCAATCAAACTCGATTTGACCAATAAAGCAGGCATCAACGGGCGACCATCGACGATCTCGACTTCATATTGTTTAATTGTTTGTTATCATTCATTAATTGCGAGTTAATGGATTGACAAGAAAAAGGAGAAGGGATGATGCACCAATTCATTTTATATGACATTTGATTAATTGCACTGTGCTTCAATATTTTCTTTCATTTTATTTGCGTCAATTGTAGTTTTTGACTTGTTTTTTTGTCCTATTTTGTTATTTTCATGAGTATAATCTTTTTTTGTCATTCGACAACATTAATTGAATTTTAATATGTCATAATATTAATTATATATAGCATCAACATTCATCTATATAGTTCTCTTACAAAACATACCTAAATAAAAAAATATTAATAATATATTTAACTAGTATAAATAGCGTACTTATCTACTATTAATAGCTTCATACAAAATGAATTGTAAATGTTCTTACACGTTTTTTTACAGGCATTTGTATATATATTTATGGGGTTAATGATTAATATAAACAGAATATGCGGTTAGAAATGACATGTTTCAGCGAGACCATGTCGCTCTGTAAAAATGATCAGTAGGACTAACATGTTGACAGTTATAATTTTATTACAACACATAAATAAAGTGCACTGCTATAAGAATAAATATAAATTACCATTATAAAACATGTAAATAACATAAGATGTATATATAAATAGTGTCGGGAAAGAGTTGAAGATGTGCGTTAGTCAAGAGACTTTTTTATCGCCGAGTCGCTGACCACTGGGTTTGACGCTCACGGTTAATTTGGGGATTTTTTATGGGATAAAAGATTGGGGACTATTATTAGCCTCCTATAAACTAATATGAATCATATAAAATATAAAGGTATTATTCAGACCTACAAAGATAAGTCTGCCCAAATTAAACATCCAACCTACATCCTTTCGGTTATTACAGTAGCAAATATTGTGCGCTTTCTTGAAACAACAATGAATTCTCAAAAGCCAACAAAAAAAAATTCCTCCAGCTCTTTTAGTTCTGAGCGGACCTCATTGGTGCTTTGAAGTAATGACCCTACAAAAAATGAATCTTAAGTGAAAATTCAAAAATGACATGTAAACCAGCATGTCCATCATCTACAGTATTGAGGGATGATTTAAGAACTGAATAGTAGTCAGACTGTTGTGCAAAATCTCTCTGCACCATCTTTGAGTTTCATGTTCTAATTTCTCAAATTGTAAATAAAAAAATAATATAAAATTGTGATTCAAGATTTAACTGGTAACTTATTTGGCACCCACCTATTGCAAAGGGACAACCCAATTCTGTATTTAGATAGATTGAACTTTTATAAATACCACCAATGGTGCTATTGTCAATACTCAGAAGGTATATGTATGAATTCAAGTCTCACGAAAGTGTAAGGCTTTGCATCGAGACATTTTTGTCTTTATTGCACTTTGTTTATCCTCCATTAATGAAGTTCCAAGAAAGTCAAATCTAACATAATGAGTTGAATCACAATCTAAATTCATCACAATTACAGTGAGATAATATATTGCAATTGTAAGGCATGGTCCATGACACCACCATAATAGTAATCCTAGGACATGCCAGCATTGCACTGAATAAAACTTACAAGTGCCATATCATATGCTGACTGTCATTGATCAGAAGATTACTACCAATGGTGCTATTGTCAGAAGCAGGATACATATAATAAATTATTTAAAATAAACTATATTAACTTACAAAACGGGACATGATTGATGATCCATAGTTAGCATCAAAGCTTCCATCCTAGAGCATGTCAGAATTAGGTTTATTCAGTTATAATGTCAAACAAACACATAAGATGCTAGTTAAAATGGTGCCCATGTGTATTGATTTTCATTGCCAATATTTCCAAAACTAATGTTTTCCCAACATATTAGAAAGCTACATAATTAATTGACTAATTGTTCAATTTCTAACAATGACATGAAAAATAACTCTGAAGAGAGTAAATTCACAAATTCATATATGACACATTAGTAATAACAAAGATTTATATGAATAATTAACTCATAATATCTACCCAGTAATCTCTCTTACTTGCACATGATACACAAACTATTATTTAACGGTGATTTACCAGTATCATACAAAGAAAAAAACCTTAGAAGAACCTGATTGCGACTTGAGGAGATGAACAAATGCAGAGCAATTTTTTTCTTTCCCATTGTTTTTAAATTCATCTAAATCCAAAGCCAGTTTATCGTCAACACCAGGCTTTTAAATCTGATGCAAGAAATCAGATTTAATAAACATTCACTGTATGACTATAGGCTATTATATCTAATGGAACAACCATGTGTAGATATCAATATCAATGAATAATAAATAATAGTTAAATTCAAAATTGAGGAGTCTACAGAAATTATAAATAAGATTATTTTTAGTTTGTTCTTCTCTGGTCAATTGTTAGTAAATATCAGGACCTTAATTATCAGCATGAGAATCAAACCTATATCTAATGAAGAAAGAGATCAGGTTTTGATGTTTTATGCTCAGACTTCACATCATTCAACCAAAATGATACCAGATATCACATCATTCAACCATAAATTTTCTATACAATAACTACACTAAATTGCAGAGATTTGCATGTAAAAGAATCAAAAGACTTAACTATACAAATACAATATGAAAAATTGAAAATTTTACTTGGATCTTTTCATACTGAGTTAATAGCACCACCACTTTGTCAGATATGATGCCATGCCTTCTATCACATTTAATAGCACCACTTTGCCAGATATGATGCCACATCTTCTATCACATTTAATGATTTCCGCAAGCATGATTATATGTAAAAAAAAAAGAAACTCATACTAATCTACTTTACCCTTAAGTACAAAAAGAAACAACAAAAAAATGCATTAGGTAATAGATAGTTGAACTTTACTAAATTAACTTGAATAGTTAGTATTAGATTGAAAAATGGCCTTTATACAGCAAAAACAATTCCTACTTTCCCACGAGGCATTATGAAGGCACCAAGCAGCTCACGGCCTATCAAACTTCATTAAATTTGATTTTTTCTCAGATTATAGGAATAAAATTGTCATTACATGAATAGGTCACAGAAATATACAGACGCTTATCCTGAATTCCTGATTACTATTTGACATGATATGATTATACAATGTTTGGAAAAATGAAATCAGACAAAAGATTGCATCAGGGTTTACCTTTTTCTTTTGCCTCTTTGAATAGTTTATAGTCTTTGCCTTCTTTATGTACTGATTAGTCAGTTTTTGTGATGTTATTAAAAGGGTTCTCAACATTCATGGTAAAATAAAAACAGAATTTGCAATTGAACCCAGAAATCATACCATTACAACCTTATTTTCATCTTCTCTAATAGCACCAGTAGGAGATGATTTTATGTTCATGTACATGGGCAATATTCACGACTTATGACAGGACCTTTGATTTTATGAATAAAATTTTAATAATTGCAATCTAGGGTTTTGAGAGAAAGGAAGAGATAACCGTGTACTGCGAGAGGAAAGATATATGTAGCGATGTAAAGGTGATCAGGGGGAGGGTAGTGTGCAAAAGATAAAAAAAAAAAAATCAAAGCAAGAGGCAAATACCTTAAGACAAGATTCCCATCTAGTGTGCCTCTGGCAACAGCCGCCTCAATTGTTGAAAATCATGACAAATCTTCATTCAAGCTGGCATCTGAACACCGGGCTCTGATTTTTCGACAAGCCTTCCTTCATGGATATTCATTGAGCGGCGGAGGGGGTTCTCCTCGGCGACGCGAGTGAGAGAGGGGATTTCTTAGGGTAGGGTACTGCGACGAAAGGGCGAGAGTTGAGAGAGGTTGGTGTTGGTGAGCGAGAGAGATAAAGGGAGAGAGTTGAGAGAGGAGCGGGGTGCGAGGGATGAGAGGGTGCGTTTAATTATTTTTGATGTAGAGGCGTTTCGAAGAGCGTTGTTCCAGCGACAAAAAGCGATCGGACCGGAGACAGATCACAATGTTCAATATTAAATCAGACATGTTGATTTCTTACAATTTTCTTATAGGGTAATTATGAAATTTCACTTTTTAAAAAAAATTCAAAACAAACTGAATTATTCAGTTCTTAGATTGTTTTTAAGATAGTAAGAGAATACTATCGAGTACCAAAAAATTGATCCCGATATTTTTTTTCCTGAAACTTTTACACTGTTGAGTAGGGGCGGATCTTAGAAGGGACCGGGGGTCCCGACCCCCCAAATTTTTTGAAAATTAGTATACCAGTCAAAGATTTATGATATTTTATAGTGTATTTATGATAATTTTATTATTTTAGCCTCCCAAAATTTAAGATACAGTATCTAAAGAGTATACAAATTATTTTAGCCCTCCGGACTTTGGGTTCAAGCTCTGCCATTGTTATTGAGCCCCATATATATATATTTTTTTTGAGAGAGAAAGATAAGAGTCTAACTCATAAATTTCATTTTGTACAAATGAGGACTTGAATCCATAATTTTTTAGAGATCATTCTAGTTAGCTACCACTTGAGCCCCATATATTTAAAAAAAAATACCTTCTTTACAATATATAAATTGGAGACCTATAACGTTTATAAATTGGGAGATTGTAAGAGCGACTTCTCTCGTCTCTCTAACTCGATGTTCTCTCCCAATCTCAAAATAATAATAAGAAGAAGAAGAAGAAACTTTGTATCGCTCCACCGAGAATTGCCCCCAAATGCAACCAACCAGCAAAAGAATTCTGATTTCTCTCTAGTACGCTTCTCCGGTATGTTTTGATTTCTCCAATTTGTAATATGGACACCATTAAAGAGACTATAGATAGTTTCTTTCTCTTATACTTATATTTTTGACCTTTTAAAATTTAAACTATTAAGCAAATTTTGTCACCGGACATTGAGTTCAAATTTTTAACAAAAGTACATGCAAAAATTACTTCAATAAACGTACATGCAAAAATTTTAAATGATGTACGTAAATAGCAATAGAATTTAATTGTAAAAAATTGTAATAATAGTAAAAATATATGTAAATATTATAATTAGAACAATAGAATTTAATTGAAGATATGTAAATTGCTACAATTATAACTAGTATATTGCCTGTGCGATACCACGGGTGATTTCAAATTAAAAGCTAATTAGTTTTATTAATTTATAAAGGCATGATGCATTAATTAATTTTAATTAATTTATAAAGGTATTGTATTGTGCATCTCTTAATCACTCTTTAAATCAAAAGGATACAATACCTCACAAGCTTGCAATAATTTAATAGCCGGATGAGTTAAATTATATATAGAACAGTTATTTTTTTCTTTTTCCTGCTTATCTGGTATATCATAACATTGCTTCAATTCACAAAAAAAAAATCCTTTTTGTTAGAAACAATGGAGAATTTGGTTGAGAATAAAACATTAAAGGGAAATAATTTACCTTACATCTCAGATATCTGATATGAACCTATCAATCGGGGAATGAAACATCTGTGTGCACAATTTGCTGATAATACGCCAATGCCGTATCAGAACAAATCCGCTCGAGCACTTAATGAGAGATATATGTCTAATCTCATAAAAGGAAAGAATTTAAAAAAGCTGCCATAAAAATCATCCAATGAAAGATATAGAAATATTACAATACAACAAAAACGTCAATATATTATATTAAGAGAGGGATATAATCAGGGGCGAAGCCAGTATTTTAGAATAGAGGGGCTGAGATTGGAGGAATCAGATATTTACTACAGAGAAAAAATATTAGGAAAAATCAGATATATAAATTTCTAAATTTTTTTTGAAATTGTATATATTTTTCAAACATTCTTGAAAAATTAGGTGGGGTCGGCCCCCCAGCCCCCTTGAATCCGCCTCTCGATACAATCCCTTATGAGAGGCTCTCTGACAAATGCGTGTCTATGCATGGAAATTTCCAGATAACTGGGGATGATGGATGAAGGAAATGGCGACAAGGAAATCTTCCATTAAATCTCCGATGAACAAATGAGACACCTACCACTGCTAAGACAGATCGGATATGAATTTCCGCTTAACTACTGTGACACTCCCTGTTAGTTATTGTTGCCTTTATTGTGATATTTTTGCATTTATTTCTACTTCTCGAGCTCCTTCTTGCATTTTATTACTTCATTTTGCTTTTACTTCTACTCCAAGCCTTTTTCTACTCCGTGGAGTAAGGCATCCTCTCCTCTGAGTAATGTTATTCTCTCATCACCCAAACCATCTCACCATCTGCTCAAGTTTTTTCCTCTTGCCACCATGAACAGATACCCAGCTCCACCATCTAGACCAGAGGCGGAGCTTAATAGGGACCACAAGATGGTCCGGAACAAACCTTACAAGACTCTCAACAAACTGGTAATAATCCAACGATGCTGCAGCTGCTCCTGCAAAGTCATGATCGGTGGATCAGATTCTGCACAAACCGTAACTCAGCGCCGGCGGCTGCCCCTAAAAAGCGGGTGGCAAAATTGCAAGAGGGTCCGGTGTCAATGGTGCTAGAGAATGCATCAGCAGATGACACCAGGTCTAAACCACCTCGAGACACTAAGCATGACCATCAGTCACATATGAAGATAGATAGCACAACAAACATTAAAACCTTTCAACTCAAGGTAGGGTCCGTGCTGATTTTATCTGCTAAGAAAGAAAGGAATGAACCTCACCACTCTTGTTATCCTCTCTTGCAAGATATAAATACACAGACCATAAGTCACAATACGAATGTCAACCCCTCACAAATTAGCTGGGCTGAATGTCAGCATTTAAAGCGTGAAGCCTGTAAAGGAAGTAATACCATCTTGAATGTCCCACCGCTTTTTTGCAGGTCCTGATTTCAGCTCTCATCTCAACCAACCAAATCCTAGGAATTCTAACAAGATCTTCGTGGTAACAGTCCGATGTATAAAAAATTATATACCAAGCCTTTCAAAAGACACCAGATTCCTTCAGTGGGCCTAACTGTACGGATAAAGCAAAGCACAAAAGCCATAATGTCAAATTATCTCTGGAAAAACCACAAATTGAGCAGTGCAAAAGTGTACTTTTGTGCTTTTTACAATCTGGATTCATATCCTTAAAAGTGTACTTTTTATGTGCGAATGGTTAATTGTATCTAACCAAAATTAAAAGGCGTAACCTTAACTCATGATTTTAAGTTCAAAATTAAGTTATGCAAGTCCGACTCACACCTTCCAATTGAACTAGTAGATAGAATTTTCCGTGAGCTTTTCAGATTGTATTTAAATGTTTCAATCAGAGTTTTTTATTAAAAGTTATAAACGTTTAAAGATCAAATTTTTAGCTCATCAGCACAGATTTAGAAATTCTTAAGTCCACTACTCATTACAATAATGCAAGTACTTAAATAATAATTGTTATATATATAAATAATGAAACGAGTTCAAATAGTTCAAAAAATAATTAGTAGCTAACCTGTCGATAATGAAATATAAATGTAAATATTATTAGTAGCTAAACGGATTGTATTTCAAAATTTAAATGTAATTTTAAATATAATTTAAATTATTTTTAACTAATTACATATATAAATAACTAAAATTATATTTAAAACTTAATTAAAAATTTAAATATAATTTTACTTATTTATTATATATAATGAGTAGTGAGCTGAAGAATTTTTAAATTTATATTGTTGAGCTAAAAAATTGATCTTTAAATGTTTACAACTTTTGATAGAAAATTTTGATTTAGACGTTTAAATATAATCCGAAAAACTCATGAAAAGATCTATCTACTAGCTCAATTGAAGGATGTAAGCCGGTCTAGCACCCTTCAAGATTGAACTGAAGGGCGTGAGTTTGGCTTGCGCCCTTCAAGTTTGAACTGAAGGTGGGAGTTAGGCTTGCGCCCTTCAATCTTAATTGGACGCGGTTAGCTGTTGGACACGAAAAATACACTTTGAAGGGCATGAGCCGATTTGTGTCCTTCCCATGGTCCTCTATGAAAATAAGTTTAGGGTGTGATCGCCTTTGATGTTAATTTGTTACTATTCAAGATTCTTTAAGAAAAAATTCTTGTATGGGCGGACAACCTTTGCATAGATTATTTGGTGCGAAGATCTCTGCACGGAGATCTAGATGACTCATTTTAATTTAGACGGCTATAGGAAATTTTAAATATGAATTTTTTATGTAAGAAGCAATTTATTATTGTTAAATCTGAATTATTAATCGGTGATCGGGCGGTTCATAATAAAAGAACTGCACAGTTCTACACAAAAAACTCTCCAGAGGATACCATTCTGCGATGCATGACTTTTTATTGGAGCAATTTTATAAAATGCCCCGCCTATTGAAAAGTTAGTCAAAATACCCTCTTGTCAAAATACCTTTGCGGAGCCCAAAATCTCAGTACATTTCCTTCCAACCCTTCTCTTCTCTCCTTTTCTTCTACAAATGAATTATGCTTGCTTCAACAATTACATTCTGAAATTTTTATAGTCATTCAAATTTGCATTAGATCATTATTCAATTTCTAAATTATGCAAATTAAATCAACAAATTCTATTTCGAACCTATACCTATTAAAATTTTCTTTTTTGTTAAACCTCAAGCTTTATTGAATAAATTAGAAAATCAATATTTAATAATTCAAAAGTTTAATTAGCAATTTATTTACATCCAAAGTCTATTAAATTTTATGTTATCCAACCCTCAACTGAAATCAATCAAATTTGTACATTGATACTAATTTGACAAATGACTAAAATTTGTACGCTAATACTAATTGGAGATAAAATTTTAGTTTACATAATTTAATTTGTTGATTTATCAAAAAATCTTAACAACAAACTAAATTAAACTCAATTTAATTTTTATTTCTTCAAATGAAATTTTAAATTGTAGTACATAAAAAATATTGTGAAGAAAATGATAGTAGCATGCATTAAAAATCTGCTATATGCCAGAGAATGCATAACATCTATGAATTATTGTGGCATATATGAGAATGTGTTGCCGTTTTTTTTTCTTTTTTATTGTCGATTGGGTTTTAGGGGTTATAAAGGGGACAAATTATTTGTTTGAGAAACGATTGAGGTTCTTAACTAACATTTAGTGTTGGACTTTTGTAATATTTGTTAACTTATATATGTGTGGTCCTCAAAATAGTATATCATATAATCTAGGCTTGTTGCCTAATTTTACTGGTAAGATCTTAGAGAAAATAAAATGTATACCATATAGTGCTGGAAACTCAAGGGCAAAAAGCAAAGGTAAAAGCAAAAGTGTCAAAGAAAATGTCTTTGAAACAACCAAAAAAAAAATTAGAGATCCTAATTTTAGTGAACATGATACTTTTTATTGTTAAGTGTGATGGAGATGTAAAGAACCTCTTTGGCTTTAAAAACTACAACTTCAAAAAGAATGAATGGGTCATGTTGAAGTAATTTATAATGATAAAGCCAAACCAAATGCATTGCCGAGGTACTAAAAAATAGATGGAAGACCTTACGGGGTGATTTTGGAACAATAAAAGCTCTGACAAATCGAACTAGATGGGGATGAGATTCGCGAGCTCATTTACCAATACCATCCTCTGAAAAGGAATGGGACTTGCTTGTTGAGGTATCTTAAAACTCTTATATTTCAGGACGTATATCCTAATCAATTAATTCATTATTTCTTATATTTTTCATTTATATTCTTTGTAGAATGATAAAAAAATGATATGAAAAATTCAAATCAAAAGGGTTTCAATGGTTTCATCAATTGGAGAAGATTTGTTGCAAGGACATAGCAACTGGTTATGGGCAAGCGACCACTGAATAATCTTGTCAGATTCGTCATGAATGGTGTAATGTTGAGGAAAATTAAGCTAATCTTAATGAAAACTATGGTATCGACCCCAATAATGATCAACTTGGTGATGCCATAAACGGTGGAGATGGCATGGGTACACAATATGCTACAGATGCTAAGGATGAGGATGTTGCGGGTGTTAGGGATATATGTCACTAATGTGGGAGAAAAAAAATCTTGCTAATGACATTGAGGATGTTAATGCATATGATATTTCAAATTTCTTTAGAAGATTTAGTGAAGGTGACTCTCACACCACACAAAATGATGATTTGAGATCTAACTCAGGTCATATCATTAGTGTCTCTGATAAACGCAAGGATCATGACGTGGGACATGATCCAAATTAACTCGCCAAACGATTGACATATACTACTGTTCAAAAGTAGTATGCTGTTGACAAAATTGTTGAGCAAAATCTTATACTTATCGAGGAAAATGACTCCTTTCTCCGGCAACAACAAGCTCGTACTGATGTGTTCACTGGACGGGGTATCAATTGTCAGCACAAAATTCTCCCTAAAATTGATGTCAAACTGAAACAACTTTATCCAAAAGTAAGCATAGAAGATTATCTTGACATAAGAGTTGTCTTGAGAAATTCAGTTGCAAGAGATGACTTCTTGTCCCTGGAAACCGCTCCACATCTATTAGTGATCGTGTCCTCGTCGATTTCTTAGAGACCTCGCTTAAGGTACCCGATCTGACTCTCCCTCAATTCCACTTCTCCTGTCCTTGTGCACCTTGCTGATTTCTGATGAGATCAGCTTCAGCTCACTCAGAGAAGGAGACATCGTGGCCGCAGGCAGGGTTGTGGCGACAGTTAGAGAATCAGACGAGTTTCGTGTTGAATCTAGATCGATGTCTATGCTGAATGTGAGATCCACGATTGAGGTGGCGAAGAATGCCTTTGATGTTTCAGAGGAGATAAAGAGAATCTCGCGAAGTGGTTTCGTCGAAGGGATGTGACTGAAGAGGAGAGGAAGGGGACAGAGACGGAGGCGAAAGTTCTAATTACATAATTAATTAAGAGAAGATTTTCTCTTATATAAATAGCTAAAACCCAAGCGTTAAAACATAAAAGGAGCTAAGCAGTTTTTAGTAATAATAAGTTTTAGTAAATTAATATTATTAAAAATAAGAGTGAGTATAAGAACAGAGAGAACAGAAACTGGAAGAATCAATTTCATTGATTAATGTTTTTCAGATACAGAAGATGTATATATAGATCTCAATAGAGGAGCGCCTAACAGAAGAGGCTTCTAGAAACAGCTAAATATGTTGTAACAAAATCTTGATTAAATATCTAATCTATTACATAATGAAACTAATCCTATTCTTGAATGCTCTCTGGATCTGCTGTGACATCTGTGAAGTTGTTTGTGCTGTAATTTATATATACATTAATATGACCCCTCAAGCGGATGTGGTCTGGAGCACATGCAGCTTGCCTCGTAAATATTGAAAATGTGGCAGCGGCAGTGGTTTTGTAAGACAGTCTGCTAGTTGATCCTGAGAACACACAAACTTGACTTGTAACTGTTTTGAACAAACTCTCTCACGAACAAAGTGGTAATCTATTTCAATGTGTTTTGTTCTTGCATGGAATTGAGGGTTTGAAGCCAAGAATGTTGCACATATGTTGTCACACCATAGGATTGAAGTATGTGAAGTGGAAATGCGCAACTCTTTCAACAGGTTTTCCAGCCACATTACGTCTTGGCAGCATAGCGCCAAACTACGATATTCTGCCTCCGTACTAGAGCGCGAAACCGTAGGTTGCTTTTTAGAACACCATGATATTAAGTTTCTACCAAGATAAACACAAAATCCAGATGTTGATCGTCTGTCTATTGAATCTCCAGCCCAATCGGAGTCGGAATATGCTTTAATTTGTAGAGAAGAATTTTTGTAGAATTGTAAACCGAAATCAAGAGTCCCTGCAAGGTAGCGTAGAACTCGTTTTGCTGCTGACCAATGTTCTTCAGAGGGCTTGTGCATGTACTGGGATAGTTTGTTGACAGTGAAAGATATATCGGGTCTTGTAAGAGTTGCATATTGCAACGCCCCTATCACACTTCTATACAAATGAGGGTCTTTGCAAGGATTGGAAGCAGTGAGTAAGAGTTGAGTTCCATATACCATTGGAGATAAACAAGGCTTACAATCTAGCATATTGGCTCTTTTGAGAAGATCAGTGAGATATTTAGTTTGGGTTAAGCATATTCCATCCGAATTAGTAGTAGCCTCCAGCCCAAGAAAATAATGTAGGTTATCAAGATCTCGAATTGCAAATTGAGAGTTTAATTGGAAGATACATTGGTCCACTTGTGTAGAATCACTCCTAGTGATAATAATATCATCCACATAGATCAAAAAGATTAAGATGTGACCTTGGTGGTGTGCCATAAACATAGATGGGTCATAATTTGACGGTTTAAACCCAAAATTTATCAAGGTAGAGCTAAGTTTTTCAAACCATGCACGAGGAGCTTGACGAAGGCCATAAAGAGATTTATGAAGAAGGCATACATGATCTGGTTTTGTGTTATCAATGAATCCAGGTGGTTGAGCCATAAATACCCTTTCATGGAGGTCACCATTTAGAAAAGCATTTGAGACATCCAATTGGCGTATGGGCCAATTAAAAGTAAGAGCAATAGAAAGAGTTAACCTGTTTGTGCTGCAACGAATCCTGTTGGCTGAATATTCTTTGAGAGTGATGCAAAGGGAAACTCGTCTCCAATAAATTGAACATTGCGGGACATATAAACTCTTCCAGTTGGGATATGGAGACATTTATATCCCTTTTGATTGATGCCATACCCCATGAAGACACAAGGCAAAGCTCGAAGCTCAAGTTTGTGTTTATTGTAAGGTCGAGTTAGAGGGTAACAAAGACATCCCAATACTCTCAAGAAATTATAATCAACCTCTTTATTAAAAAGTGTTTTATAAGGGATAGAATTTTGCGACGGTAGCCTATTAATCAAATACACTATGCTAGCAAAGATCTCATCCCAAAACCTTATAGGTAGTGCTGAATGTGATATTGTAGCAAGTGATAATTCGACTATATGGCGATGTTTACGCTCAGACACACCGTTCTGTTGCGGTGTGTGAGGGCAACTTGTTTCATGTTTAATTTGAGGAAAGATTTTAGTGATCGGTTTATACTCTCCACCTCCATCAGTTCTCAATACTTTAATGTTTGTGTTTAATAAATTTTCCACTTGAGACTTAAATAGAGAGAAAGCTTGTAGAACATCAGATTTTTGCTTAAGAAAATAAATCCAAGTGAATCTTGAAAAATCATCAACAAAAATCACATAATATTTATAACCTTTTTGAGATACAATTGGACTTGGTCCCCACAAATCACTATGAACTAGGTCTAATGGACCTTTAGAAGAAGAAGTAGAAGATGCAAAAGGCAAGGTGTGAGCCTTGGCTTGAATACAATCTTTACAAAACTGAAAATGAGTCCTAGTACATGGCAAACTATTAGAATTGATAATTTTCAAAATCGTCGGAGTGGAGCAATGACCGAATCTAGCATGCCAAGTGGATGTTGTAGGTCGGGAAGGAGTAGTGGAGTAAAAAGCTTGAGAAGGTGAAGAATTGGAAGAAGAAGGCAGCATCTTGAATTTATAGAGACCATTTTTGCTAGTGATTTGAAGTGGAGGGATCATTGTGTGGAGATGGTCCTTTACCAAGCAAAAGGATGAATTTTGGGGGAGCTCTCCACTCGGGGTCCTTGTTGTAACGCTTGTAGCACTTTCTGGTAAGATGCCCCATCTTGTAACAGATTTGGCAAGGTATTTTGAATTCACCCGAGTTAATCTTTGCAAGAATGGCATCATGATTGGAAGATTATGGGTTGTTGAATCCAGTAGACGGGTTGCTGTTATAATTGGGTTTAGAGATATTCTGATTTGCGTAGAATGGTTTGCTGTTAGCGGACTGATACTTGTTCTTAGTTGATTTACCAGTATGAAAGGCTGACGGTTCAGTAGAAGGGGTGTTCTAGGTTTCATGGAACAGAAGCAGTCCTCTGAGATCGGAGAAGTTGAAATTAGTATGGCATCTTGAGGTAAGAATAGAGGTTTTTAAAGAACTGAAGTCTGATCCCAATCCGTGAAGAGCAGCTGTAACTAGTTCATCTTCAGACAAAGGATGCCCAATAAAAGCCAATTCATCGGCCAACTGCTTGATCTTTGTCAAGTAATCAGTGCAGGTTAAGCTTCCTTTAGAAACATTGTGCAATTGCCTTTTGAGATCTTGAATTCTTGCTCTAGAGTTACAAGAGAAATAGTTGGCAAGATTCAACCAGAGATCTCTACAGGTTGGGGAATCCATAACTTGTGCCAAGATGCTGTCTGAGAGAGACGAGCAAATCCATGCATTTAACAGCTTATCCTGGCGTTTCCAGAGAATGTACTGAGGGTTTAGAATAGTTTCTCCTGCTGTGTTTTGTGAGGAAGGATCTGGTGGAGGTTTGTGCAAGAACGAGTCAAGAGCATGACCTTCTACTATGAGAAGAATCTGTCTTTTCCAGGAGAGGAAATTTGAGTCGGTGAGCTTTGATGGGATGGTTGTGTTGACATGAGTAATGGAGTCGACGGAAATTGACTGAGTAGCGGCGGAAGTCTCTTCAGTGTTTGGAGAAGAGGTAGACATGGTGGAGAATGGTTGAATTTTTGGAGAAGAAGGCTTATCGGATCTTGTTTAAGCTGTGGAGCGTTTTGGCTCTGATACCATATAAGAACAGAGAGAACAGAAACTGGAAGAATCAATTTCATTGATTAATGTTTTTCAGATACAGAAGATGTATATATAGATCTCAATAGAGGAGCGCCTAACAGAAGAGGCTTCTAGAAACAGCTAAATATGTTGTAACAAAATCTTGATTAAATATCTATTCTATTACATAATGAAACTAATCCTATTCTTGAATGCTCTCTGGATCTGCTGTGACATCTGTGAAGTTGTTTTGTGTTGTAATTTGTATATACATTAATAGTGAGAAACGTAAAATTTTAAATATACGAATGGCAGCGCGCCACTGGCAGTGGCGCATTTCATTATTTTTACCAAACACGTCACTGCCAGTGGCGCATTTCCTTATTTTTACGAAACGCGCCACTACCAGTAGCGTGTTTGCTTCTTATATATATAAAATACGCAGTCACTTGCGTGGGGTTTGGATGAAACGCGCCACTGGCAGTGCCGCGTTTCCTAAAAATAATGAAACGCGCCACTGGCAGTGGCGCGTTTCGTCCGCGTCACTGCCAGTGACGCGCTGCCATTCGTATATTTGAAATTTTACATTTCTCACTCTTATTTTTAATAATATTAATTTAATAAAACTTATTATTACTAAAATCTGGGAGATAAGTCTATATGAATTATTGCATGGCCTAGGCATGATTTGACAACTAGTACTCTTTACCCTTTTATTCAATAGTTTGCACATAGTTATAATAAAGGATCGTTAAAGCTTAGATAAAAAAAATGTAAATTCCAAACCAAACTTCTAGTACTTCATTGTGAATATTTGTTTACTTTTGAGCATCTGGACATAGTCCATCATAAGCCTAAACAAAACTGCGAAAGATGGTAGTCTACTATTATGAGCAATACCTAAAATACATTTAAAAGGCTGGTTTTCTTTTTATAAGTTTATGACATTCCTAATCATATATCTAGAAATGGTTAGAATGTATAAAAAAAGACCTAATTTCGAAGCCAACTCTTTTTGTGAATTTACAGGTTCTATTTGGAATTTTGTATAAACTTGCAAAATTGGATTATGATATACTTACTCTAACTCCAATATATAATGCTAAACACTATCTTTGAAATTTAGTTAGCAGGAGATGTGCTTGTATGATTACAGGATAACTGTTATCCTTAGATATGTTTACCTTTGATTATTGAGAAGGGATCGGTTGACAATGGGTTATTTTGACAACCTTGACAATGGATTTCTAAAAAAATAGAAAAAAAATCTTAAAAATAGAAAAGTTTATATATGTATTCTTCTACCTATAGATTGATGTTCATTTAAATTTTATTTAATTTCATTATCATTTGATAGTCCATCAAAAACCGTTAAATTGGAACCATTGCTGTTAAACCATGAAATTTAACTGAATAATAATAATAAAAAAGGGTATAGTGAAAATTAATTTAACCCAATTATTAGATAACCGAAAATTTTAAATGATGTATAAATAATTAATTAAATTGATAATTGATTTAAAATAAATTTTCAAATTTTATAAATAGAAAAATTAATAATTTATCAAGGCAATGTAATGAATATATATATCCATAACAAGACTACTCACGAGATTATGAAATCACACCAACGATAATCAAATCATAATAAGTAATCAACTAGTAGCATTTCTAAATAAATAAATAATAATAATAAATAATAATAATAATAAAATAGATAAATAAATAAAATTGATAGTTCAATTTGGATTTAACCCGACACACCAAAGCCCATATCATTTCGCCACATTGGATCCCATCTCACTCTCTCTCCCCATTTATTATCTCTTTTCTCTCCCCTCATTTACTCGTCCCCACTTTCTCTCTCTTTGCCCTCGATGTGATCGGTGATCCCCACCAACCCCATCCCTCTCGCTCACTCCTCCCGTCTGGTCTTCCCCTCCCACTCCCGTATATCTCTCTCACCCAAATTAAATGTCGATCTTTTCCCCCATCTCTTCTGTCTCTTCCTCATTATTGCGCCGCTCTCTCTCCCTTTTGATCTCACCACTTCCTATCTTGGTTTTTGCTTTACCGACCCTGATTTCTCTCGCTCGGACGAGGGGCTTACTGCAACCCTAGACTTCCCATCTCTTTTGCTCCTCGCTGAGTCTGCGCTGGCTGTCTCGTCAGTCGTAAAACCTATCAATCCTATTGACCGTTGCTTGCCCACTTGCTGCTCTGTACACTCGCCTTCCTTTCCTTTTTAAGGGGATGCCTGGCCCCTTTCTTCCCCCTGGTTTGCGTAGGCTCTCATGTGATGAGATTAGATCCCAAATTACTGGTGAGAACAATATTGAGCTTGTATTTTCAAGATCTGGTTTCTTTTTAGAGGGGAACAAGATAGTGGTCGGCATCCCTAAGGAGGAGAGACTCGGCTTTGACAGTCCCTGACACACCCTTTGTGATTGCTGCCTCGTTTCTCTTATACTGGTAAACAACCCTTAGTCGACTTTTGTTGAATTCATGTGATGTTTCTTTGGCTGGCTCATATGTTCTCTCTATGAAACACCCCTCTCCCGTGTCCTGTTTGCTTTCTGGTACTACTGGTAATTTATATCGTGCTTGGCTATGGTATTTTGGAATACTGGTACCATTTAAGGCTTTGGCCATTTGGATTTTTGCTTGTTGTACTGAGTTGTGGGGCTGGTTTTCCTGTGGCCTTTTTCTAATGCCAATGCCCTCATAATCTAGGGTTCTAGTAATCTGTGATTGCTTGGTGTGTATGGTTGGCTTGACTTGTGCTGGGTTGTTGGGTTCGGTAGTTGCCCTAATACTTAAGTTGTTCCATTTGGGTTGTGCTGATATGATGTTATGTTACTGGTACTGATATGGGTTGTGTGTTGTCTTGGCTGGTTGTTTGGAAATACTCCGTATCTGACCCTTGGTACACTGGTACCAGTGAAATGAGGGATAATGTGGTTTTGTGGTATGATGTATGTGCCTTGTCTGACCCTCAATATGATATTATACTGGACTTTGCTTACTGTCTGTCCTTTTTCATGGGGATGAGATGTTTGATACTGTTTTGTTGGTTTATGTGGACCCCACTTGGCCCTGGTGCTGATTCTGGTATGCCTATGAGACTGTATAGCCCCTATCATTTGCTCATTTTGCTAGTACTATTCTGATTTCTAATTTACTATTGATGCTACCTTGTTTCAATTTTGTCTTGCTGATACTACCTTTGCCCTGTTGGTACTCTAACATGGTTCACATATCTTGCTTACTAAGTTACCCCTTTTGCCCTTGTGGTTGTACTATCCTGTTGCCTTGTGTGTTGTTGCTTATTGCTTGTTGCCTCCGTGGGCTGTTGCTTACCTCTATTTGCCTCTATCGATTTTTGGGCTGATGGAATAAGATTTTTGGGTTGTGATTAAATGGGCTAAGGAATTAGTGCTAAGGAGAAAATGAAATGGATATAAGATGATGAGTTTTTGGTTAGAAAATTGAGTCCATAAAAAGCTGGATTTAAATGAATAAATATATGTTGGGCCAATAATTGAACTCTTAATTAATTAAATTTTTAATTAGGATTAGTAAAATTAATTAAGGTCCAACAAATTAAAAGTCCCAAGATAATTAAAAGTGCTTAACCTAAAATTATGATGAATTAATTGACGCCACCCCCGAAAGGTTCGGTGGCGTCATGGACTAATTACGTAAACTTAAATATACGAAAAATAATTTCATTCTATGTCTGCCCCCTTACGGGATTACATGTGAATAGATACAGTGTGGTATGCTAGATAGCGTATGATCTCGTACATTAAAACACCAACACGTTAATTAACAAAAAATATTTTAGAATTTATTGAGTTATTTTATTTTCTTTTCGTTCTTTTGTTTGCTTTGGTTTTATTTTTGTTTTGATTTACTTTATTTTTCATTTATTGAAAACCAAATTTATTTTATAAGAATATATTATAATATATATATATATATATATGCTTATGAGTAAAAATAAAGTATATAACGTAAGAATATAATAAAAATAATAATTAAGATGTAATTAATATATATATAAATATATATTAATCAATTTTTCTATTATAAAATAAAAAGAACATTAAAAAAATAGTATAATATATATATATATATATATATATATTAATCAATTTCTCTATTTCTCTATATATATTAATCAATTATAATCTCAGTCCGAGGTTGTCTTGTATAACCAGACCGATGCGGTTATGTACGGTTTCCCATAGGCCCGTGGGACCCATTTGTCTGTATATACACTGCGCAAATTTAGCCGGCTAGTGAGAAAATTGGGGATGCGATCCTTTGATCCCCGAGGGGTACAAAGGAGGCTCTCATTTGTTAGTATATTATGTTTTGAGATTTACGGGTAGTCAACTCCTTTCGTCGATGTGGCAACTGAAGTGATACTCTATGTCATTTTTTATTTATATTATGAGGTAAAATATCAGATTCAGCAGACCAGCGTACGTACTTTATAGCCATCACTCTCCTAGGGCGATTTCACTCCGGGAGCCTGAATTGTCATTTGTGCGGTGTTGTCACCGTACAAACACAAAGTCCTAACTTAGTAAGTTGGGCCTGGTTGTGCCCGCTTAGGCAAGGCCCGAGTTAGTAAGATGGGCCCTAGTTGTGCCCGCTCGGAATGGATCTGGTATATTTACACCGGGGATTTCATTATGGGTACTTGACTTTCGTGCTGTTTGTATATTTATTATTATTATCTCTTTAGATTTTTTATTTTGGATTTCCTTACCATTTCATGTCATAACATGTAAATGTTTTTCTTAAAATGTGCATAAATTTTTTTATTATATTCATATATAATTATTATATTGCATTAAAACATCAGACTGCTGCACTCTTCATTACCTTTCCATAAAAAACTTTTCTCGAACGATCAATATGCTTGATTACTCCCTTTGGCAGTTTTAAAACCTGCATGTAGTGCATCGGCAATCTTGATGGTGCACATGAGAGGATGCGCTGTATGGATGGGATGCACTACTGTGGTACTGACACATGAGAGGATGCGCTGTAATGTCTGTGCATGCGCTTCAACAATGAACAATGTATCATCTGCGTATTGCATAACTTGCGGAGGCATTAGGACCGGTGCATGCATGACATGCCGGGGCTGCATTCCTAACGAACCAATGTAAGGAGTCCGCCACTATTGTTTGATGAAATTCTATCAATAATTTACATTTCTAACTAATAGAAAATTATAATATATATTTCTGCAAAATGATGCATCTTTTAAATTACATGAATAGAAGAAATAGGTGCATTAAAATTTAGATCATTTAAAATTATCTCGCGCATGTGCGGGTCAAATGCTAGTTCATTGGAAAACCAATGTTACTAAAGAAATAAAAATGGAACCTGTAACATATACACACAGATAAGCACGTACATTATATAGATGTGCTTCATGTTTAATAAAGCTCAACATTAAATTTAAATCAATTAAGGCGTGCTATATATGTCGTAGCATTGTATGGTTTATACAAATAGTTCTAATTATGTACCCCAATCTCATTCTCAATTCAAACAAATCAATCTCATTTCCATCTTGATAAACTGAACTTGTATTATTATTTGTACATGTTAGTTTCTGGTTTAGAATACCAAAATTTCTCACTTCCCAATTTGCCCTTCCTCCCCCACATACCAACAAACTTCTGAAATTTAAAGACAATACATTTAATTAAATAATTGAGAAAAGCAATTAAAATGCAATCAAAGAAATTTAAAGATCAGCCTCCAAGTCATAAAATAAAACTAAAAGACGGTCATCCACATAAAACTCATAATTCCAATTTTGTGCCAACTCTAAGTAAACCATAAACTAAAATTAGAAGACAATAATCCAAATAAAACGTAACCAACCAGCACCAAAACAATTTTGCAAAGGAAATTTCAGCAAACATCATATCACTACTCGACTTGAAAAAAGACATCACCATCCTGATCCCCCGCTCTGGTGAACCTCACAAGTTTGACGCTTCCCAAGCTTCTCAATGCTATTTTGTAAGATACATTGCTGATGGTGGCAATGTCTTGGGGAGGAAACAAAGGTCTCAACTGACTAATATTTATCAGCTTTTGACCAGTCACTCCAAGCAATATCAACACCTAAAATAACAAAAATAAAACAAAATAAAATGAACATAAAATATAAAAAAAAATGGATTTCACTAGATATTCCATCATATTTAGAAAAACAACATAATAGAAGAATTAACATAATTATTTTATTTTCTGTTGTGCTGCTTATATGCTGACTATGTGCATGGTTGCTTATTGTATGTTTGGTTGTTTCTGAATATACTTGAGGGGTTTATGGGGGTTTAGGTTAGTAGGGTATATTTTCAATTCTGTTTTGCATGGATTGTTTTACTTTTGACTGAATTCTGGTTGTAGTTTCCCAAAAGAAATGGAAACTGACAGATGGTTTTATCTGCTTTATTCAAAAAATAATAATAAACCAAATTAAAGAATGAGCACACCTTCGCAAACCGAACACAAATGTCAACATCTTTACCACTCAAAAGAGTACTCTGATTCTCTTCCATCACCAATAATTCAAAGTCATCTTTCATTGGAATGGGTACAAAATTTACCTCATTTTCATAAGGCAGAACCACCTCCAGGAATTCAGAGCCAAAAAACCCTAACAAACAAATATTATAATACCAAGAAAAACAGTTGATTAGAGTAATGTACAGATATATTATATAAATGTTACAAATCTAAATCAAAGAACTTACTACGAGTTAATCCTGGTACGGCAGCTGGTCTAATCCCGCGATTTTGGTACCGTAATCTTAGAAATCGTTCGAATTGATCGACTTCTACATTCGGAATATTTCGCATCAGATTTGAAGCCTTTAACAGAAGAAAAATGCCTTTGTCGATCATAGAAGGGACAACATCAAACATTATTGCATCAAATGTTGAAATCAAGCGATGAAAAGGTGTATTTCGATAATTTTCTCTCCATGAGTTGAATATGGGCAACAATTCACCAGAGCCATAATTTCCAGGAGGATTCTCAACCAGCTGATTCCCCAGGAGTAAAACGCTTTGCAGGTCACCAGGTGCATTGATATACTGGGCAGCTGGATGCTGTGATGACAATTCTAGGCAAGTATTACAACTGAGTTCACAATAAATAGATTCTGATTTTGAATAACTTCAAATACAATTTAAAATCAGCAAATAAGTGCAAACACTATTACAATAGATTCTGATAGGTGATCCCGCCTTTGCATTGAATTGTGACCCCTTCTTCTGTGCTTCTTTTATCTTTGTGTTTAATTTTGACTTTTGTTGTAGTGAAAGATAATACAGTTTCAAGTCAGGAACAAGAAGATAATGATGCTACCTGAAAAGGAGCAGGAGCAAAATCTTCGGAAATCTGAGGCTCGATAACATGAGAAGCTGGATTCTGAACCTGAGCAGCAATACAATCTTAAATCAGCAAAGAAGTGTAAAAAATATATAAAAAATATATATTATCATGCTACCTGAGAAGGGGGAGCAGCAGGATTATCTCCGGCGATCTGAACAGCTTCCAACTGTGTTTGAACAGTTCGAAAAGGAATACCAGCTTGGCTTAGTAGTTGATTTGCCTGGTGCCAGATATTCAATGGAAAAATTACCGCAACACCTAAAATAGGTGAGAGAACTCCAGAAACTTCAGAAACCGGATCCTGAGGTCCAAGGACCTCGGTGGAGCCTCCAAAAAGCTGGTTTTGGAATGAAGCGAGCTCGCCGGGCAGCTGCGCCGACGGATCTCCGGCAGGGGGAAGAGCACCCGGAGCTGGAGTGTGCTGGGATGGTTCAGGCACAACGGGCCTCGTCCTTTTCGGTGGTGGAGGACTAGACGAAGAGGGATCGTTGGTGCGTCTCATTGTAGGGTTTTCAGAGGAAGATAGTGAGAAGAGTGCTACTGTGCTAGCAGACACTCCAAGTAGGGTTTTGAGGGTTTAAAGCGTCTCTCGCTCTCAAGCGGACTCTGATCCTATGCTGCGCAGCAGCGTACCACACATAACGTGATTCGTTATATTACTTAGAGATTAGTATCAGCGTGAATTACGAGGAGATCCAACGGTCCAAATAATGTCCTATACGGTGCCGCTCAGCAGACACGATAATAATTTCTAACAACGCGCTTTAAAGATTGAACGGCCACGATTCGAACTATTAAAAATAATATTATTAATTAATATTATATAAATCTGTCTAACCCGTCGGTCAGGCACAATTGCACGTCTAGCATTAAATACATACGCTTTTCTCAAAATTGTATTTCATGATTTGTTGGTTTTGATTTGAAATAACCCGTGAGCAGTAGCCCAAAGCTCGTAGTCGTAGCTAGGCTTGAACTTTACGCTTAATTTATTTACACTTTTGCAGCCTAGTTTGTGGCGTTGTTTGCAATTTTTTTTAGTAAATATAAAAAAAGAAGAGAGCAAAATGATATGTACATAATTTTATCCGAGTTTTAAATTCGGTCTTAGGTGCTGGGATCGAATTTGAAATTTGATCTTAGTTTTTTTTTTTGAAACGAAAAGAGGTTCAAAACCATTTGAACCTAAAATTTGATTTTGCATCGAGATTCGTAATAATCATCATATAAAATTAGAAAAAAATAAAAGTACGAATCTCGATATAAAATTAATGACTGAAAGAGGCTTTAAACCAAATTTTAGATTCAAAGAGTTTTGAATCTTCCCCGCTTCCTTTTTATAATTAGTTAAATATATAAATTTTATAATAAAAAATTGAACTTTACGCTTAATTTATTTACACTTTTGCAGCCTAGTTTGTGGCGTTGTTTGCAATTTTTTTTAGTAAATATAAAAAAAGAAGAGAGCAAAATGATATGTACATAATTTTATCCGAGTTTTAAATTCGGTCTTAGATGCTGGGATCGAATTTGAAATTTGATCTTAGTTTTTTTTTTGAAACGAAAAGAGGTTCAAAACCATTTGAACCTAAAATTTGATTTTGCATCGAGATTCGTAATAATCATCATATAAAATTAGAAAAAAATAAAAGTACAAATCTCGATATAAAATTAATGACTGAAAGAGGCTTTAAACCAAATTTTAGATTCAAAGAGTTTTGAATCTTCCCCGCTTCCTTTTTATAATTAGTTAAATATATAAATTTTATAATAAAAAATTGAGATCGAGTTTCAAAATTTGATTTCAGCTCCTGAGATCAAATTTAAAGCTCGAGTGTGGATATATATGCACAAATTAAAAGTAATCATACCATTTTGCTTCGCAAAGAGGAAAAACAAACTCCAAATCAAATGAATTTTGATATATATATATATATATATATGAAAAAGAAGAAGATGATGTCTAAGGTTTTCTCTAAAAATGATCACGATGAGTAAGTCTTTTCACGTATGTTGTAAATAATAATTTGCGCTTGACGAACAGTCAGTCTACCGTGAAGTGATTAAACGTTATGCGGTTGATTAATCAGTTTTTTACGGAATATTTGACATTTTTTTGATATATTTTTAAATATCTAAGTTTTATATAAAAATAATTTTTCTTTTTAGATTTATAAAATGTATATAATGATGACATATAAATGTCCACATTGCATAGTTTTAATTATGCCAACAAGCCCTGTGCAGCAGAATCCAATCATATCACTTATCAGCATTCCAACATAATATATGGTACCATACTGTACCATATTGTACCACAGTACCAGGTCTAGTACCATGTTCATACTAATAGTTGATGCGATTGTGCACGTGCCTCACCTCCAATGGAGTTGCAAATGAAGAAAGAATTGTCCCTTACCACATCAGCACATAAGTTGTTGAGTTGATCAGCCCATGTCTCAAATGTGTAAAAGCCACTGCCGATCTCTTGCAAATTAGGTTTGTTTGAATACCCAAAACCGATAAAATCTATCACATATACTCTATTCGAACTTGCAAGAAAGGGTATGTTTTTTCACCATTGGTCACTGCACAAGTAGCTCAGAAGATTAAACAGTAAAAGAGAAAACGCAACGCTGTTTAATAATCACGGGTCATGAAACCTTAGTTGTTTGATCCAATATCATGTTTCTCTCAAATTTGACTTACACCTGTTAGCACCAAATCCATGAATCAAAACCAATGCAGGGCCACTGGTACCGGCATGCTGTAACCGCGCCAGAACCAGGTGCTGCCACAAAATAGCATATAAAAGAAACAAATCAGTCTCTTCTTCTCATAATTTAGAAGTCATTTTGATTGCAATTTACAGGGTATAGTTCTTGTTACTACTGCATAATGCATATCAATTAAATTGTACGCAGTAGATATCCGTAGCAGGAAAACAAAACTGTGAAAACTGAAAACACTGACAGATGCTAAATCTGATACCAACCCGAATTGAACTTGGGATGAAGTTGGGACTATGGCGGTAGAAGCAGGATCCGACCCAAATAGCTCCTGAATTGGGTCCGCATTAGACGGCTGGAGGCAGTTGATGTTGAAATATAAACTTAATTATCATTAATAATATTAAGTCTAGTGGAAAATAAAAGAGACTCTCATAATTCAGCAGTTGCAGAATTTTTAAGCTGATTGATAAGGAGATATAAAAGATCAAATGATGTCATTTTTAGCTATATGACCTATGGATAGAAAAATCTTGAAGTCTAGTTTCTAATGATTCAAATTCCAAATTGTTTTGAGTTCTCTACAGAGAGTTATGACTATTTTAGTAGACAGGGGTCAACTGAAACAGCTGCTGTTTAGTATTCCATTTTTAATACAAATTTTCTAGATATTTCTGTTGTCTTAGCCTATAAATAGAGTTATAATCCGGTATTTGATATGTAAGAAAGATACAAGAGTTTCTAATAGAAAGGAAATTTATTTTATCCATCTATTCTCTTATCTCAAAGTGTGATGGTTAGGAGCATTGAAAAAAAAATAAAAAATGAGTGAAAAAAATAGAATGCTCTTATTTTTTTTGTGAGAAAAGAAAAAATGTCGGAATAATGAAAATATATCTTGTGTTGATTTTTTTTGTTAAAAAAAGTTTTTTTTGTGATATTTTTTCGTGAAGATAATTTTAGAGATATTGTAAGAGAAAAAAAAAGAATGAAAACTTATCAATGATGAGACCTATGTATCAAGCAGCGAATGTTACAAAAGTATGGTGAAGTATTTGCCAGTGGTCTTCGAAGAATCGATGAGTGAAGCCGACATGAGCAATGACTCATGATAGCCTGTGTAATAAGTGTTAGGATAAGAGAACTAGCAACATTATGAGATATTTTGCTGGAAGTGTGTGAAGACCACGAGAAGATGTGGTGTGAAGCCACATGAAAAAATACAGTGTGGAGCCGCGGTGTGGGTGTGAATCTCACATATACATGACATGAAGAGTCAGACAATTGGATGACATATTAGATGAAACCACGACTGATTTTTCGGGTTTTCTAGCTCAATGAATCGAGAAGAAGCCATCCAATGGATGATGTCGCTATTCGCTGTGAGTTATGAAGAAGTACAATGATGATATGAAGACAAGTTAATAAGAAAGACAAGTATTGAGTTCACAAAAATCAACAAGAGAGAATAACTACATATGAGGAAATTTAAGAAACATCACAATCGACACTAATAAGGAAAAATATAAGTTCTTAAAATTAAGTTTATGGGGGAGTTTTGTAACTAGTGGAAAATAGAGAACTCTTAGAATTCAGCAGTTGTAGAATTTTTGGACTGATTGATGAGAGGATATAAAAGAATAAATAATGTCATTTTTGGTTGTTTGACATATGGATGAAAAGATCTTGAAGTCTAGTTTTCAATGATTCAAATTACAAGTCGTTTGGAGTTCCCTACAGAGAGTTATGACTGTTTTAGTGGACAGAGGTCAGCTGAAACAGCTGTTGTTTAGTATTTCATTTTTAATATGAATTTTCTAGATATTTCTATTGTCTTAGTTTATAAATAGAGTTGTTATATGATATTTGATATGTAAGAAAGATACAAGAGTTTCTAATAGAAATGAAAGTTATTTTATCCATCTCTTCTCTTATCTCAAAATGTGATATCCACTATTCTCTTTTAACAGTTGAAGGAAGGGTCGTGATTGGCTAAAGAAGAGGGATGCGAGAAGAGAAATGGATTTGGGAGAAAAGAAGTCGGTCACATCCTGGGTCGAGCCGCCTGGAGATGCATGGAGAAATGCTTGAGTTCGCCATGAGCGATTGAGACGAGAATGAAAGAGAAAATGACATGAAAATGAAGGAAAAATTGAAAGAAGATTTGTGGGAAATTGGTAGTCTTGAGGCGTGAGAATGGACACGTGGAAGCTCTAGATGCCCTGGGTTCATTGTAACAAGGTATTCACCATATTAATATTAACATTAATAAGAGTCTGAACTCTGAAGCATATGATATGAATATGATATATGCAAAAAGAGGAAAGAATTGAAATCCTGGTGTGATGTGTGTTGCAAGATGCAACTTCTAACTTCCGACTGAAGCCAGAATTTCAGGAATATTTAGGTTCATTTCAACTCTTTGGATTAAGATTTAATTAAGACAAACAAACACATACAATCTCACTCATTAATAATATACTATTTATAAATTATAATGTTTTAAGATATTGATTTCCTACTTATTTAATTAAGACAAGCAACAACAGTAGGAGATCATAAGTTTTGTACTGTTGCAGTATTTGGATGATTATTTTGGGTACAAGTTTGATCAATTGTTTGTGACGACTACCAGCAGCTAATTCAGATTCACACAAGCCATTAGATGGTTAGAAATTGTTCAAGAAACTTAATTGCAATGAGGCATGGTTTTAATTGATTGTTAACTTGTTGGAATTTATATGTAACACGTTGATCATGTCCGGCGTAGTAGTGTGAAACATGTTACATATGAACACACTGATCATATTTTTACGAGAACAAACTCAACACTTCCTGTTTGTTGATGAGCCTTTGGAGCAGACCATCTTTGTAGGAAGCCAAAAAGAAGACCAAGTCCATCATGTCTCCTTTGGCTTCAAGAAGCTCAAAATAGTACTCTTTACCACCAAAACTCCTCTTCTTTGCTCTTCTTATCACTCCTAGGGTACCTGCGTGAACAAAAATTAATATACTTTTCTCTAAGATTAAGATATCAAATAGAATTTCCTAATTAAGCACGTATGAACCTCATTAAATAATATATAGAATTGTAGAAAAGTACTCACTGGAAGGCAAGATATCATGTTCCGTGAAGAACATTCTTTGCTCATATGTCATAGCTGCGAAGAAGAAATAAACAGCCGATGCGACATTTTGCCAAATTTTATTCATAAGTTGCTCCTCTTCTTTGTCTGGCTGCTGCTGTTGCTCTACATCTCCACCTCCAATGAGCTTAACTTTTTCTATAATTTCTTTCAGGATTTTCACATTCCCACTCATGCCCTCTTCTGGAGATGCGCAAGGAGCACACTTCCTCTTAGCTTCATGCAAAACCCGTGCACAGACTACGAATGCCACCATTCATATATATATATATGATAATTGAAGCATCCATAACAACATGAACTTAATTACCATCCATTGAAAATAGGATTTTTTAATTTTCTCACAAATGAATATTGGAATTTGATTTTGACACTTGGGGCATCATTAATATAGTATAGATATGTACATTGACTAACCATGCATAATGCAGTTTTTGGTTCAAGTCTTACTGTCCATTGAACTTTTTCAACTATATGTTTCAGTCCAACAGCCTTCAATGCATCAACTAATGATATATAGTCAAATTATACAACTTTATAAATCATTTTTAACAAAACATCAATCAATTCATTTAAAATATGTTCCTATAATTTTAATGAATTAATTCGTGGAACATTATCAAAATCGCGTTTATTCTGCTGTGAACAGAAAGAAAACTCTGATTGATCAATAATGAATCTCATTCATGCATACCTTCTTTAGGGACCATCTGTTCCCAGGGTTGATTTTGAAATAACATCCTATTGGAAACGCTACCTGAAATAGCAGCAAGAATAGATCACAAACTGGTAACGACAGGTAGATGTTAATGCTTGTCAGATATTAAACAACCCTACCAAGATATCTACCTAGTATTGAGTAAGAAAACTATGATCACTCGAAAGAAAAATGTTAAAGGGTTTTCTCATGTCAGTACACGAGTTGAAAATCGCAAAAAGGTGCACAGTGCACTGATCACAAAACGGAAACCAAGGCACTTAAAAAATGTTTCGTTTCTGCAGGAAACCCATCTAAAGATATCAAATTCCTTTTATTCCTTCGTGGTATGGTAGTAGTATATATAGTTAAGCATGAATGTAGCGGGATAATTATTAAAGTTTTGTGTTACCATGCTTCAAGAAGGTAGCTGCATGGAGAGCCTCCCATCCTGCTATTTCTTTAAGGAACGATGAGGCATGTTGACGTGGAGCTTCATATACCCCCGGAAAGAGAAAATGAAGAGGAGAAAAGATAAGTCTGCTTATGTAAGATGCAATAAAAAGACATCGATCAACACGTGTAATATATCCAGGAAGGTCCTCGTATGACACATGATATTTCTTAGCCAATTCTTTTCCCAAATGAACAAAAGTTTCCTCATTGTGTCTGTATGCATTATTGATTCCTTTGCTGAGATACTCCCAGTGGTCACTAATAGAGAGCATCCGAAAAATTGCAATTTCTATTCTTCTAAAATCTCTCACTAAATTGCCAGCCTCCCGGTATATTCTCTCACGGAAGAGGTAATTTAGCTCATCCGAGTATATATTTGGGTTCCCTGGAGAATAAACCATTAAACAATTAATAGTCAGCACTATCTTTCTTGATTGGAAATTAAACTAATTAATTTATCAATTAATTTAATTAAATCAAGGAATATATAATATTGCAGGTACAGGTGCAGGTGATACTTGCCTATAGAGATCTGATATCTGTCCACATCTGGCAAGGAACCAGAGACTTGGAGATAGGATCTCTCCTCATCAGCCGAAGCGGAGCTGAGTGCAAACTCGGTTGAGTGCAGGTCCAATATTGCTAACTCAAACTTGTGGCAGTAAAACACGTTGTTTCTCTCTTTGCTCCCATGAATAACAGTTGGTTCTGTCTCATCATTTTTTATACTCATCCAGGGGTTTATTGATGAGCCTACATCATAAAAATAATTCAAACAATGATTAATTTAATTATACATTGATCTATCAATGTGTTATATATACTGTGAAAATATTTCCACTTCAGCTTATATGCAAGCACATAAAACATATTTTATCATCTTCGAAATTTTGGTTTATGATGTTGAATAATTTTTTTGTATCAAAATCTCATGCGAGACCAAAAAATTGTATTTTTAGATTTTTCTTGAGTATTTGTTTCAAAAAAAAATTAGATGATCTATTTCAATATACAAAATTTATTAATATTTCAAAGCAATCTTAGAAAATCTGAAAAAAAAAATGGTTGAAAAATGTAAAAATAGAAATCGTCTCCCATAAGATTTCAATATTAATCCATCATTGAGCACCATAAATTGAAACTTTAGGGGGATAATAACTTTTTTTAGGAGGTTGCATATTGACCAAAGTGCAAATATTTTCACAATAATCTATGTCTAGATAGCTCTATTTGATCTATGAATATGTATATATAGACACACGCACACATATACACAAACAACACTTGCCTTTTCTTATATCCATATCTGAAACATAAGTTGAGAGATCTGCAAAATGCCAACCGAGTTCCACAATTTCTAACAAACTTCTAAGATCAGCATAACTACAGAGGAAGTCCAGTGTTCTAGGGCGAAACATATAGCCTATTAATGTGTCTGGTTGATGACCAACACGAGCATCGAAAAAAATGATTAGTGATCTAATGTGTCTCTTAATACGTATGTAGTGTTGGATTTCATCATCAGCTGGGGGGTTGTACAAGCGCTTGCGCTCCATTGCCTGCAACAGAGTCAGTACCTCTCTCAGGCATTGTTTACGGCTGGTGCTTTTGATGCAATTCTTCAGATTACAACATGAGATGGAACCTGCAATACAATTAATTACTGTCACAAATACTTTTGTGTAGCTAGTAATATATATATATATATATATATTAAGAAACTAACTTAATTTACCTTGGAGCGGCGTATCTGTGTTGTTTGAACAAATACGAGCTATGTGAGCGAGTGCTGCTTCGTAGGACTTCTCTTGTGAAGCACTAGGCCTTAGCCACCTCTGATCATAGTGACGAAGTTTGGTAATAATTGTGCTTATAATTTTCAATCTGGTTTCACATCCTTTATCATCATCCACAAAAGCACCAGCTTCCATTATAATTTAATTGTTTCTCTGCATGCGAGAAATAACGATATTACTTGAATAGCTGAAAACGATTGCCAATGTATGCATTCATAATTAATTTGGCCAATATACAAAAAAAATTAAAAAAGGACCCAATCTCTAGACGACATGGAAATTAAATAAGCACAACACCTAAATTCCCCTTGAGCATAAATATGTACAAATAAAGCGAACTAGTCGCAGAAGCTTTGGCCTATATAAAGTAAAATTATATGATTGGACACAAACACAAATATATATCGATTTTTCTATATAAAGAAAAATAAAAATTGAAAACCACAAAATTAGCCTCACAAGACTGAAAAATCAATGATGCTGAACAGATTAATTGTATTAGAGAGAAGTGATACAGGTGTATATTGAATTATTGTGTTTTTCATTACTGTATTGGAGATTATTACATTCTATTAATAGGCAGAAGGTATGAGCTGTAAATAAAACAAAATCCCTAAAATCTAGTTAAGTGATTGTCTTCCGAATATCTTGATTGACAGAATTATCTTTGAGCTGATTGTTTCCAGTGTTGTGTGAAGTGGATATCTCCATTGGATTGGTTATTAGATGCAAGTTTCTATATGTATTCGAAATATTTATTTATTTTATTTTATTTTTATCTTGTTATTATTGTAAATGTTTATTTTTATCTGATGTGTATATTTATATATTACTAATACTAGCAAAGAACCTGTGTCATTCACGAGGTCTATCTTAATTCTTAATATGACAAATATTAAATAATTGACTAGTATATTTGTACCTAGTGTCTTACTCATTTTTCATAACTTTTGTTGCTTAATTAATTTTATTTTGATGCATAAAAAAAATATCATTTACATGAAAAAAAACATCATATCCAACACATTTGTAGTTTTGAGAAGTTTAGATATTTAACTTTCTCATAGGCACGCAACTAGAACTTAAAAAATAAAAAAAAACCTATTTTAGTCATTACATTATCTATCTTTTAAAATGTATATATGGCATTTCACTTATATGAGATCACATTGAACAAATTAACGTTTTCAATACATATGCTCCTTATAATATAATATAGATGTATTAATTTGTGTTTAACTCGGATAATGACATATCTATTTTTCCTATATTAAGAGTGTAATATCTGGTAGATTCTTCAATGATTGAGATGGAATCTAAAAATAAATCAATGGTTCAGATGAAAGATATAGTATTGATATCAAAACGAGATTTCATGTGGCATTGCTTCTGTATCATAGTGAGTTGAAGTTTTCATTTACTTTATTTCATACTTGTTAACACAAAAGTGCCAGTTATTCAATTTTAAACAGCAGAGAAAACTTATTTACTTTCTCCAGTTTTTTCTTTCTTCTAGTCATTCTAAAAACAAAAACAAAAAACAAATCTGTCTCTTTACTGTAATTTCATCCCTTCTCTTAATCCACTACACGAAAAAAAAAAGAATTAATAACGATTTTTTTTTACCATTCAATAACGGTTCATGAACCATTATTGAAGAGGGAGGTTACTAAAGGTTTTAAACAACCATTAGTAAATGGGCGTCGCTGGGAGGTGAAAAAGCAGAGCCTCAGTAATGGTTCTTTACTTAATATAAGGCTTTAATAACGGCTCTGACAAAAAACCGTTATTAATTCTTGAACTTCAATAACGGTTCTCACTTTATAACCGTACTAAAACTAAACTATATTATGTCGCAAGTTTGTATATCCCTTGTGCTTCCAAATACGTTTGATCATCGCCTTCTGATCATCACCATGATTAAAAACAATAATCTAACTATCCTTCCCAAATAGAACTATTCTAATATGAAAAGTAAACTAACCTACAAAGCGCTCGGTCCTAACCCTAAATAAATTTTGGCATGCAAACCTTAAATTAAATTTAGAAGAGAGTAAACAAGGCTCTCATTTAATTATTAATACCATAGAGCACCTTAAGCCACATTAGAAACAATCACATGCATTCAGTACATCACACAAAACATTGAACATATGACTATACAAATTCGCCCCTGCAAAACAAAGTTAGCACGGTGCAACATTTGCATAAACTGATTATAATCGATCCTAATCTTATAATCTAATAATCATGCACAATTAAATTCAGTTTCACTTTCAATGTGATCAAAAAATCACAAGGAAAGGCAACCCTAATTGGTTAAGCTGCTATTCAAAAATAACTGACTTCTATTTCGATGCCCGATCAATGACCTATTAAGCCCAAGGCCCTAAAACTGAAAAGGCTAATCTTAAATGATAACTCGTGGTCAGTCACAACAATAAATAACCCCAAGAAAAGCAAGAAATTGGAGTTAAGATCAGTTCTAATGAGTTTTCACAAGTAAATCATGTCAAACCTATCAACCACGCTACAAAACGGGTTTTGATTATACAAATCAATCAAATCATATGACTATTTATGAGATTCAATATAATTAATGCATGATCATAAAGATAACATATTTAAGAACAAGAATAATTATATAAACTTGTTGATTTGTCCATGATCAAATCACATACAAACAACCAATTGCTCTGATACCACTGTTGGGATTTTATCAGTGTAACTAGTATATAAATTCAAAAAAATTCATCTAAAACACCAAAAAGGATCTTGTATATGAATTAAACTGAATCAAATATAAGTTATAAATAAGATTGATATACCTTTGATGCGTGCTTGAGTCACCAGAAGGGCAGGAAATGATCGGGAGACGCGCACGATACCGAGAGAACAACTGAGATCCTCTCCAATGGTATCCACCAAGAACGGTCCACAAAAGCCTTCTCAACATCTTGATTGGGAAATTGAAAGTTTTCTCCATGATCTTCTAGTTCTTCTCCATGAATTCTAACTCTTATAGGTGGTGGAAAGAATTCTCAACATATGAGAGAGTTAAAACTGGTGCAACAGAAATTCAGCAGAATTTCAGTGTAGTTGGGGATGAAAATTTTAGGATTTCTTGACTATAGTTATTGTCTTTTAAAACATCACAGGCCGAACCATCTTCACCTTTATCCGATGATGAAAATGAGCCAAAGACACCAAAGACAATGTAAGAGAGATAATATAATAGAGAATTACAAATAGTTTTTCAGATAAGAACTTGTTTGTTTCCTCCATCTCTTCTCTCTACCACTATATGAATTGTATCCACTATTAAATATACTCAACAACTATGGTGTGGGTTATTTCAGTTTTAGTTATATTTTGAAGATATGTTATTTGGAAAGTTGTAACTTAACCGGTGACAACTGACAAGGGAACGTTCATTCCTTATTTGACAATGACAAATGACAATATTTGGAAGTTATTTCCTTATTTGATTGATTGTTTGATTGATTGATTATAGTTGGAATTAGCAAGTGCTAAGTGCTCGTTTTGTTGTGAAAGAGCCCGATTGAACTAATATAAAATTAATTAAGGCGACCTATTATTTTATGGACGGCAAAGGTCGCAGATCTAGTTGGCAGCATGAGGCATAGCAGCCACTATTTTTGACTTTCAACTTTGCTTCATTCACACTATTGCCGACATCATCAATTTATTTAATTAAGTTTATCCAACAAAATAATCATCATAATATTAATAACAAAATGATGTTGATAGTTGATAAAAGTCCATCATCATCACTATGAATTGCTGATCGTATCGAGAAAAAACTTAAAAGAGTTATGAAAGCCTTCATAAATTAAGGAGTCATAATTTGAAAGTTTTTGCCTCATGCTTATTAAATACTCTAATGGAATATTTCTGTGCACCACACCATACTTATTTGTATGGCAAATTTTATTATATATTTTTTTGTTTTATGTTGGTGGATCTCACATTTAAAAAAGCATCTCTTATAATAAAATCTGAGTCATTCAAACAAATCCAATGAGCCAAAAGAACCATTGCACAATCCTGCTATAGTTATTATAACAGCAGATTAGGATCCCCACTTAATATATTAAAGTGCAAAATCTAAGGCACCGCTTCTCTCCAATTGTAGGGACTTGATGGTAATGGTATGATTCAGGCAAATCTAAACCGTTCCTTTAGACCGATTGTCTGTTCTCGGTAAGAATGAAACCGTAGCTCAGAGGCTGAAGCGAGGCTCAGAGCAATAAAGAATACAAATCATTTTTAATATAATATATAAAATCAGTTACTCATCATTATGTTTTATTTCACTATAATTTCTTAACAGTACTTTGATTCTAAATTAAATAGCTAGGTCGAACGAAGTGAAATTTAGCATATTGTCTAATTAACAGAATAGTGAACCGAGAGTATAAAGTATTATTATTATACCATAGATCTTGATGGATTTCATTTCATCAAGCGGCTTGAATTGAAAAGACTCTGGACAAGTCTCAATCTGGTAAGTCTCTTTATCTTAGACTCTTAGTGGAAACTGAAAAGCAAATTAATGAGACCCACAAAGTTTGATATCATTATCAATTCAGAATTGTCTTTTCTATTCTAGTTAATCAACAACTTTGAATTTAAGGCTCAAACCCATTACCCATATCATTCTAGTCTATGAAACCAGTCATACATCAGTAGCTTCTAGCTTGATACATATCAAGCTTCTTCAAAGTTCAAACCATCTATTTTGTACAATTAAATCTCGGCACTCTGTCTCTGTTCACTCCCTCCTCTCCTCTTAATTAACTCTTTCCTATGCATACGTGTTCTTCTATTTCAAGATAATTTATGAAATTTTAACGACAAAGTTCTGATGGCCTTATGATGAATATTCATATAACCAATCAAATTTTGGGGGAAAGTGAGCTTCCTTGTATCTTCTTGCGCATGATTTGACTTTGGGTCTCCTTGTAGGACCTGCTTTTGCTGCTTTTCCTAATATGATTCCCTGTTGACTTGACTGATGACAGATGCAATCATGCAACGCATTTGTTTTGGCCTTTTTAGAATGGATGTGATTCTGTATTAGTTTAACAAACTAATCTTTATTATGGAAAGCTATGATTAATAACAGAAGAAATAAACACGGTTAAAGATAATTGATTGGATCAAAAATTAATATCAATAGTTAGTTACAGATTAATTTATATATGATTATGGGAGGAAAATCCTGCCCACATGCGGGCACGTGATTAAATTATTTAATTAACCACGTTATGTGAAGCAAAATTGAGCACGTTACACTTCAATTATTTAATTAATTAGATTAGATGATTCCTCACTCTCTTCACATTATTGATGTCGGCCCCAAAGTTTCAGTTTCAGTTTCAGTTTCAGTCGCGATTATATGAGCCAGTCATACTCGTGATTAGATGATTCCTCACTCTCTTCACACGTTAACGCTATCAGCTACTTCCTCTAATCATCTCCAACTCTTCCAATTCCAAATTACAAGAAGCGCATTATTTTGGAGAGTAACCACCCCATCATACTCATGGCACAAAGAATTGGGCTTCCTCATTACCATTTCCTCACTATTCTCCTCCTCGTAAGTGTTTTCTCATCTCCTCTTGCAGCCCAAGCACCCAGTAGTAAAAGTAGTACTGATGTATCAGCGCTGCTCTCCTTCAAGTCCCAAATATTTGGTGACCCGTTTGGAGTCCTGTCCTCATGGAATGATTCCCTTCATCATTGCAGATGGCAAGGTGTTCTCTGTGGCCAGCAGTATCCTGATAGAGTCACTGCTCTTATTCTGGACTCCAAAAGATTATCAGGTTATGTATCTCCATCCTTGGCAAACCTCACATTTCTCCAAAACTTAAGTCTCTCTGATAACCATCTTCAAGGGGATATTCCAGTTGAGCTTGGATACTTGCAGAGGTTACGTGTTGTCAACTTGAGCGTGAATTCAATGGAGGGTAGCATTCCGTCTACTCTTGGCAACTGTTCCAAACTAGAAGCTATTTCTTTGAGAAACAATAATCTCCATGGAATTATCCCATCCACTCTAGCAAAATGCAAAGAACTTAAAGTTATCGATCTCAGAAATAACTTCCTCATAGGAGGCATACCTCCAGGCTTCGGTCTTATCTCTCAGCTTCTTGTTTTGGGACTATCTGTGAATAATCTTACAGGACCCGTACCATCCACCTTAGGCAATCTTAGTAGCCTACAATTCCTTTATCTTGACCAAAATAATTTAGCTGGTTACATTCCAGATAGTTTGGGCAAACTTACTAATCTATCAGACTTCTCTCTCTTCGAAAATAACTTCATTGGTTCCATCCCACTCCCATTAGGCAATCTTACTAACCTGATATCATTGCGTCTTGATCAAAACAACCTTAATGGTCCTATTCCATCCATCTTAGGGAGCCTTACAAACTTAGTACACCTTTCCCTTTTCCAAAACAGTTTAAGTGGGGCAATCCCATCTACCTTGGGTAATCTCAACAACCTCCACCTTTTATATCTTCAACAAAATAACCTTATTGGCCCCATCCCGCCCTTCTTAGGAAATCTTACTAACTTAATAAATCTTTTTCTTCACCAAAATAAATTAAGTGGCTCCATCCCATCTGCCTTGAGTAATCTCAATAATATTAAACAGCTAAGTCTCTTCGAAAATAGGTTAAGCAGTTTCCTCCCCAATACACTTGGGAAGCTTCAAAACCTTCAGTTTTTTAACATCCATGGTAACAACATTTCGGGTGAAATACCACACTCCCTTTACAATATATCAGCAATGGTTACCTTGCAACTTAGTTACAACCGGCTTGAAGGAACTCTACCTTTTGATATGTGTGATGCGTTCCCAAATCTGGAAAGTTTAGCCCTATTTCAAAATCAACTCAGTGGCCGAATCCCATCATCCATATCTAATTGTTCTGCTCTAACGAAGTTCAGCTTAGATTCAAATTACTTTAGTGGCATTGTACCATATAACATTGGAATCATAAAAAATCTTTATTACTTTAGTCTCATCGATAATCAACTAGAGGCTAAGACACCTAGTGATTGGAGCTTTATTGATGCTTTGGCCAATTTTACATCATTAGGATATCTAGATATTGGACAGAACCACCTCCAAGGAGTATTACCAAATTCCATAGCAAATCTTTCTAGTATTGTTGAACTCTCAATGCCTAATAACCCAACCAAAGGTGCCATACCAACAGATCTTCAAAAGCTCTCTAATTTGAACTACTTTGAACTTAACCACATGCTTCTTGGTGGCACCATTTCAGATGAAATCGGGAATCTTTTCAGATTGGAACTTTTCGATGTGTCCCATAATTTGATTTCAGGTCAAATTTCACCAAATTTTGGCAATCTCACTAAGATGACCAAGCTATCCCTAAACGATAATAAATTTGAAGGGAGCATACCACCGGAATTAGTTAACATGCATGGTTTATTGCTCTTAAATTTATCAAATAATAAGCTAACGGGCAAAATTCCGAAAGAAATCATGAGCCTATCTTCTCTTACAATCAGTTTGGACTTGTCACACAATTATCTTACTGGCATCTTGCCACCCGAAATTGGTAACTTAAAAAACCTACAAACAATTCGTTTCTCAAACAACAAATTATTTGGAGAGCTTCCTAGCACAATTGGTGGATGTCAATTGCTTCAGGGCCTTTATCTTGATAATAATATTTTCCAAGGGACACTTCCATCCACCTTGAGCAGCTTGAGAGGTTTGCAACAACTTGATATCTCAAACAATTCTTTCTCCGGTCAAGTTCCTGAATTTATTGGTAGAATGAACCTGCAATATCTAAATATTTCTTTCAATAATTTCGAGGGAGAACTACCAAGAGAAGGCATTTTCAAGAACATTAGTGTCATTGACATAAGAGGAAATCCTAAACTTTGCGGTGGAGTACCTGAATTATATTTGCCACAATGCATTTTAGAACCTTCGACACAGAGTCATCATTCTCTAAGAAAAATTGTGCTCATAAGTTCTATTGTTAGTTCTTTTATTTGTTTGTCCATTGTCATCTGGCTGTTGGTAATTTGTTATTTTCGAAAAAGGCCTCATAATAATCAACAATCTGATAGACCATTGAGACACGAGTTGAATCATGTTTCATACAATGACCTTCTCATAGCCACTAAAAATTTCTCATCGGAGAATCTAATTGGAAGAGGCGCATTTGGTACAGTGTACAAAGCTGTCATGAGTTTCGATAATGTGACAACCGTTGCAGTAAAGGTGCTAAATCTTGAGAGACAAGGGGCTACTAAAAGTTTTTTTTCTGAGTGTGAGGCACTGAAAAATGTGAGACATCGGAATTTCATCAAACTGTTGAATTTATGCTCAAGCATAGACCACCAAGGCAATGATTTCAAGGCTTTGGTTTTTGAGTTCATGCCAAATGGTAACTTAGCAACATGGTTGCATCAGAACACAGATGAAACATTTAAAAGCCTCACCCTGGTCCAGAGGTTGGACATTGCAACTGATGTAGCATCAGCACTAGAGTATCTTCACTATTATGGGTCCACACCAATTGTCCATTGTGATCTCAAACCTAGCAATGTACTTTTGGATGATGACATGACTGCACGTGTGGGTGATTTTGGATTAGCAAGGATTTTGGTCGGACCTGATACGATACTTTCCCAATCAATGACAATCGCCAGTGGAATCAAAGGTTCTATTGGCTATATTCCTCCAGGTACAATTGAGATTATAGATATTTTTCCCTTAGCATGTCATTTGATGATTTGAACAAATAAATTGTATTTTTTTTTTTGAAGGGAGGCAACAAAAATAAATTGTATTGTTAGTTAAGATTCAAACAAACAAATAGCAAACTCTGCCACGTAGATGCTGAAATTATGGTGCTTTTCATGAATTATGTATATATGCTAACATTATTTTCTACCATTGGTTACATAATTGGAAAAACCAGACAACACATGTTATGTATACACACATAATCACGTGATGCCAAATATGAATAAACAGATGAATCATACTAAATTGGTGGAGTAACAACATTTTTTTTTTTGTCTAGAGTATGGTATGGGTCGCAGGCCATCAATAGAAGGAGATGTTTACAGCTACGGCATTCTTCTTCTTGAGATGTTCACTGGAGTAAGCCCCACCGATAAAAGATTCGGTGATAGTTTGAGCCTCCAAAAGTATGTTGAGATGGCTTTTCCTGAAGAAATCATGGACATAATCGACACCAAACTCTTCTCAGGAATTGTTGGACAAGACAAAATGGTTGCACCTGAAAATGTCTATAGCTGTTTGATTTCAGTCATTCAATGTGGGCTTCTGTGCTCCAAAGAGTTGCCAAAAGATCGCATTTCTATCAAAGATGTTCTCAAGGAGTTGAACTTGGCGCAAATGAAGTTGGGAACATAGAAATTGATTAAAAAAAATTAAGGTCTCCACTATTCACGTTCTACTAGTTAACATTGGATTAGCAGTTCTTGGTTATCTATGGTATTGTAATATGTACTTTTCAATTATCTTCTAATTTATGAATTTGGGTAGTAATATGTTCAAATATTCATTCTGGGTTGCAAGACCTTAAACCTTGATTTCCACTAAATGAGTAAGAACATTCTAAAAAGTAAATACATTAACTGCTGCTTGTTTATACTATACAGTGTGCTTTGATGTACACATTCTCAACATAAATCTAATTGTTTAGAATTTTTTCTTTCATAGTACTAAATATACATATATTTATATGACCAGATACCTTATACACAATCTCGACAACTTGGGTGTGCATATAGATCCTTGCTATGGCAGCACAATAAACCTGTCCTGATTCCCAACTCCTGAGTAGGCACATGGACCTGCATTCACTTATCAATAAGTGATCTGTTGGTCCAAATTAACATGCAACTAGCCAATTAGACACATTAAATATAAATAACCTGTTAGAAAAGAAAGAAAAAAAAACCGTTAACCCACAATACCACAGTGGATAAAACACAGGATGTACTAAACACATAGTTCAGGAAGTGTACAACAGAAAATTTACCTGTGCAAAATATAAACTGTGACAATTGGTACTAAAACAATCTAAGAAATTGAACATACCTTTCAGGCTTTCAGCGGAAAAACTGAACTTGCAAAAGCAGATTGTTTGCTAGACCTATAACTATCAGAAATTACCACCTGACAAGTGATAAATAGGGATAAAACTTAAACCTGAACTAGATATGGCACAGGCAAAGCTAGACAGAATGAAGTAAAAATTATATAATGTACCACTTACTGTACAGGCTTTGTTGTTCTTTGAGATCTTTGATCTCTATGATTTCAGATTAGTTTTATTTCTAGCCTACCCCAATTTATTTGGGATTAAAGGCTTTATTGTTGTTGTTGTACCACTTACTGGTACAAGCTACTGAATCTCAACAGTAATGATTATTGTTTTAGGAGAACTGAAGTGATGAGAACAATTAAACATACAATAAAGTGAGGTCATGGCCTCATGGGTTCTGAGAAGCTGAAGCCTTTCCCAGCAAGTAACAGCCGACAACCTAACAAATTAAAGATATGAATTGAGATTAATCGCATATATAGACCAGTTGAATTTTATGGAATTTGAGAGAGAATACTGAACAGAAAATTATTCTTATTGCTTGCTATTATGTTATGTTATTACAAAGTGACACAATGGCTCTTTTATACGACTTTCTCTAACAGGTGATTTGGTCCCTAAAGGTTCATTTTATCAGCCAGCTGATGATGATAATTAATTCCTACGGATTAGAGGCCAATTAGCTATAATCAATCTAATCCCTCATGCCTCAACAGCAGACCACAAAATTGAAAACCATCAGTCTAAAGTCTAAACAATAGTATTTAAATCAAAACCAATTGTGCTATGTGACAATTCCTACTTGGCAGTTGGCACATACAAAAATCGAGGAACCGGTAAAAGAAATTTAGAGTAGAGTGTACAGCACAAACTCTAGGCTTAAAAGATTAACAAAAGGCATTCCCTTGGTTTCCTTTGAGACGACACCAATAGATCAAGGCGCCTGTACCTGAGCTCTGAAGGGAGCGCTTCATCTTTCATCAGTTCTATGGGGCTGGAGCCTGGGGAAATGCAGTGACTGGGGAAAAAAGGAGCCCTCTCTCTCTCCCTTTGCGTGCGAATGGGGAATCGCGGAGAGCCGGAGAGGAGGAATGAAGTGGGTGGGTCGGATGATCAGATCCTGTGCATCCGATTCCGATATCGAAATGTATACTTCTGCTGCTGTAATATTTTGGCTTAGGTGTAAAAAAAAAATTCATAATTTATAATTTGTTCAGTGTTTGATTTAGTTTTAGTTTTAGTTCAGTTCGTTTGATTAGATTTTTTTATATTTCGATTGTTAGCAAGTAATTCAATAACTCAAGTGATAACTAATTAGAATGATCACTAAAAAACATGGATTTAAATTTTTTACATGCACAAAAAAAATTTAGGATCTAAATTCTCATCTTTCTCAAAAAACAAATTTCCGTTATTAATTTATTGAAATTTAGGATTACTTTTTCTATCTATTTTACTCAAGCAAGATATTTTTCTCTTGTTTTCTCTTCGCAATTCGCTAGTTGTCGACAGCAATATCTGATTTTTTTTAATAATTAAAATAAAATAATTTTCTCCGACATTTAGAATGATTGCATATGTTTTAAGATGCAGTGCATGGTTTAAATTTTTTTTGGGGCCAGATTAGGTAGTCCGAAAAACTAAATTGGTCCAAAACCTTTTTTCCCCTCCCCATTTCATTTTCAAATCACATAAGATCTGGATACAGGCTGATTTGAATTTTTAATTCGATCCTAAGGTCTGGACCGAATTAAAAACTCGATCTAGACTGTATACCCTGAATTTTTTACATACTGATTATAAGAATTTCATCAAGTTATAATCATTTTTTTCAAATTTATATCCATTCTATCAAATTTACGCAACATGAAAACATAAATCCATACCAGACCGTTCATAAACCCCGACCGAGTCCCCAACTCTCTCTAAAGCACGAGAAAATATTCCTCCTTGTGCCATTTCCAGAAGTAATGTGCCGACTCAATCCACCAAGGGGCGACCAAAATCTTGTTGTTATCTCTTGCCCACTGTGCCATCATGGTAGTGGAGACCGTCGCCACAACATGTGTCACCGAAGAATCCTCGTCAGAAAAGCATTTGGCTCCAATACCCTCAGCTAATTTCCAGATAGGCTGTTCTTCAGGCTTTACATCAATAGTCTTGAAAATTGGTTGTTCTTTGTCGAACAAAATGTGGCACCCATCTAGTACCTCCATTGTGATTACTGGTAGTATCTACAAAATCAAGGAACAGAAATAGAGATCAGAGCATATACACCATTTGTTAACATAACCAATAATCTTAAAAATTAAATAGGAGTGTGCTACAAGTACCTTCCTCACATCTCTCATAGAAAATTCAGTCCTATCCTTCTGAAGAAGCAATAAATAACCAATCGAAATCCAAATTTCAGCAGGAGCTTTCTCAAAAAGAAAAAAAATTCATGCATGCCATAAAAAACTGGAACAGAACTGAATTATTGAACAAATGTGTCAATACAGGACACTCTCTCCAGACAAAAGAATGTTTCGATGCACATCCTATTTCATCTTCTTCTTTTTTCTTTTTTCTTTTTTTTTTAATTGGTGGAGGGGGAGGGAGGTACCGTGCACAATAACTGCCGGCAATGCAATTGAGGACATGCAATTTTAGCAGGTACAACATGCTCAATGAGAATTTGATTATAAGTTGGGAAGTAAATAGGCAATTAACCTAACCGGGTCAAAGAATAACTCATGAGCCCGCCTTAAAACAATAAGAATGCTTGCAAGGATCCCGTCATATTCACTTTCATCCATATTCGACTCCGTTACAGACTTAAAGTCAGAACTGAGCTGTCTCGCGCTATGAACAAAGTAATGGTACCGCTGCATTAGAATGAGTTTTTCTTTGTTCTTCTCCCAAACCAGTCAAAGGAAGATGAACTTATGCATTATGATGCTGTCTTGCAATGTAATTATTCTGTCGAACCTTGTATATATACACACACTACTTGTGCTTTTGTGGATTAAAATAAGGATGGAAGAAAACCTGTACAACATGGATCGAAAAAACAGCCAGCCCACATAAAAGTACGGTATTTTGTTTACCTACTGTCTTTTCTAAAATGATATACTTCCAAAGTTCCAAGAAATCGGCATCAGAAAATCGCCTACAAATCTTCTACTAAAGAAATAAATGTGCGTGAGCAGAACAGGGTATAGTAACTCAAAAGCATCATAAGTGCACCAAATTTTCTACTCCTAACAAAATGATACAATAAAATGATGATTTGAGCTTACATTTTCAGAATCATCAAGAATAATCACCATATTCTCAGGCCCGAACACAATATCCAGCGCCTTTTTATTGCTTGTGGTGCCATCGGACCCACTGATAACCCTAAAGGGGAAATACACATACCATCAGGGTCAAGCAGCTCTGAAATCTGGTCAGCATAATCCTGTCCGCCCATTGTGTATATGTACATTTCAAACATATCATTAGCCTCCTCCAAGAAGAAGCGAACATAGGGTCGCAGCTTTGTCAGCATGTAACTAGATCTGCCAACCTGAAAGAGGTCTGGGTCAAAGAAAAGAGATGGAAACAAACGGACTGTCAGTCATAAAATCCAAATAAATACTAAGTGCCTGGTAGATGTAGTGTGCACCAGTCTTATTCCTTAAGTTTTCATCAAATTCACAACTATGCTACATTTACAGATATACACATAATTATAAACAAGTTGGGCTTCAGTTTGCCTCAACCTGCTTTAGTATTTGCTAGCAAATAAAGGAATGGACAATATCATTTGGTTAGTTCTTGACATGGGGGAAGATGAGAATTGCATAATAATTTTGTAGGAAATATATAAAATGCTCCCGGATTTGCCATATCACTTTCCTAATTGTTTATTCATTGGGCAAAATAGTTTCATGTTTTACCTTCTATCATCATAATCTCATCAAGTAGGTATTCCTCCTCCTCAGTAATCTGATCATTGAAAACTGAGTTAACCAAAGTGTGATCCAGATCCAAAACCAGTATCAATTTCTTATCCTTCAAAAGGTATTTCACATGCTCTCTGTGAAGATTATCTGCTGCTGATGGTTCAAGCCTCAAATTCTGAAGATATACCTTGTAAATATCAGGAAAGGCCACACTCGATCCAGATTCTTCGACTACTGAATTAAAGCATGCAATTTTAGCAGTCATGCTCAGTGTAAAGGTTGAAAACTTGAAATTGCAACTTGTTAAATTCATATTTTATATTGATTTTCCTCACAAATACAGTGGTTTAGAATATATACCATCACTAACTGCCTTTACCACTGTTTTACTTATCCATAACCTTTGTTTTTTTGTTCCTGCAAAAGCATATAAATGTTATGCATAAATCTGAGCCTCTGAAAAAGTATCTTTTGTTGAGAAATTTCTCATCAACATTTGCAAATTGGAATAAATTAAAACTATGTCTGACACGCATCACGAGGAGTATGTATGTATACTATTTGCGGAGCCCACCGACCACCGTACATCTCCTCGCTGGAGATGTTGAAAGGAAGCGAGTGTTCGCGTGGCGCAGAGCAAGCTCATCGACGCCATGGCCCATGGCCCATGGCGATTGGGATTAGATTCTACTTTCTAGGGTTTTGCAGGATTTTTCGTCTTTCGTCGAGAAAGAGAGAGACTTTAAACTGGGAGCGGAGCGGAGGGTATCTTTCTCCCCCAATTTATACCATCATCATCATCACTATATTATTATTACATTGCATTGGATTTCTAGAGTAATATTGACCGAGAAGATGAAGCTTATCTTCCTCCTCCGCCTCGGCTTGCGAGCTGAGAGATGAACAGTTTGACCTTGAGAGAGAGAGAGGATGAATAAATCTGCATTCAGAACATAAATTAAATAGAATTAGTGTTTTGTGTGTAGATTAGTGGCCTGTCGTGTGTGTCAACACTCAACAGTGAAGGATTGTCATGTACTCCTGTCTCTAGTTTTATTTTATCAGGATACAATACAATGTGCACAACACTTGTTTGTGAAAATGCCTCATAGAAGTAAATAATACAGAGTAGGAAACCTGACAATTGAACAAACCAAAGAAAAGACAAGCTAGCTAGCATGATAGTGAAATTCTTTATCTTGCTCTGTTGTTCATGCTGTACCACATTAGTAAGCCACAGCTGGGACTGGGATTCTGGTTTCCAAATCAATTTTGCAATCTAGAGTTAATTAGCGCATCCATGTAATTAAACTATATTGGGTACTAACTTTCACCAATTTCCTATAAATGTTTATTGATAATAAGTGCACAACTTCTAGGTTATTCACTTGAAAGTGTCTTGATGATGTTCTTAAATAAGAATTTCATTGTGTGTCAATCAATGTCTGATTTCTAGCCTCCAAGGAACCATATATACAGTAGAGGTCAGGTCGATCCAAAGTTGTAGTTAGTTCTCGTTGTGTACTTCCATGATATAACGAATTTGCTCCTAAGCAATGTACCTACATTGCAAGCAGTTAAAATAAGTGTTCCTTCCCCGTATATATACACAAAATGCAGGGGAGATGTTATTATTTCCTGAGTGCATATATTTTATCCTTCTGCCTTCCAAAATGCAGGGAAGATCTGCAGCCGATACAGCTACAACATAATGAGAATATGAGATCCTTCCTAGCTCTCAACTTCTTTACTAGATCTATATGTAAAATAGCCTAATTAATTTGAAATTTTGAATGCTAAAGTTTAATTTACTGACTTTATATTGAATAATCAATTCAATTTCAAATTAGCTTAAATTCGATCGACATATATCTTATCTAATCTATTAGACAGTATATAATTTTAATATATTTTGTTAGTTTGCACAATATTTTTAATTGTTGTTGTTGTTTTGAAGTAGAATATAATATATAGATTAAAGATAGTGTGAACTTAAGCACACAGAGAGTTTTTCATAAGCTTAACTAAAAAAATAAATCAAATTATTTTAAATTTTGATTTATCAATATTTATTATATTCTTTATATAAAAATCTTGTGAGATACAAAAATTTATTAGAAACAAATTAGTTTTTCAAGTTTTTTTAGCTATGTCACATCATTCATGTTTTTCATATTAATTTTATTCCTCTCTCTTCATTTATCTTAATCAAATAGGTTATTTTATTTTTTATTTTTTTTCATTTAAAGAGATATATGTTGTCTCTAAGGTATATTTTAAATACTAAAGCAATACAATTATTTGTATTCTTTTTAGTGAATTATTCTGTAGAATTTTGAAAAAAAAAATATTTATGTTAAAAAAATTTCTAATAAAAATTATTTTACAGAAAAGTTTTCATTTAAAATAATTGATTATTAATATTTTTTTATGAGAAACCCGATGAACAACTCTAGTATATTGATCATTTATAAACCACCACATGCACAGACTACAAAGAATAGGAAACAACAAAACAATCACATAGATGAGAAAAAGAAGATCCAACGGACGATATTAATTGACAGAGAGGAAATGAACGGTAAAGATGAAGTACTAAACTGCCGAGGCTTCATCAGGCCTAATCTTCTTCTAGCTAGACTCTAGATAAGGTTCCAAATATTAAGTGAGACCGACCTTATTCTATACCATCCTGTTGAAAAACAAATTAAGTAAAGAAAAAAAGATAAGGGATCCTATCAATTTAAAAAAAAAAAGGATTCAATTGCCATCATCATTTATTTATTTATTCATAAATTTAAAAATGTGAACTTTTGGATGTATTTTATATCATCTCAATTATATGTATATGAAAAATCATAAAATTTTAACTTCATTTGAATAGCCATCAAGTAATGAGTCTAAATTATAAAATTTGGTCCGTTGATTTTATTAATGTTTGATGTATATATAAATAATATTAAAATAATATATTTTTTTGTATACATATATAAGATGATATTTATAAAATATTTCTTCAATTAGTTTTATTATTTAAGAATTTAAATAATAATTATTTGATATTTAATTTTAATGACACTCGTGTGATATCAAAATGATGATAATTGAATCACTTCTCAAGAAAAAAATATGAGGAGTCCATATAATTAATTAATTAATTTAACTACACTGACCATTATTTATATATTACTATATATTAAGAATTTAATTCATTATTCCAAATTTATGAAGGAAAAGAGCATATGCAATGAAGCGAAAAATCTGTCTCGAACAGAAGGAATTAATCTCTACATGCCATAACATGTGGACGGTGAAAATCACCATCTTAAAGGAGTATGCAACTCTATATATAATAATCCATGAAAAACAATTGATGGTCTAACTTCCACCATACAATAGAAACCTTCTTCTTAAACCATCAACTTTTTTCCCAATTCTAACTCTCGAGAGTCTCAGAGGCCGGGGCAGATGGCCCAATCTCTCAAGCTCAGCTTAATTATTTATTTGTTAAGCTCTATATTAATTCTATGTTGTCAATGAATATTCTCTATGGCCAATCTGACACTTCATTTCACTGTATATATATAATATCATTATGTAGTTTTTAATCATAAAGATATAGTTATATATATTTCAAATATACTTGGGCAGAATATAAGGTGACCTAACAATGAAGTATTAATTTCAAGAACCTATTCTATGGCGTCAATGCACATCTGCACTTAATTTAATCTTCTTGAGTTAAAAAAATATTTATATAATAATGAAGTATTTCGAGCATTTACGGAAAAACACTGAGATTGATATAATTTATATAAATTAAAACAATTCAGATTATAATATTTTTGTGAGTTTGTCTATAAGCTGACAAACAAGCTCACTAGCTACAACTCTTATTTATTTGTGGTCCTTCAAATATATAAACTCCCCTTTTTTCCTAGACCAGAGAAAATTGGTGGAGATATATCTAGTAAATCACTTCGTTAATTAATAATCTAACAATGATTAAATTCGTATAATGATCCACTCCATGTGCTCTTGTTGAAATAGGTTGGAAGCTGGATCCATGCCTCCTCACATGGCATGTTCTTCTCAAACGGTCATATTGCATTCTCCTCTCAATCTATATCCAAATTAATCATATGCCAATTTTTTGATATCTTTATTGATTATATATATTAATCCACTAGTTTAATTAGTAGAAATATTTAGCTGAACCACTCTGGTCAATAGAGAGAAATTAAGGTACTAACTCGGACAAGGATGGTTGAGCTTATATGTTATATAAATAATATTCATCTCATGCTTGAAAATATTTACAACGAAAAATGTGGTGTGCTTCCAGAATTATAAGAATCCATCCACCCTCGCTTTGTTATATATATTTGACAGATAAATTATGTCATTGCTAGCCTAAATGGTAGATATAAATGCAATTTCTGTACATGGCATAACTTGGTGTTAATATCGATCAATACCAAAAAAAAACGAAAATTAATTAACCTAAAATATTAATTTATGGTGAATTTTTTTATATTATTTTTCCAAATTCAATTAGGAAATTTCTTAACAACTTGGAGATAGTGAGAGCTTATTTATAGAATAGATACGGTTATATTATATGGGTATGCAAGTGGTGAGAGTACGTCTCTCCATCAACGAATATTTCAAACAAACTTATACATAAATGTGTGTATTATACGCCGAATGATTTGAAGTTTTAACAATCCGAAATTCAATGTCATTGGTGTAAAATCATCAAATATTTTTAATTTACATTAAATTTAATTGTTAGACTACCTATATGTCCAATTTTTTTATACATTTAGTATCAAATTTTATCTGTTTTCATTTTTTTTTCTAAATGATTCTTAACAATTACCAAATAGTTTGTTCAGACAAATAAAAACAAGAAGAAAGAAAAAAAATAGTTTGTTGGAAGGGAGACGTTATAGATGTTTCACTTTTGAATGGTGCGTTGAGCTATCTATATTGGGAGAAATTATTCTGAAATTATTGCACATAGGCAATTAATATTATAATTTCCTATATATGTTTAAAACGCGAAGAAGTAAAACTTCAAAGACAAAGACAAGTTTGTTTTGAGGAAGTCTACAGATTTAATTGGACCTGTTCACTGCTCTCCAATTGCTGACAATAGAATAGAATAATAGAAAGATATATTAAAAGGTAAAGAAAGAAAGAAATAGATTGTACAAAGGTCCCTACAACTTTATTAATTATTATTACTTCCTTTTAAAATCCGTAAGGTGAGCGTTAATGCTTTATCTTGGGCATAACAAATTAATTAAGATTAAACAGTTGACTCCGTTTAATTTCCCTCTTTAACTTAATATTAACAATTTTTCATTGGAGGCCACTACTCCTGAAATCATGGCAATTATAAACTTCTTGTGTTTAACATTTTTCTGATATAATCGTTACTCAGCCCTTCATCAATACATTTTGAATTATGTAGCTAGACACATGAATATCCTCGTATTTCGCTCAAGAATAATAAAAATTTTAGTTTGATATTTTCTGTCAATAGAACCGACAGACTTGTAAAATAAAAAAAAAATCGAGCAATATTGATTCAATCAGTTTTAAGTTACGAGTAATTATAGTGTATAATCAACTTTTATTGTGCATTCAAAGCTTTTGGTACATCTTTTAGGAAAATTTTATTCAAATTACAAAATCAAAATAATAGAAGTGTTTTTAATAGATTATAGATAGAATGTTTTTATGTTTGAAATAATATAGAGTTTAATTGATCATCCATCACAAAAATCATTAAAACTTCATTGTTAAAATTTAAAATATATGATGAAAGACAAAATCTCTTTTAAATTAAATAAAATTTGATACATATTCTATTTAAACATATCTATAATTTTGATTTTTAATTTGAACGATATCTTTTAGAAAAATGTACGTAAGCATTGAATCTCACTAGAATTACTCTTAAGTTATAATGGTAAATTATAGACCAAAAATATCATAAATTGAAAAATAAGATTTGACTTGATAATCCATAATCAAGTTGAGTTTGTATGCATTTATAAAATTTGCCCTCCGCCCGCGGGGTTCACGATAAGGTTTTAGAAAAAGTTATTTTTTCTAACATGATCCAATCACTGATTTTTTAATATAATAATATTAAAAAATTATTATTAATAATAACAAAAAAAACTAAATTTTAATAATAAAAACGGCAATGTGCCACTATGGGTGGCGTATAAGAAAGACGCCATTCATAGTGGTATCTTCCCTAAACACGTCACTCCCACTTGTGCATTCAGGGAAGACGTCATTCCCAGTGACGTCTCTTTTTTCTTAATACTTTGCATTTGTGCTGTTAAATATTTTGAAACTTTGAATTGAGCATACTATAGTAGCCCAGTAAGAGGACGTCATTCCCACCGGCGCTGTTATATATATTTTTTTTAAGTAAAAAAAAATAGAAAAGAAGTCATTGGTGGTGACATGTTTCTTACGCGTCATCCGTAATGGCGCGTTGTTATTCCTAGTATTAAAATTTAGTTTTTTCATTATTATTATTAATAATAATTTTTTTAATATTATTAGATTAAAAAATCAGTGTGATCCAACACATCATTTTTTTAGTAAATTATGTATTTTGAATATAATTTAATTTTTTGATGAAACAAGTCGTAAATTCTAGACTGAAAACGTTAAAAATATAAAGAATACAATACAAAATGATAAAAAGATCTAATGCAATTGATTGATTTATGATTTAAAAAAAAACTAAACCTTGAATCGAAATGACAACTGACCGATTGATTTATTATTATTGTTGTGCCATCATGGAAGTAATTAAACACTGATTATTGTTGATGAAGTCCACGATTTATGTTCACTAGAGTTGTCCTGGTTTCATGTGTCTACAATGAGAAAAATATGTTTCATATATAACAAAATATATTATTAAGCAATTTTTGAATACATATATTTTTTCAAAATTCTGAAAATGTGTATGATGATAAATAACTATACGATTAGCCACAGATAATTTAAATAGAGAAAGGAAAATATTAGATTGTTTTAAGAATTAAATTGTATCTTTGATATCACATTCATCTTTTTAAATGCAAATAGAGAAAAACAATAAATGAGTCATCCGATCAAGATAAAATGAGAGGATGTTGGTAATCGATAATAGTTATAGAAAAAAAGTCATATCAAAATGTGAATATAAATTATGAAATGCCAAAACCGGCGTCCTTAAAATTTTGTTACAAAATTTGGCATTCGCCATTTTATATATTATTATTATTTTTATCTGGTTTCCCATCAGTCTTATCTTCATACTTGTGCCTCGTCACCCGCCTCACGTTTTACTTGTGGTTCAGCATGATGAAAATAAAAATATATATATAAATAACTTTGACTGGTTATATTAACAATTTTTAAATAAATATAATTTTAATGTAGGGTATCCATTGGCGTGATGGTCGCAATATTGTTAATTTAACAAAAGAAAGAAAATATCTTACTATTGTTATACACTTAACTACAATTTGATTTGGTAAATCCCTATGATATTATCAATTGAATAATCTTCCCCGTGTATGATAGAATAAAATCGGCAAATTTTTACTTATACCTCTCTAAAACTCCAAAATCACATATATTCCCCTCTAAAATACGTAATATCTTATTCACCCTCCTAATTAGAATAGCTCTTGTATGATATATAAATTTAGACCATAATAAATATTTCGTCGCCATTATATATTTATATTTAGTTTCTCTCATTCGCATAATCTCAGTAATAATTCTCCATTATATCTTTATTTTCCGAACCTAATTCGTTGAAAGGAGAGTCGATCTTGCTTGCTTGTACTGGTACTAGAGTATTGAAATGGACCGGACGGTCCGACCCGTTCCGGACCGGACCGTGACCGTGGACCGGACCGTGGCCGGACCGTGGACCGGACCGTGCCCTATCACGGTCCGGTCCAACGGTGGGTCGGTTCTTCCTTCACCCGAAAATGGACCGTGCCGACCCGTCCCGTGCCGACCCGTGGACCGGACCGGACCGGACCGTGGACCGTGCGGGACCGTGGACCGGACCGTCCCGGACCGGACCCCCGGACCGGACCGTGTAAAAATGAAAATAACAATTAGTGTTTTATGTGTAGTTTTAAATAAAATAAAAATAACAATAATTATTGGTGTAGTAAAAAAAATGTTCTAGATAACATCAAAATATAATAACTATTATGTGTAGTTTTAAATAAAATAAAAATAACAATAATTATTGGTGTAGTAAAAAAATATGTTCTAGATAACATCAAAATATAATAACTCACCTCATTTTTAATTAAGCATGTTTATAAAAAAAAATTATTGTATTTCCAAAATTATAATTTTCTGAAATTTTATTTTTTTACAAATTTTTTAATTTTTTAGTACTATTAGATTTTTAAACAATTAAAAATAATAATTCGAATTAGTTAAAAATTATTATTAAAAATATGATAAATTATTATTTTTTCTAATTTATAAAAAAAAAAAAATTTGGACCGGACCGGACCGGACTGTGGACCGTCCCGGACCGTCCCGTGGGGGTCCGGCCCCCGGGGGCTAACGGTGGGACGGGTTCGGGTTTTTCGAATTTGGACCGCCTTGGACCGGACCGTGCGGGACCGTGGACCGTACGGGACCGTGGACCGTCCGGGTTTGGACCGGACCGGCCCGGACCGGACCGTGTTCAATACTCTAACTGGTACTACCAGGTCAAAGTCTTCTCTACCCTTTCGTTGCCTTGCCTTGCCTTGCATGGAATCAATCAAAAACAGACAAATATTACAGGCTATAGCTACATTAGACCCATTCTCCTCTCTCTCTCTACTAACTTAGCCAACACTCCCACCTCTCCTTCTGAGAAATTGAGAGCGGAGCGGGTCATCAGTAGACCCCCACTAGACATTTCAGTTGCATTTATTGTCCCATAGAAATCGAAGCATTCCGTTCCTCAAATCTCAAATCGAATCATTGTCGCTTCGTTAGACTAATTCCGCGTTCGCAGTTGAAAGATTCCAACTCCATTTTGTACATTTTTTTTTTTCAATTTAGAGCATTTTTGTTCTTAGCATCTTGTCTGCCTTTCAGCAAGGAAAAGAAATTACTTTTGATTTTTTTTTTTTTGTGAAAAGATGGAAAGTTTAAGCGTTCAATTAGTTGGCTTGCTCTTGTTGGTCTCTTTAGTTATTGACAGATTTCAGTTTGGTGCAGCATTCAATTCTGAAGGTATGGAATTTACCATTAACAATATCATTCTTTGAAAGATTTTCAAACAATGGATTGATCAGTTCTTCCCTGAATTTCATTTTGTGTTTCTTTTTTCTGATATAATCAACAGGAAGTGTTCTCTTGGCTTTCAGAGAAGGGATAGAGAATGATCCATACGGTGCTTTATCAAATTGGGGAGAAAATGGAGCTCTCCATCATTGCTCTTGGTCTGGTGTTGTTTGTTCTGACGATTTGAGAGTTGTAGCTCTGTAAGTTCTTTGACGATATCCCTCCTTCGCTCAAATCTTTCTCTATAGTTCAAGTTTTTAATTTGTTTTTTTTTTATCAAATTATGAGAAAGCTTCTATTTCGAATTGTTTTAATAATTGCACTTTGTGTCTTTATTTTCTAACAAAAACGATTAAAAAAAAGAATATTTCACTGGGTTTATAGTACTAGTTACATGAGGTGCTTCTATTGGTATTTTTTTTTTCTTTTTCTGGGTACCATAAGTGCATGATTGGATAAGTGCTTTTGTTTTCAGCTTTGTGCTTGTACTTTTTTCTTGTAAATGGATTCTAGTGCATTTTATCCTTTTGCTTTCTAATAATTCCTCTACGAAATTTTACTTATTTTACATGTTAATGTCCTATTATCTTGTTAAAATTTTGAAGAATTTTGTGCTAGGAACTTACCAGATCTTGCTCTGAAAGGAATGATCTCTTCCAAAATTGGAAACCTCAACCATTTGAGAATTATGTAAGCATTCGGCATTCTTTTTTTTTTTTTTGGTTTTTCTAAATCCCAATTTCGCCCCTTTAGTTTTTTGGTAATCTTGTTACTTGGCCAAAATTATCTGAGCCTTCTTTAGTTCAACCCCATATAATAAAAAACTAAGAACTGACGTATAATTCTGTATAAGGGTCATATTTCTTGATTCCTTATTTGTGCTCCTGTCATGTAAAACAGCTAGAGTTATTCCTCTAGCAAGACCTGAAAAGGATGTTTGTTTCTTGTATTGTTATCTCCTTGAGTTGAGTTGATGAACCTATCTGGGATAGTTTGTATTCCCATAACCCTGTTGGTACAGTATCCAAAACAGCTGGCCGGTAAAGACTGTTAGAAAATAAAATCTGTATTATTTTGTTTTAACGCCTTTGTGTTTGATGCCTTTTGTTTTTTTTCTTTTTAATTGTAGTGATCTGAGTAACAATTCCTTTTACGGGGTCATACCAAGAGAGATTGGAGAATTGAAGCAGTTGGTGGTATTGGATTTGAGAAACAACAGCCTCAGTGGGACCCTTCCATCAGACCTTGATAACATTTTTTCACTAAAATTATTGTAAGTGTTTGATATACTCCCTTACTGCTTGAAAAATATTGTACTTGTTTATTTATAATAACAACAACATCTAATGTTGCCAATTTTCAGATTAATAAATGGAAATATGGTTTCTGGTGAATTGTCTCCGAAATTGCATGAACTTGCTGTCATATCTGAAGTCATAGAGGAAGATGATTTTGAAATGTCAGACAGAAGGTATAGTCAACTATCCCCTAAAGACGTAGACAGACTATAAAGTGCATCAATTAGGCATCTGTTAAAGATTTCAAACCCAATATATTTCAGGTCTTCAGAGAACAACACAGTAAGGAGGCGGCTACTGTCCTTGTTTAGACGCAAAGCAGTTGAAGAGCCAAGTCCCTCTCCCTTCCTTTCTCCATCTCCATCTCCATCTCCATCTCCATCTTCATCTCCATCTCCATCTCCCACTCCCTCTATTTCTTCTTCTCCCTCTCTGTCTCCTCCACAGTCAGATTCACCAGAAATTGAAGAGCCAACCCCACCTCCAATTACCGCAGGCAAGAAGAAATGGAAGCATAAAACTCCCCTTATTTTGGGACTTGCATTTGGTGGAGGATTTATTATAGCAGTCTTATTGGCTGTGTATATGTTTTTGTTCAAGGGTAAGAAGGTCAATATCGTGCCGTGGGCAACTGGGTTGAGTGGGCCCATCAGCAAAGCCTTGATAACAGGTCTGTTTTACATTCCCACCTTTGAAATGTCATAAACTTCACTATCATTTTTATGACTATTGGATAGGGAGGTGAGTGTACTCTATTGAGCTTGTACATGCAAAACATCTTCCATTCAAGTTTAGGAAAATTATTATGTGGAGGTCAGCATGATGGATATTTAACTTTCTTGGGTCCTCCCTGAGATATAAAAGATCTACTTTGCTTGAACTTTTCTTCTCTAGTGTGTTGCTCTTGTATGGTTTTTGACTGACATCGTAGCTTGCTTGAGCATTAATTTTAATAAGTGTGCAAACAATCAATCAATCTGAGGGTGTGCAAGTTAAAAGCTAAGTTTTTCATTAAGAAAATAAATATGCATACTAATGTTATTATATTTTTCCATATGATACCCAACTTGAGTTTTGGTTTAAAAATTGTCATCCTGAATGGTTAGAAATATATGTATGTGAGCTTTTAAGGTTTGTATGAGGACATGAAGGAAAGCCAGGTGATTGTTCTGTTTCAGGTGTATCTTCACTGGGACGAGCTGAGCTGGAGACAGCATGTGAAGGTTTTAGCAACATTATATTAACTTCATCTGATTACACTATCTACAAAGGGACGCTATCCAATGGGTCTGAGATTGCTGTTGTTTCTACCCTAGCCACAGCAGCAGCCGAGTGGCCTGACATATCTGAAAATCAATTTAAATGCAAGGTAATATTTAATTAGTCATTTCTTTTTTTTAGCCCCTTGTTTCGATGGCTGAAAAGGCATGAGCACAAAGTTTCATGCTATAATGTAATCATAATTTAGCAATTACATATAGGGTTCTAAATTTGAATTTTCATCTCTAATTTCTTTGTGATGTAGGTATCCATTTTATCAAAAATAAGCCATAAAAACTTCATGAATCTGTTGGGATACTGCAAGGTTGATGATCCTTTTACGCGGATGTTAGTGGTTGAATATGCCCCTAATGGTACCCTTTTTGAGCACTTGCACAGTAAGCTCTCTCTCTATACACACACACATATATATATATATATATATACACACACACACACACATATATATTGAGATGTGTTATGGTGTTTTGCAAAGCAAAAAACCCATATTGCTTTGGGGTGAGATTTAATATCCCAAGGTCTCAAATGATCAATCTAAATTGCTCAATAATGTTTTCATGTCAAAATTATGGAATATTAAATTTCATGATTTTTTGAGCTTTCTAGCTATTTTTTAAATTATTTTTAAAATCAGCATTGTTTAACATAAGAAAATAGCCTATTTCAGGGCTGTTTTTAAAAATAATTTAAAAAATAGCTATAAAGCTCAAAAAATCATGAAATTTAATATCCCATAAGATTTTAATATGAAGAAATTATTGAGCAACTTAGATTGACCATTTGAGATCTCGGAATATAAAATCTCGCCTCAAAACAATATGGGTTTTTTGCTTTGCAAAGCACCATAACACATCTCTCTCTCTATATATATATATAGTTGGGCTATGGTGCTATGCATAGTACGGATCGGTCTCATGCTATGGATCACTTCATTTTCAAAATAAAAGAGGACGATCTAAACTGCTCAAAATGATTTCCATATGAAAATCTAGTTGGATATGAATTTATATATTTTTTAGAAATTTTTACTATGGGAAATTTTATGTATGCTCCCCCAAATATCATGCATATTCCAAGAAAGTTTAGACTAATGTATTTATACACCTAACTTTTCCATTTTACCATGGTATTCCTTTTTTTTTGCTACTACTGAGTAGGAAAACAGGGCTTTGTGTCTGACTTCTTCTGTAGATTGTTGGTACTTGGTACAGTATTTCTATTGTTGTAGGGGCATAGATGTAATTGTTCCAAAAGATAAATTCACTTGTATGTACAGGACTTATTAAAAAATGCTTTTACTTGTCTTTGAATGAAAAAATAAAATTTTACTTTTCCGTTTGTTGCAGTTAAAGAAGCTGAACAATTAGATTGGTCTGCACGTCTACGTATAGCCATGGGTGTAATATACTGTCTACAGTACCTAGAGACTATTGATCCACCTACAAGGTTAAAAGCCCTAAATTCATCCACTATCTACCTCTCTGAAGATTATGCTGCTAAGGTTTCTGATATCGGGTTTCAAATTGATTCCAAGAAAGACCCTTTTGTTGCAAATGATGCAAATGGCTTGGATGAAGAAGAGCCTGTAGTTTATAAGTATGCTATCCTACTATTGGAGCTTATTTCAGGTAGGTTGCCATTTTCTGAGGATACTGGCTTGTTGGTATTATGGGCTTCAAGCTACCTATCGGGTAAGAGGTCGCTGATGGGTATGGTAGACCCGACACTTGATGGATCTGTATCTGAGGAGCTTTTGATGGGCTTATGTGAGGTGATTAAAGCTTGTATAAATCCTAATACGGAGGAAAGGCCTAGTGTGGCTGAGGTGGCAAAAAAAATGAAGGAGATTTCTGGGGTTTCACAAATGGTGGCGATACCAAGAGATTCACCATTATGGTGGGCTGAACTTGAGATTGTATCTACCGAAGGTAGCTAGAGAAAACATGAAATCATTGGCGTGCAACTTTTTGGATGTTCGTTTTTCACTCTTTTTTTCCTTTATTTTTCTGGGGGGTTTCAGTACTTCGAGTTGTATTTTACTTCATAATGGTAAGTTGTACATAACATGGATGTATTGTATTAGCTTTTAAAGAGTATCTGAAAAGAGCACTATGGATCACTTTTGTGTACATTTTGTTTTTTGGTGATGCTTTGTGTGCATTTTGTTAAATTGAGAAACATATTATTTTGCTATATTATTTATTCTTGCCGGTTGTGAAGTTTCGAGTATAGTTCAGAAATGCACTCGTTGGATCATTACCCGCTCCGCACACTGGACGTCTAGACCCAGAAGCCAACAAAAAGAAAAAAAAAAAGATGACATATATGTTAGTACCATTGGTAAGATGAAAATATCTAACCTATTAGCTAGTCAGTAAATCTTGTTGAACAAAAGAAGTAATATTGACGCTTTTAAAAGGTAAAGCAACATCAACAAACAATTCTTACAAGCAAACATCTCAAAACTCTTGACATAACATAAAGCCGCATTTCCTCAAACCACACTTATCCACTACAATAAAAATCAACTTAGACAATACTCATTTAACCACGATTATATATTAAATATGTTGTTAAAATAACTCAGTGATATCATTGTAATATTGACAACTTTTCAACAACGGTTTATAATAAAAAAAATATTGTTAAAATACTCCCATAACTCTAAAAAACAGCAGAATCATTTAGCAACGGTTCCTTTAAGAAACTGTTGTTAAAGACTATCTTTAACAACGGTTCTATGCTTGAAACCATTGTTAAATTGTGTGTTTAGCAACAAGGAACCGTTGCTAAATATTTTTGTTGCTTTTTTGGATCTGACATTTGCTCTGACAGTTGTTTTTTTGCTCTCACCAATAATATTTGCTCCTACGGATTGCACATCTCATCGTTCGTTAATCTCAATCCAATGTTCTAAAAATAAAAATTTAAAAACTAAAATTCTACGGATTACCACCCCATTTTCATCTATTTTCATATATAAAAAGAGAGAGGATAGAGAGAAAGAAGAAAGAAAAAAAGAGAGAAGAGAGACAAAAGAAATAAAAACTGAAATCCGACCATCTCAACTTCAAACGGCCATAACTTTTGATAGGAAACTCCGATTGAGGCATTCTACGCGGTCACTGAAAGCTAACGACGAGATATATAGGCTAACGTCTTACATTGTTACCGCCATTTTCAAGACCAAAAATCCTCATCTTCAACCTCAAAAACACATTTGAAGCTTTTTTTCTGTTTTTTTTTCCTTAGAAATTGTATAGATTTTCATATTATTGTATGAGCAAGATGTATATATTTTTTGAGTAAAGATTTTTTCATTTCATGAATAATTATATTTATTTCATATTAATTATTGAATGAACAATATTTATTCTTATCTAATCAATACGGTTTCATATTTATTGTTTACTGTTAATCAATACGACTCAATATCAATTTGACTTGCACCTTTTAAAGACAGTTAAATTACAAAAAATACCTTTTACAATGATTTTTTAACTAATAATCGTTGTTAAAGGGTCTTTTAGCAATGGTTATTAGTTAAAAACCGTTGCTAAAAGTACTTTTTAATATATATATATTTTTAATTTAATCTTTGCTAATGAACCCTTTAACAATGATTTTTATCATTGTTAAAGGATCTTTAATAATAATTATTAGTTAAGAATCATTGTTAAATGTCTTTTAAAAACGGTTTTAATAGCGCGTTTTTAACAACGATTGTTTATATTTTTCTAACACCTCCTTCAATAACGGTTCACCATTGTTAAAGGGTTTTAAAATCCGTTATTAAATTCAAAATCTGTTGAAGTGATCTTTTAGTGCTGGCATAAACTGAGAGGCAGAAACCACATAACTAGTGAACAACAATCAATATCCCTTTCTTCAAAATATTGGATAAAGAAAACAGGGTTTGCTTTATATTAAGTTGCGCCTCAGAAATCAATTTCCTTTCCAGTACATCTCATTGATGTCATCCATGGCTTGCCGAGTGAAAAATGTTGGTTCAAACTAGAGATTTGAAATGGACCGCACGGTCCGACCCGTCCCGGACCGGACCGGACCGTGGACCGGACCGTGCCCGGCCACGGTCCGGTCCAACGGTGGGTCGGTCCTCCCTTCACCCGAAAATGGACCGTGCCGACCCGTCCCGTGCCGGACCGTGGACCGGACCGGACCGGACCGTGGACCGTGCGGGACCGTGGACCGGACCGTCCCGGACCGGACCGTGAGTATTTTTTTGTATTATTTGATTTTTAAATTATTCAAAAATAATAATTATTCAAAAATACATAATTAATTTGATGAAAATGATTATTTAAAAATTAATAAATTTATTTTTCAACTTTTATTATTTTTTTATAATTTTCTGAAATTTTATTTTTTACAATTTTTTTAATTTTTTAGTACTATTAGATTTTTAAACAATTAAAAATAATAATTCGAATTAGTTAGAAATTATTATTAAAAAATATGATAAATTATTATTTTTTTCGATTTATAAAAAAATAAAAAATTGGACCGGACCGGACCGTCCCGTGGGGGTCCGGCCCCCGGGGGCCAACGGTGGGACGGGTTTGGTTTTTTCGAATTTGGACCGCCTTGGACCGGACCGTTTGGACCGTGCGAGACCGTGGACCGTGGACCGTGTGGGACCGTGGACCGTCCGGGTTTGGACCGGACCGGACCGTCTTCAATACCCTAGTTCAAACAAACCATCACAGCTTCATCCCTCCTCAACTTTTTTACAGGTTGGGTTTGATTTGACTTCAGTTGCTGGGTTAGCAGACCCAGAACTGTTAATTGGTTCGTCACCAAAACTACTTTTACCTTTTTTTGAGTTCCCGCCCTTCAAAATGTTGTTTGGTTTACTGGTTGGGTTTGTGTTCTCTTCCAGTTCATCATCTGGTAAATAGAAAAAGCTGCTATCTGAAAAGTTATTTGGTTTATGGGTTGGGTTTGTGTTATTTTCCAGTACATCATCTGATAAGATAGAAAAACTGCTATCATCTAAAATATATCATTTATTTCATCCATTGCTTCTCTCAAATTCATGGTGGGGTCCACCAGGCCATGATGGCATGCATTCTCTACTTTTGGTTCTTCAGAAAACCTCGAGATGCCCCAAGCCGAACTCGAAGAAGCGGCAGCAGCAGCATCAAGCACGAGCAAGTGCCAAATGGCGTCTTCTCTTCTCTTCTCTTCTCCTCTCCAGTTAATTAAATGTGTTATGCTGATTTAATATTTAATAAAAAGTAAAACCCAAAGATTAGAAAGCATTTCAGCCGCCTTCTAAGTTCTGAGTTCTGTTCAAAAACCCAAACTGTAGCGCGCTTGCCGCCACCAAGCAAAAGCAACCAGACCAGAGAATTTAAACGGGGACCGGACTCCAGTCACAATGGGCAAGCTCATCTACGGTGCCGACAAGAAGGTGCTCTCTCTCTATCTCTCTCTATCCCTCTCTATCCCTCTCTTTTTGAGCTGATTTCAACATGGTGAGCGCTGAGAGAAGAAATTGAAACACAATCTCATCAAATATTTCTTTTCTTTTTTTTTAAAAAAAAAAACTCAGGTTCTGGTGGATATTGTGAAATTCACTCAGAAGCAGAATCTGAATGGTTCCGAAGGAGGCTAGAAAGATTATTTGGTGCGCCATGACAAGAAATTGGGAAGCTCCATTGGCGACCCTGCTAAAAGAGCCCCTGAGTTCTTAGTTGCCTTCCTCCGTACCTTCCCTCTGCATTTGCAAAAGGTACTTACAAATTACAATACAATGCTCTCTGCAAAACTTTCTGTCTGTTTAATGGCATAAGTATGGATTGTGCGGGTGCTCAACCAACCAAGTTAGTTGTGTACGCTTCTGGACCTGCTACTACCATTTCTTTTTGCCGGAGTTGGGTTTTCTTAAATATGTAGCCTGTAGAGGTTGCCTGTCTTGATTACAAACTTTTAGAAAATTTTAGTATTTTTTGTTGAATGCAATCTCAGTTGGTGTCTGATAAATCCTCTTTTTCTATGGTTTGCTCTTCTGTAGTATTTTGAGAAGATCATAAAAAGATCCCATGAACGTAAAATGTTTCTGCATTTCAATGAGTCTCCTACTCCGGAGAGTCCCCACATTGTAATAATTGATATTTGATACTTCTTATATTTTTTCATGATTTGGGATTAAACGGTTTGTTATTGTTTTTTTTTTTTTTTTTTTCATGATCCGATTCTACTTCAGATTCAGCCTTAAAACTCAGTACTGTATAGCCTGGTGTTGGTACATATGAAGAATGACACACATATAAGACCAAACTTTGGCTGTCATATAGGTTATAACAAAACTATGAGAACATTTTTACTTTTTGGCTACAACTTGTTAGGTGTATGATAGCTTTTTACTTTATGAAAAGTGACTTGTATTTTTGAATGAATAATTACTTTGGAAATGTAGAGGTTGGTCAGTTTGACAGAGCAGCACCCAGAGTACACAAGGAATTATGTTTTTCCATCTTATAAGGAGGTTCTTCTCTCTCTCACTCTCTTAATTGGTCGCTGGCTTATATGGTTTCAGTTTTTTGTGTTTTTTGTATTCTAAAATTCAGAAAAGGTGTTAATTTTTGTTGCTAATAAACATGATTCCTTTTGTGTGTGTAGGGGTGGGAATTCGTTCAACTGGGAAAATTACCTGAAAAAATGGACTCAAAATCAATGATTGCTATCCGTTGTGAGACGATACTTTGTACAGACGGTACTGAAGCACTTGTACGGGTTTGTGCTGTTGACCAAAAGTTGGAGGTATGTAGTTTCATTAATTTGTCATTTAAAAGAACATCACGAAGCTCGGGATGAATCTCTTGCCCCAAATTATGAACATGACACTTCTAACATCTGCCGCATGTGTCAGAGATAGCTGATGGGAGTTACAGTGAAAGTGATAGAAGTGTGGCTAGGTAATTAATGCCAAAGTATAACTAGGATAATTAGGATTAGATTGATTATATAATATTGTAGGTGCATTAATGGCATCTAGCACTATAAATAGAGGAGTAGTGTAAAGAGAGATAAGAGAGAGAAAACACTTTGTAAACACAGTTAAGTTATAAAAAACAGTTTTTAGAGCACTATCTTCCTTCTCCCCGATCGAGTAACTTATTTTATTCTCATTTAATTCAGTTCTTCGTCTGTTCTTGTTTGCTAGAGTGAATACCTGTGTCAGACCTTGTGATAGTATTTCGAGTTCAAAGAGTTTGAGATAGATTTTGAGACAATTCATTTCGGGATAAATAGACAAGTAGGTCAACAAATTGGTCTCAGAGCCAATGGTTAGTTTTAGGAACAGTTCACTCAACATATCGATACCCAAGTTGATGAAATCGAAATACGACAATTGGAGCATCCAGATCAAAGTCCTGTTAGGAGCGTAGGATGTGTGGGATATAGTCGAGAATGGGTATGTTGAACCCGAGAATGTCACACTTCTGACTATGCAACAGCTGAAACTGTTGAAGGAGAGGAAAGTAGCGGATAAAAAAACAGATAATACTCCAAACACTACGAGGTGAGTTTGAGATGCTGAGGATGAACAACATTGAGGGAGTCTCGGACTATATCACAAGAGTACAGACGGTAACAAATCAACTGAAGAGAAAGTCTCTCGGAGCATAGGGTGGTGGAGAAGATCTTGAGATCGTTGACCGACACATTCAAAAATATGGTATGTGCGATAGATGAGTCAAAAGACTTGGCAGCGCTAATTGTGGATGAACTCACCGGCTCGCTCTTAGCACATGAGCAGAGGAAGAACCTTAAGAAGAAAGAAACTCTCGAGGAGACCCTTCAAGCTAAGGTGGTTCTCGAAGAGAAAGCGCTGTATGTGCAGAAGGCACAACAGGCACGCAGCCGAGGAGGTCGTGGATGACGTGATCGAGGTGAGTCGAGCCAGTCGGGACATTCAAGCCCAACCTCGCGAGGACGAGGAAGAAGCTAAGAAGGCAGAAAACAAACCCAATGTAGATTGCTACAATTGCGGTAAGCATGAGCATTATGCTCGAGATTGTTGGGCAGAGAAGAAAGTAGAAGGTAAAACCAACTACGCCAAAGTGATTGAAAATGAGAAAGTGTTGTTGATGGCACAAACTCCGTCGACTTCGGGATGCGACACTGTGTGGTATCTAGACATAGGAGCCAGCAATCACATGATCGGTCACAAGCATTTATTTACCAAAATGATCGAGTTAGCCGGGACAGTTTCCTTCGGAGATGCCTCTAAGGTGGAGGTCAAAGAAAAAGGCAACGTGAAGTTTCTCCAGAAGAATGGAAAACTTAGGATGGTAGAAGATGTCTACTATATTCCGGAGATAAAGATGAACATTCTAAGTGTGGGCCAGTTAATGGAAAATGGGTTCGAAATCTTCATGAAGAAGAGGACTCTACATTTGAAAAATAGTCGAGTATTCAAGCTGAACTTACAAAGGATCGAGCAGAAATGACTTAAGATTAATAAGAAAGACGAACCCTGGTTATGGCACATGAGGTTCAGACATCTAGGGTATAGTGGTCTCAGGGACTTAGTAAAGAAACAGCCAGTGCAAGGACTGCTGAATCTCGACTTCGAGAATAAATTCTACGAAGGGTGCGTGATAGGGAAGCAGACGAGAAGGCAATTCGGAAAGTCTAAGTTTTTGACAACTAGACCCCTCGAGTTGATCCATTCCGACATTTATGTTCCGATCACCCCGGACTCATTTAGTGGGAAGAAGTATTTCATCACTTTCATTGATGACTATTCAAAAAAGTGTTAGGTGTACTTCCTCGAGAAGAAATCTGAGACATTCAAGACCTTTAAGAAGTTCAAGGTCATGGTTGAGAAAATGACGGAAAAGAATATTCGGTCTCTGAGATCAAATAGAGGCAGTGAGTACCTATCCAACCAATTCAAGTCATACTGCGAGAATCATGGGATTCATAGGTTTTTGACAGCACCCTACACACCACAGCAGGATGACGTCACTAAGAGAAAAAATAGGATAATCCTTGACATGGTGAGATCAATGATCAAAACCAAAGAAATGCCGAAAAAATTTTGGGTCGAAGTTGTGGAGTGTGCGGTGTACATACAAAATCAATGCTCACATGTATTTCTTAATAATAGAACCCCCAAGAACTCTGGCGTCGACACAAACCAAATGTTGCACATCTCAAAATATTCGAGAGTATAGCATACGGAAAAATCCCGGACCTGAAGAGATGATAGACCTCAGAATGATGAGGTACTTTCTCAATCTCGAGATCAGACAAGAGAAGTCGGGAATATTTGTATCTCAAGGATCATATGCCCGGGAAATTCTCCAGATGTTCGGGATGACTGATTGCAACCCGGTAGCGACACCGATGGAACTCGGTGCCAAACTCTCAAACACCTATCGGAGTATGATAGGTAGTCGAGGTACCTGACTTGCACGAGACCTGACCTAGCATTTATCGTGGGGGTCGCAAGCTGATTCATGGAGGACCTGAGATAACCTCACTTGAAAGCAGTGAAGAGGATTCTTAGATATGTCAAAGGGACAAAGGATCTCGGGTTGTTCTACTAAAAGACTAACATTTTTGAACTTACAGGTTATGTGGATAGTGACTGGTGCGGAGACATTGATGATCAGAAGAGAACTTCGGGATATGCATTCTACATGGGATACACAACCTTCACATGGTTATCGAAGAAGCAGCCCATCGTCACACTATCCATTTGTGAGGGCGAGTATGTTGCAGCATCACTCGGCGTAAGCCATGCAATCTGGCTCAGAATGCTGCTACAGGAGCTGAAGTGCCCACAACTTGAATCGACCGAGATTCAGGTCGATAACAAGTCGGCTATCGAGTTAGCCAAGAACTTAGTACATCACGAGAGGAGCAAGCACATAGATGTGAGATTCCATTCAATCCGAGAACATATCAAGAATAGAGAAGTTCGAATTGTTCATGTGCAAAGCAATGATCAAGTTGCAGATATTTTCACAAAGGTTATGCCGAAGCCATTATTCAAAAACTGCAAGCAGATGCTCGGGATGATGAAGGAGCGAGGCTTGAGTTTAATGGAGGATGTTGAGAGTAGTAAACTCCAAGTCCCGATCCCGAATGACCAAGAACTCGGGAACCCGACCACCTCGAGATGCCCCAAGCTGAACTCGAAGAAGCAGCAGCAACATCAAGCACGAACGAGTGTGAAAAGTAAAGCTCGGGATGGACCAGAGTCCAACAGCTCAGGAACATCAGGGAGTTCGGGATGAAGCCCTTGTCCTAAATAATGAACATGACAATTCTGACATCTACCGCGTGTGTTAAAGACAGCTGATGGGAGCAGCAGTGGAAATGACAGAAAGTGTGGCTAGGCAATTAATGCCAATGTATAGCTATGATAGCTAGGATTAGATTGATTATATAGGATTGCAGGTGCATTAATGACACCGAGCACTATAAATAGAGGAGTAGTGTAAAGAGAGATAAGAGAGAGAAAACACTTTGTAAACATAATTGAATTATAAAGAAAATAGCTTTCAGAGCAGTATCTCTCGTCTCCCTGATCTAGTAACTTATTTTATTCTTATTTAATTCAGTTTTTCGTTTATTTTTTTTATTAAAAGTGGCTATATACCATCTGTTTCATATTGAAATAAATTATTCTTTGATACCACACTCCTGTATCATGGGAATTTAAGAACTACTACCAAGTAACATAATATTCATCTACTCCATAAATAAAAAAATAACTTAGTTTTAAGCCCACACCGCTAAACAAAATAACATAATTAACCAACTACATATACTATCACAAAATGAGCTATTAAACATCTCAGAATTACCATTAAAGCATGCATTAATCAAAGTGAAGCTTCCAACTTGTCAATCGCCTTTTCTGTTCTTGTTTGCCAGAGTAAACATCTGTGTCAGAACTTAGAATAGTATTTCGAGTTCAAAAAATTCGAAATAAATCTCAAGATAATCCATTTCAGAATAAATATACAAGTAGGTCAACACTCTCAACATCTTTATTCAACCTCACTCTTTCGTTTGGTTGGGTCTTTCTTTTCTTTTGATTTGGAAAATTTAATTTTCATTTTCTATTTTTGTAATTTGATTTGAAACTCGGAGAGGAAGAGGAGGGAGAGGGAGCGGAGAGGGACCCTTTCCAATCCCCACCTGACAGGCGACAGCACCACAAGGAACCAAAAGGGAGCGCATTTGATATTCTCAATCCATGTTTGTACTGGTTTTCTTCCATCCTCATCCTTATTTAATCCACAAAGGCACAAGTAGTGTATGCATAAACCAAACAAAGACCCAAACAGAAGGTTTAAAAGGATAACTACACTGCAAGACATCATTATATTGTAAAAGTTCATATTTCTCTGACAGGTTTGGCCGAAAGTGGGCATAAATTCTAATTAGTATTGCACCAGCAAATGGACATATTCTAATTAGAATTAGAAATTCTAAATAGCAATTGCATGAAAATTTATTAACTAGACTTGAGTTAATTTAGTAAATGTATCTAATTATAATCTGAAAATTCTAAGAAAATTTTATATTCTGAACTTGCTTTATTTACATTTAAGTTGATTTGGTATTCTATTTTATTTTTCCTGATTTACTTTAGCATAAACTTTGGATTGATTATCAACTTCATTTATTGTTGTTTAGATAATCAAACTTTGACTTAATATCTATAGTTGTTATGTGGTTCGACCCTAATTATACTAGAATTATTAGGTTATGTACTTGTAAATCACACATTTAGGTGTATTTAAGTATTTTAAGGTATATTTTTATTAGCCGTTGAATGCCCAATTATCATAGAGATCAAAGTACAAACCAAAATATATATCGAAACACTCATGTTATTCATATTTATATATATGAATGCTTATTTGTTTATAAAGATATTTATATCTAGTAACTGAGGTATTTATATCTGATTGTGGACATAAAATTTATCAAAATAAAAGTATTATTGAAATTATGAAGTTGAAAAAAAAAACAGCTAAATGATAAATTTTAAGATAAAATTTTGCGGATTAAAAAAATTTCTCTTTCATTTAATAGACACCGAGCCAAGAAGTCTGCATCCGACAAATTTGAGGTTCTGCTTAGACACACATGAAATATAGGGATTATTGTTGTTAGATTAACTAATTTGATCCCCATGATGCAACAGTGGTTACATTAAGTTATAAAAGATCAAGTTTCTAATAATCTTCTTCATTGAGTTATTAAAATATCTTTAATAACAAAATAATTTTCTAATTATGCTTGACTTCATAATTTTAGTCAGGATTTACAAAATAAAAATAATTTTCCAGAAATAAATCAGATCCGAGCTAATGTTGGAGATTATGCGGATCCTGTTCGATCCTGGCCGTGCATGTGATAAATTCTTAAACTCGTGAAAGTCATTGTTTCAAACTTTTATGTTAGGTTTTGTTATATATTTTATTTCGGTCAAACTTATGCTATATGTGAATTCATCGAAATTTGTAGATTCACTGGCAATAGTATCTTAATTTGGATTTTCATAAATATGCATTTTCTAATTTCTTCTAAAACCGCAAAGTATTATTTTAAAATCTTGTTATCATGTTTGCCATTCCTTACATAAAAAAACTAAAACACATTGCAGAGAGTTCATAAATTAAGTAGTGTGCATTAACAAGCGCTTTGATGTAGAAATTAAAATGACAAAAGAAATCAATATATGTACAAAAACAAAAAGAGAAGAAAAGAGCATTATATTCTACTTGCACGTAGCAAGCCAGAGAGTTATCTCGAACAAAACACAACTCTTCAGTCTTGTAATACCTTCAGTTATCTAACTAATAACATAATTAACAACCTAAACAAATTAATTACTTATGTGATGACCAAATTAAACTAGTTTATCCAACAACAATATTCCCTATATTTCTTATAATGTGTCTAAGCAGAACCTCAACCAGCTTGGGATGTTCCATCTTCGGCCAGCAAGTGATTTTGACCTTATCAAGGTACTCGCACACAAACACATCTCTGGATTTTAATTCAAAAAAAAAAAAAACTCAATTCTATTTAGTGGGTCAAGAAAACAAACAAACACACCTTATATAGCAATAACAAATACAGAAAGTAGTGTACCTTCAACTGATGACAGCCATGAAGCTTTATAGTTGATACATTTAGAATCAGCATATCACAATATCCTCCACATACGAAGATGGCTGCACTTTCTAGTAATGGCATATCGTTCAATAAAATGGAAAATGGGTCCTGTAGGATCAGTAAAATGACCAGAAAAGGAAACAAGAGTTGGACAAGATATTAGCAATTTCTGGGGTTTCCAGCAATGAATATCCAACTCCTTTAAGCTATCAGAGGTAATGTCAGATATACCAGAAATATAATCAAGAATCAGCCGCTCAAGAGCAGGACAGCCCAAAAGAATTTTGTTGATTAGATCATTATTGAGAACCATATTGCCCAGCTGTAAAACCTTTAGAAAAGGTAGCTTAATTGATTGTGCTCTACTAATCTCTTGACTCATACAAGATATATGCAACTCGAGTTCTTCTAATGATGCACAAGAGAATATGGAATCAGGCAAGTGCGAACCGCATGGGATATCAATATGAACATTGATCACCCGAGGCATGAGAAATGTCACACGATCAAGCCATTCAACGGAGTGGCAATTGATATCCCTTTGTAAACAAAAGTACTTGAAAGTATCCAAATGTGATGGCTCTCGATTTGTCAACACACCATTTACGAACCGCACAAACCTACCTTCAGATATTCTCTTATTTAGAGTTTTGGAAGTAACACCTTCGTTTTTTGAGAATTCATCAACATGAAATTTCAGCACGGACACAGAAGTCCATACACGGCTCCATCGTCTAGACAAAACGCATGTTTTCACAGCCTCTTTAGTAGGTAGCAAGGAGAGGATGTGAATTAGAATATCATCACACATATTACTAATCCAATCATTTCTATCATGTCGGGCTATGTTTTCCATATCTTTCATAATTCAATGAGGCATTTCCTCAAACAACTCTCGTGCGTGACCCCTGTGGTATAAACATGCAATATAGGTAAAAATTAACCCTTTTTCAGTGAACTCTCGAAATTTAGTGAACTATATATATAGTTACCATACCAAATAAGAGTTCAGCCAGAAATATCTGAAATTCAGCACAGCAAGGGGTTTGGAAAATTTATCAACCGGGGCATGAAAAAAGAAGAAGAATAACGTCTATGAAACGGAAGATATTCCCAAAAAAGAGAAGCGAAAACCGATGAAGTATCTATACTATTATACAAAGCATTTAAGAATTGGAGGGTCCATTTTTTATCATAGTAATTTTTTATTATAATTATTTTATCCCTCAATTATATGAATAATATTTATTTTTAGTTGATCGAACGTATGTTATCACGTTCATTGATCCTTTTTCTCTCCATTTCTTTCCCTTATATACTATTATTTCCATAATATTATTTTTTTTATTTAGCAACCTTGTGCATATTTTGTAAGAAATTAATGGTGATAATATATGTTAGAATAATTTACTTTTCTTGCCATAAAAATCATGAATTATTAACTCATATTGTGTAAAAATCTCATCCAAGATTAAATATAGTCTTTATTATAGATTTTCTCTATAATTTGGTGATTTTATAATTTAATATTAGTAAATGTGATTTTTTTTATTTTATAATATTTTAATGTTTAAATAAAAGAATCTATTGCAACGCACGGATATATAGCTAGTTTTATAAATGTAGCTTGCTTATTGAAGAGAATATATAGGTGGAAGTATTGAATTATTATTACTTATTAATTCAACTCACTAATTTCTTAATTTAAGAATAATACAGAAATCTAATGCGGAAGTATTCTATAAAACTAGCTATAATGCATTCAACGGATGCATTATACCTCATTAATTAATAAGAACCCTCATAAATACGTAACGTCCGCAAAATATTATTTTAACCTTATAACCAACGGTTACCGTGCAAGAGGTTATTCTAATCTCTGTAATGTTTAGGCTAAACTTTATACTTTTCACATCTCTAATGCCTGATTAAATCAATGCTTCTTTTCATAAAATAATATTAGTTTGGCAGAGAAGCGCCAAGGGGCTGATAATTGTCCCTAAGAACTTGTCCCCAAAAAAAATCCCCAATAGTTGACTTTAGCGCACATGAAAATTGTAAAGCGCTACAATACAATTGAGCACTTAAATTAATATATGTGAAAGCTATTTATATCAATTGTTACAATCATTTATATCAAATAACTTAGTTATTCATAATTCATATTAACATGCTCTTCACATGAATTATTTATAGTAATCAAGTTGACCGCAACTCAACTATTATAGAAAGTCAATGGCACGACTCGCCACCCTTTGAATCACTTGCTATCACACTTCTATTTATATCTATTATTTTGAGCTATTTATATTTATTAAATTAATTATTATATTAATTATTTATAATATTTGTTATGTCACAATAATGCTATTTATACAAATTATTTAGGCTATTTGCATTTATTGAACTAATTATTTGTATTAACTATCAAAGTTATTTACGTTCAAATACTTATTTTATTTATGGGGTCAGTCCATAATATATTTCTATCTTGGATTCACCGTACCAAGATGACAACACTAATCTTTTATTAATTAACCCATTGAATAAATTAAAGACTTATATTAAGTGATGGTGCTATTTATACTTCAATTATAATCCAATTATGAACAACCTATGTTGACCAATGCTTGATATAGAAGCTAAATATATGAAAATTAAGTTGGTATTGTTTATACCAAATATACTAGTCATTTATATCACATGTTAAAACACATCATGAAGTATAGTGCACAATCAAATATTTTTCTGAAATTGGCAAAAGAAAATAAAAAAGATAATGAAAAGCATTGATTATTGTATGTTTAATTTTTCAAAATTATATATTTTTAGCGAAACAAAATAACGATTGTAGCAACTAATGATAAAGAGAATTATAAAAATAAAAATAGAAAGAATATCCACAAAAAAAAACCAAAAGATCATGGAACGGAAGTGATGATAATTATATGTTGTTGTTATTCATAATTTTTATTTCTTCATATACAATAAAGAAGGAGACAAAAAATAATCAAAATGATAATTAGTTGATAATCAAATAAAGATAAAATAATACATAGACATTAATGCGGTGAATTTCAAAATGAGTTTGATAAATCAAATTGATGAAAAAGCAATAACCAGTTTATCAAAATCAATATGTATCCATCACATGTGTCAATTTCATGGAAAAAAAACGCACATCAGAACTTGTGCGATGAAGTGATGCAAGAAATATTATTTAAATTTGTAAAAGAAACTTATTCATGGACTTCGTGATTTTAATCATTATATTTAAAAAACAAAGGTATAAGACATTAGAAAAGAAAGTTACCAACGTAAATAGTTTGAAATAAATATTACTGAAGACAATTTGAAGAAGTGCCTAAGAGATATTGCATAAAATGAAGTGAAAGATATGAACATGAGAAATCTGAGAATAAGATTCGTAATTATAAAAGAATCATTGATGAGAATTTTATATTTAAGAAATTGAAGAGACATCTCTTGAAGAGACATCTCTTGAGTCTAATAAAGTCATTTGAATTGAACGATCAGTCATCAAAATTAAAAAATAGTTAATGGGGATAAAATTTAGGGACAATCAACTAGGGATTATAATATTTATCCTTAAAACAATTGGCAGTGATGGACTTAATTTTTTCATTCATTAATCAGACTAGCACAAAACTTGCATGTTGTGCGGACCTTTTAATTTTAAAAATAAATATTGTATCCAACAGCAATTTCATCATAAATAAATAATATATTTTAATTAGATATAATTTATATCTAAATTAATTATAAAGACTCTTAAATTTATACATAAAAATAATTTCTTATTTAGTAAAATATAATTTACAAAATATAATATTTTTTTAAATAAAGCTGTATAGTAGACACTTTATTTTCTTTACAAAATATAAATAGTTGATTATTAATTTATTTGATCGATAATTTTTTAGGTCCATTAATGTATGGTAAAAAAATAAAAAATGAAATGAAGAGAAAATATAACATTGACCAAAATTTAAATCGTTAGTGCTTGAAAATATTGATCCGCGCTACCGCACCATTTAATTAGGAACATTTTGATCATTAAAAAATATCAAAAAGCTAAACATTAATGGACAAATTCACTACATACACTCTTTATTATAGTATAGATGAGATGCGTGTGCAATATTTGTGCTATGAAAATTTGAAAAGAAAATTTTAATCGTTGCATTTCTTCTAACACTTTCTAAAATTTCTTTTTATTGTTGCCAAATTTATCGGAAATTCAATTGTAGCACGCTCAACTTCAATTATGCCTCCCGTTATTCGAATCTTCATGTGCTCCTAAAATATATTATGTACTTCTAAATTGTTTCAATGAAAAAAAAAAATCAGATTTTGGAGGGGTACGGATGAATTTATTTTTCTAGCCCACAATTCATATTCATGTCATTTCGGCCCGAAAATAAAACCCAAAACCCTCCGAACTCCATCAGAAACCCTAGAAATCGGTGAGAGACGAACACAGTCGCAGAGAGAGAGGGAGGGGGAAGAAGTGTGGAACAAAACTTGTGGAGCTAGAGAAGTGAGAAATGCCTATCTCAAAGCGCAATCGGGAAGGTAGTTTTGAATTCTCGTCAATGTGTTGGAAGGAATAATTTTGTCTTCATTTTTCATACGGATTTGAATTTTCTGAAGGTTTCCACTCTCTCCAGCCGTTCTAATTTTAAGAGCGGTTGCATAATCCCTTGTTTGGTTCTGTTATTGTTGAGTTATTTCAAAAGTAACATACCAAAACAAAGGTAGAAAGCCAATTGCTTGTTTCAAATTTTCGTAGGTTGTGTCTAGTTTTTTGAGAAATTCAACAAACAGCACTCTGTTCTACCAATGCTCACGATTCTCTAATTCAAGTACTGAATTTGGAATCTGCTACTCTTGGGACTTGTGGAGTTAGCTTTTATTTTTTATTTTTATAAACCTTGTTTGAAATAAATGTTTTTTTTTATAAACCTTGTTTGAAATGAATGGAACAGTTTTTGTAGTTTTATATATTACTTATTGGTGAAGGTATTGTTTGTGCACTTCCAGGTTTTCCTTGATGAAACTTAGAGACTTGATTGGTTGTCTTATATAATTTTGTGACTTGTTTACAAATTTAACTTTAGGTAAGTGATAACATGTGTAAAGCAGTAAAGAGCTTGACTCTAACTATTTTGCTTTCTTTTTTCCTTCAAATTCCACATAAAAACAATACAGTGACTTTGTCTAAAACAAAGAAGAAGGGCAGAGAGGCCAAGGAGTCTTTGGTAAATTCCATAAAAGAAGGGCTTGATAACTATAAAAGCGCATATGTTTTCACTGTTGAAAACATGAGAAACCAGAACTTCAAGAAATTCAAAGAACAGCTCAAACCCAACAGCAGGTATCCCTTCCCTAAACCCTAAACTTCCAGATACACCTATAAAACTGTTTTGTAGTAATTCTCTCCCTCAATTATTTATTTTGAAAGCTATAGTTTACAGTGTACTTTCTTGTTTGGTTTAACTGTACCAAGATTTAGTTATTAGTCATTATTTAATTGACTGAAAGCTCAATTTATAATGTCCGTGTAGGTTTTTTCTTGGATCCAATAAAGTAATGCAAGTTGCCCTTGGTCGCTCCCCAGCTGATGAGGCTAGACCACGCATACATAAGCTCTCTAAGGTTATTTCTGATAATCTATCTTTATATTCAGAAAAAAAATAGAAAAACATAGATTCTGTTTTAACATACTACTGTGCTTTTGTGAAATTACAGTTGCTTCGGGGTGATACAGGTCTCTTTTTGACTAACCTACCTAGAGAGGATGTTCAAAGGTGAATGCTTCCTCTGACTTTAGATATTGTTCTATAAAGATGAAACTTGCTATTAAAGAGAATTCCCACAAAAGTTTCCTGCTAAAAATTTCAGAATATTTGAAGAATTTGAGGAGTATGACTTCGCGAGAACTGGGACTACCGCAACAGAGAAGGTTTCTATTAAAAATAATATAGTCTTTAGTGTTTTTGGCTGCATAAAGTTTTGATTAGTTACCGATTAAGCTTATGATAATAGTTAATTTTATTAACAGATAGAGCTTAAGGCTGGTCCTTTTGATCAATTCTCACATGAAATGGAGCCATTTTTGCGCAAACAGGGATTGCCTGTTCGCTTGAATAAAGGTAAGTAGATCTTGAATTGGCCTCCGTTAATGATGTTATCATATTTCTAGGTATTTATGTGTTTAACTTTATTGAAATATAGGTGTTATAGAATTAGTATCTGATCATGTTGTGTGTGAGGAAGGGGTGCCCCTGTCTCCTGAAGCTGCCCGCGCTTTGGTATTAACTACTTTTGTTGGATTGTACTATTTATTGTTCTTTTATTATTATTTTGTGCTACCCTTGAAGTTTCAGAAGTTCAATAACCTTCCTTCAGCATCAAAAGTATAACATGATTTTCAGAAAAAAAATGTTCATACCCCCTCCACAGCCCGTGGATTTTTGTAAAAATTGCCATACTAAAGTTGGAACCATATCATTTCAGCTCCGCAGGTGCGGTTCTTTTGATTTGAGCGGTCCGATCATTTATAAACGGTTATGATTTAACAGTAATAAACAGCCCCGTGCATCAAAATTCGTGTTTAGACTTCCCCACAGTCGTTGTGATTTCACTGCAGTGATCTCCGCATAGAAAATATCCGCAGAGACTGTTCGCCCACTAAAGTTACCCCTTTTATTGTGCACGTATTGGAGGTTGAAGTGCATTTGACTTGATGGGGATATCTTTATTATTGATTTTTTCTGTTGATATCTCTTTCTTTTGGCAGAGATTGCTGGGAGTAAAAATGGCAACATTCAAGCTGAACCTACTATGTAGATGGTCGGAGGATGAATTTGAAGTTTACAGGGAGGGATTGGATCTATCTGACATTGAATCATCTTGATTGAATGAATGATTTCTTATGTGAATCTTAGGTCAACGATTGGGATCCACCAACAATTTTGTTCTTTACTTCTATGTTGGGCATGTGTGTGTTGGAGCATCTACTGCACTCTGTTGTTGGATTATATTTATAAACTATCTTCCATGTATTTTAACATTTATGATGTTTGTACTTCTGTGTTCGACATTTAACCCCTTCAAAGATCAAATATTAAATAGCTTGCAATTTGAATTTACCTTTGTTTTAGGCATAATTTCTCCAGACTTGCGCTGGTTCTCTACTTACCCATTTATTACTTCAATGCAGGCTTGCAGATATGTGGTGATACTCCTGTATTTTAACTTTTTTAGCTTTACTTTTTTGAGAATTATGCAACTTGTGTCCAATTTTGCCCATGTAATTTATGTATAGTAATTTGGATTTTGCTATTTTATTTCTCAAATAAATAATTAAAAATATAAAAATTTAAATATATTCAATAAAAATTTCACTATATGAAAAATTTTAACATGTTTTTTTTTTCTAAAATGTTAAAATGTATAATAATAATATTAATAATAATAATTAAATGTGATAATATTTTGTTGTTATAAATAATTTTTATTTTTATATTTATCGATTTATAAAATAATTATATATGGATTTAATATTTTCTTTGAAGTTAAGTTAAGAGCTTTAAGGATTGAACTCAAATCTGAATTGATCTGACACATTAACACTTTAGTATAAATTAAGAGCTTTGAGGACTAAAATGATCTATTTGAAAATCAATTTAATAACAAAAGTGATATTTTAAGAATGAAGTTAATATTTTTTGAGAAATTCATCTGACGTGAGCTAATTTAAAAATAATAAATTAATTCGATCCAATTCAGATTAATCTGACTCATCCAAAATCAAATAGCGTATAATCTGACTGAAAACAATTAAAGACCTGAAAAAACCAATACTGAAATTAACCCCACCCACTCAATCGACCTTGATGATGTCCTAATCTGATTGATTTTTAAAAAAAGTGAAATTGCCATTCGATTCAGCCCAACCCTAACCTGCCCATTGCCCTCTACTTTTGAAACTTTAGGAATCGATTGGAACGATAATAATGACAATTTGCTCTTCTTTATGAGTGCATATACGATCTTCCGACATTTTATTATTCGTACCGTTTTGGTTTTGTACTAAACAGATAAAATGAAAAATCACAAATCTGATGAAATTGATTATAATGTTATATTGTTTGAACGAGATTAAACGAACTCCCAGCATGCATCTCCTTGCTTACGAGTGTTTGATGCTTCAATCTGACAAAATATACGATGATGTTCCAGCATAGCATGGCAAATTGAAAACTGACAAATAAAATAACGGATAGCGATTACAATTTGCAATTTTGTATACTCTTTGCCTCTCCTCCAGCCCACTGCCCACAGGCTCACAGCACCTACATTCTCTCTTCTACAAATATTATTAGGATACGTCATATATGTTCATCATTTATGGTATAAGTAAAGGGAGATTACTTGACAATGGTAATCTAAATAAACTTAAAAAAATAAAATGAATAAAGTTTATCGATATATTCTTCAATTTATAGATTAATAGTGTTACATTTTTTATGCAATTTAGTTATTATTTGATAATTAAATTATTATAAATTATATAAAATATTAATAATCTTTGATAATTTGATAAATAATTAAAATATTATCAAACTAAAGTTGAAGAATATATCTATATCTATATATATTTTCTATTTCTAATATTTTTTTAATTTATTTAGATTGCCAAATAAGTCATTGTGAGATGATATCATTTCCCAGTGATTTAGCGAGAGAGAAAAATAAATATTCTGATTCTGCAGGGGTATATATGATATTTTGAGACGTTAGAAAGCGACGCGTCAGCGTCAGGTAGGCTCCCAGACCCAGCCGTGTCTCGTCCTCACCCAGTGCCCTCTCTCCTCCTCCTCCTCCTCCTCCTCCTCTTCCTCCTCAAACGAGCGAACCACCTCCGATCGGATCTCCTTTCAAAATCAGCCCCTATTGGGCTATTGGCAATTGCTTCCCCAACCCCGCACATTTCCACATTCGCCCCTACAGTCCAGATCCGCCTGCAGGGGCCCAGTTCGCAAACCCCGCCTGAACAATGGGGGATTTCAATCTCGCGCTGGTCATCGTGGCGGCGGTTGTCTCCGTAATCGTTCTCCTCGTCAGCTTCTACCTCTTGATCAACTATCAGCACCCCGACGATGCCAATCAGGCTTACTTCCCGAAGCTCGTTGTGGTTCTCGGACTCACCGTGGCGGCCATCTCCATCCTCATGCTCCCTGCTGACGTGGCCAACCGACAGGCCTGTCGACACGCGATCTACAATGGCGCCTGCAACCTCACGCTCCCCATGAAGACGCTCTGGATTATAGTGTACATCGTCGATGCCGTGCTCGTTTTCCTCGTCATTCCATTTGCGATGTTCTACTACGAAGGAGATCAGGATAAGTGCGTGGGGAGCTCGACTATTTCTTGTTTGATTTGTTCGGATTTGATTTGACTGGATCTGGAATTTTGTCGCAGGAGCGTTGGAAAGAGGTTGAAGAGTGCGTTGATTTGGGTGTTTTGCTCGGCGGTTGTCTGTGCTCTCTGCCTTGGAATCCTTTACAGTCAGTGCTTCTTTCTCTTCTTGTTTTTGTTTTCTTTACTGAGATCAGTGAGATGTAGCTTTTGAGAAATGCCAAAAGAAAAATAGCACGTTTTCTGAAAAAAAAAGTGACTATTTTCTAATACTGCATTTGCTTTTGTTGGTGGTTATTTACCATTTGATGCTTAGCACTTAGCACTTAGGTTTCACTTAGTGTGCAAGTATATTATGGAATGAGTTATCTACATATAGCATAAAGACACTAAAATAGAAGTTAAATAAAGAACATTACTTGCCCCTAGTTTACTTTCTGGACACAGTCTGAAGTTAACATGTAATCTTGTGTGTACTTTGTGAAAAGCTCTTTTGAAAACAGGCCTCTCTTTGTCAATATACTGTTCATAGAAAGATTTTAGGACTGATGCGTATGATCAAATTAGATCTCATGTTAGCATTGCTGCTTGTATCTGATACCTGTATGGTGCCATACTAGTTTGACCAAAGCTTCTATCATTGTTTTGTTTTCTGCCTTCTTTTTTGGTTGTTAATTGCACAACTGAAGGTAAACTATGCTGGATTGGGTTGAACAGAGGTTCATTCCTTAACTGAGTAGCTGAACATTTAATACTGTTTTAACCTGGTATAAGTGCTGGCAGTCTTGTTCCTTGACACAGAACTGATAGGGTGATTATTGGTCATATCATATAGCTTTTGTGAACTGTATTTACACAGACATAATACTTCTTTTGTGTTTTATCAGCATTGATTGGCAAAGTGGACTTCACTGTCAGACACCTCTCATCTTCAGTTACGACCTTCCCTAGTACTTGGAATCAATTCTCTAGTGGCCAGCCTTGTATCAGCCCCTTGATGAAGCAGGTTTTCCTATACAATTCCTATATCCTATATATTCTTTAATATGTATCTCTTTCAAGCTCATGATCTTGCATTTGTACTTTAGCATGTTCTTTGGAAGTAGCCAAATTGTTTGACTCCTTCCAAGTTCCAATTGTCAACTTATTGACAAGTCAATTTTTATGTAACCTGAATCAGTGCTTTGATTAAATAAGCTTTCTTTTACATTTTTGTAATTACATGATTTTGTGCCCTTTAATGCTTGTGAATTTGTATGTTTAGTTGAGGACTAAGTACTTGACTACCCCAGCGGGGACAGTAGGACAGTCTCATTTCTCTTTCTTCTGTTGTTATTTTATACACATTATATACAGAATCTTTAATAAAAATGTGATAACAAGTTTGTCATCTACTTTATTCCATTTTTCTTACTTATTATGTAGTGTGATGCCTATTTGGCACCAGCTTCATCAGAAACAACCTGGACTATGCGCGCATCCTTTCCAGAATATGTCGTCGCTCTTGCCACTATCGTCGGCTCTGTGCTATTTACCGTATGTTCATTTTTCTATATACATGTTTGCAGTAAATGGCTTTTTGCAAATTAAAAGTGTACTACTTATCTTTGGCTTGGGGCCATGATACAGCTGATGATGTCACACCGAAGTAGGTCAATTTCTGGTTGAAAACTATTTTCAAACACCCTCTATGGCCTCAGCTTGTCCGCGTGCATCTGAGAATTTTTGCAAGGGCTCTCTCTCTCTCTGGAACTGGGCCCTACTAAAAAAAATAAAAGTGTACTTTTACCTTATGCAGTCAGCATTGCCTTCTTGTTATAAACTCATGTCTTTGATGCTTTATGCAAGAAAATTGTAGCTGTTGATTTTCTTTGTTTGTTTTAGGTCATTATGGGAGGAAAATTGTATCATTTAATGTTGTATAGTTGTCAATTATGAATAAACATACCTATGCAATTACATGAAGTCAATTTGTCCTGTTTACAGATGCTGTAGAATGCTAGCTGTTATTAGCAAGCACAAGAAATATTTAGTGCTATTTGCAACCGTGAATGCCACTGTTTTCTTTTACAGAGGACCTTATTTCTTTCTTTAATTTTCACATTAAAGCTCATTGTCGTTGTTTTGTCTTGTTCATCTATTGTAGATATTTGGAGGGGTTGGGATAGCTTGCCTTCCATTAGGCCTCATTAGCTCCTTTGCAAGGCGCCCCAAGGCTGTCATAACACGCTCTCAGTACATCAAGGTTCCATTTGTTTTCCTCAAATTTCTTGTGTATATCATTATTCCTTCTTGCGCTCATGTGCTCTTTTTTTTGGACTTCCTTAGGAGGCGACTGAGTTGGGGAAGAAAGCGAGAGAACTCAAGAAGGCGGCTGAGGCTCTTCACCAGGAGGAAAGAAATGGAAAAAAGGACCGCAAATGGCGTAAAAATGTCAAATCTGTGCAAAAGGCAAGTTTCAGTTTTGCTTCCTCTACCAATAACCATTTTGAATAGGATTTCTAGGTCTCATGTTTAAATGTGGATATTACTTCTTTATGCAGGAATTGCTTCTTTTGGAGGATGATACAAAAGCATTGGAGGAGATGTATCCACAAGGAGAACAAGTAATAATAGGAGAAATATATATAGATAAATAATGAATAAACTTCATCTAGATAATTTGGGCTTGGTAATTTTACATCACATCTCTTACTTGGCTGTTGTTCTTGCATAGGCTGAGGCTACATGGGCTTTGACTGTCCTTTCTTACTTGGGGAAGCTCGTATTAGGTGTTGTTGGGTATTTTTTTTGTTTTTTGTATCATACCATTTTATAATATTTTGGGCAATTTTTCTCAATTTGAATTCGATTTATTTAACAAGTTTCTGCTTTTCAGATTAATTATATCAATTGCATGGGTTGTGCACATTGTGTTGTACTTGCTGATTGATCCTCCTTTGTCTCCATTCCTAAATGAAGTCTTCATTAAGCTTGATAGTGTCTGGGGTATTTAACTAAAATAATTATATTGAATTACTCTCTCTCTCTCTTTCTCTGCTTACTCTGTTACCCTCTAAAAGTTATATGTTTTTACCAGGTCTTCTAGGTACAGCGGCATTTGCATTCTTTTGCTTCTACCTTCTAATTGCTGTGATTGCTGGTGAAATGATGGTTGGGCTTAAACTGGTTTTCATAACAATTCACCCTATGAAGTAATAATCCATTCTCTTCTGTGAACTTCCTGAGAATGCTGTAATTGTTCGAGTTAGTTTGACATAATTTATTGATGTATTTTTATTTTTTCAGATGGGGAGCAACTCTAATGAACTCTTTTCTCTTCAATGTTGGCCTTATTCTCCTTTGCTCAATCAGGTGAAAGCTTGAGACTTCTTAAAATTTCTACTTTCTTTTTCAATTAACAGCCCACCTGAAAAAAATAAACATATCAAAAGGCTATTCTGAGCAAAGATGAGGGATCATTTTAGGTGATTGTGAAATGGAACCAAGGTACTGAATTAATATATATCAAGTATTTTGATCAACTTTGCATTTAACCCCTTTTCCAGTGTGATTCAATTTTGTTCCACCGCTTTTGCCTATTATGCACAAGCAACAGCTGCTCAGGAGATATTTGGGCATACACTAGAGTCCCTGCGAGGAATTAAGTACCTTTACAAGTGAGTATCTAAAACTCAGATAATTTATTTTATTTGTGACTTCTTTTCCTTTTTTCAAACGTTGTTCTCAACTTTGTGTGCTTTAGGTACAATGTGTTTCAGTACGGATTTGTTGCTCTTGCCATTATTACACTCTTCTACTATTCATGCTTTGTAAGCTGTCTTATCTTATTGTTATTACTTCTTCTAGAGCACAAATTTCTTTCTGGTCTTCTTTTCCAAATCTCCATAAGATTTATGTTTTGGACTTCTTTCATGTTTTGTCCAATGAGTACCAAACCTCACGTAAGCCGCGATAAGACTGCATTACATGGAATTGGCCCTGTATGACGGTACAATGATATGAATTTTACCCAATGCCAATTCTGCATATTTCGAAAGGGGACTACTTTTTCTATCCCTTGCGGCATAGTTGTATCATTTGTAGCATCATTTTAAAAAAATCACCAAAATAAATAAAGATGTTTTGAATGATGTCTCATATACATTTATATTCTAATAATTATTTCTTGAACCTTTACGATTCGAATAGCGTTGAAATATTAACACGGATGCATTAAAATAATATTGGTTGATTTCTTTGCTCCAGCCATGTGGTTATTTCATGTTCCACAAGATGTATATGATACTTTTGTCTATCTCAAAAAAGAAAAAAATTCCTGTCTAAATATTTTTTTTATATATTTTTTTTGTAGGGATGGAGAAAGAAGAGACCCACAGGTCGGTTTCAGCTGTCAAGTTGATTAAATTCTAAAGTTCTTAGGTTGTGCCAGTTTGAGTTAATTTCATGCGGGAGTGATAGATGTCAACTACTAGCAATGTACATTGGAACTGAAAATCACTTAATTTGAGGGATCAAAATCTCACGCCGTTGTAAATTTAGTGAGATTTAGATTGTGTGGGAGGGGGAAGTTTTCAGCTTTTTACATTCTTTTGGATGTTCATTTTCTTAATCCTTCTTGCATTGCTGTATTATTGTATCATAGTTGCTTGATATTTTCTTGGTTGCTTGCTAAAACCTTTGACGGAGTCCTCTGTGCTCATGTTTATAATACCTTGTTTCTTATTTTGAGCTGGTTTTTCAGTTGGAAAGTTAGATGTATGCCTGTATCTGTGTTTATTTTTATTTTTTGGGTCTTGTTGCATTTACTGGTCTTGATCAGTATAGATTATTTATATTTGATTTCAACCAGTATGGATTATTTATATTTGATTTCTGTGTCAGTGAAAGGCTGGCTGTACACTTGTACTTCACATGGGAATCTATATGGAGTAAGAGTCGTCTCATCCGTCAACTTTTTGTTGCAATTATATCTGATTCGGTGATATACAACTGTTGCAAAATGACGCCTACTTGGTACAAAAATCGGACGCATAGGAATATAGGATACCTGTAAAAAAGAAAAACAAATGAAACGAAGAGATACAGAAAGAAATCCATCATCCGATCGCCACGGAGACCAGTAAAACGTATGGTTCGGTCGTCCTCTTCCATTTTTGTTTTCCTTTTTTATTCAAATGTTTTGTTCCTGCACACGCTTCTCGCAGCAAATTTGACAACAAAAAACATTGTTCAATTTCAAGGATGGGCTTCGCTAATTCTTTGCACCTAGGCTAGAGGTTAAAAAGGATAGTATGATTGATTTCCGCTGATAAGATTTGTGCATAATAGATGCATGCATTATCTTATCTTATCTATCATTTTTATATTTTCAGCTCTTCCAAAAATAAAAATATCAATCTAAAAAAAAATCATATTTATGAAGGTCATATAACTGCTGAAAAACTTCCGATCTCTAGATACTTTTTAATCATAATTTTTGTGCTAAAAATCTATTAAGATTAGGTAAAATTCTATAGATTCATAACAATAAAATTTATAACTTTGATATTTTAAATTTTTTTAAATTCAAAAACTAAAATGTTAAAAAAAAAAATTCTCGGTCAATTTTGAAAAATTACGCTGAAGGACGGGTCTAGACATGTCGTGCAGGGCCAACAAAAAAAATCAACTTGCAGGTAGGACGGGCTAAGATTTCTGGCTCAGAGGTATGAATCAGACAAAATAAGTATGTGATTTTGATGGATATATTACATAAAGAGACTAGTATTTTACTCACCTACATGGCCCATTATCATATCTAGGGCAGCTTCCGCCATATTTTCAAAAGAGAGAGAGAGAGAGACTTGCTAGTAGGTCATGTAGAGAGACTCATTAGCAATTGGGAATAGAGAGGCGGACAAGGTCTCTGGGCCACAATAAGTCGTACAACTGTTATCGTGGTCCAGAGACTCTTAATGCAAAGGACAAAGGTTATTGCAACCACTAACCTCAATAGTTATACATGATGAATTTGGAATGAAAAAGCTGAAAACTATATTCGTATCTGTTTTTATTTGACTAATATAATTATTAATCAGATGTCAAAATATAAAATCAAGTCCGCCTTAAATAAATATTGATACGAAGTAGATATTCAAGATACGAATTTATAATGGATATGAAATAAAAACTAATATTTATTATCAATAACTATGCATAGATATATTTGTTAATATTATACTAATGATATTGTATGCAATAAAAATTTGCCAAGTAATATTAGTTTATAAATAAAATCTTATAATATATATTTTATTTCGGATACAGATAATAGAGTCAAAAAGTCAAATTCGTCTTCATATCTATATTTTTTTTTATGGATACAAATCGGATAAGAATACATATAATATACTTACATATAGTTTTTAAAAATAGAACTGAACGGAGTGGATATTATCCGCTCCGACACCATAAGTGATTCAAAAACTACATTCTCAGTTTCCCACTACCCTCAAATTATATAAAAATGATTAATTTGTAAATAAAAGAATTTATATTTTATTAAAAATATTTTGTTGAATGAGAGAGTTTGCCAAATATTATAAAGAGTGTAATGTATTGAAGGCATCCATTAATATTATCAAATAATGTGTAATGATCCAAATATTCATATTTAACTTATGATTAATATTGATTGATTTATAAAAATAACGGTTCAGATTTTAGTCAAATTTATTTTCTCTCTCTATTCAATTTGCTATTTTTACCATGTATATTTATAGGAGGTCTAACAAATGAAATTATATATTAAATAAATTAAACATTAATTATTAATTTATTATTAAGTTTAATTATTATATTTTATACATTATCTTTTCTTAAATAATGAATTAATTTTATTTAAAAATTTGAATGGCTTTGTAATTAATTTAGTTGTAAATTATATTCAAGAAAATATATTATTTTCATATAAAATTAATGTTAAATATAATTATTTTAAAAAATTATTATCAAATAATTATATATCATCAATTATTAAGTTTTATTATTAAAAAAACTACATATTGTATGTTCTTATTTAGAAAAGTTATTATATTTTATACATCATTTTTTATTAAATTAAAAATTAATTTATTTAAAAAATTTAAGAATATTTGTGATTGCTTTACATATTAGTTATATTTAAGTAAAAGATATTAATTAGTTGTAATAAAATTAGTGTTAAATATAAATATTTTTAATAATAAGAGGGTTCGATGAGTTTATAAATATACGAATGAAAACAAGCGGCCGAATCGACTGATCCGACGATTTAACCAATAAATTATTGATCCAGAACTTTTATTGGGTCGAACGATCGATTATGATAATTATAATGATAATATTGAATGGTTTAGAAGGGGTTTAACTAAGTGACCCCTTCTTCTCTATTAGGTAGAGAGACATTAGGTAAGAACTTCAACCGTCGGATTTGAAACCAATTTATTTCATGGTATATTTTCGCTTGAATCCCTTGAATCTCTCGATCTCTGCCTCGCTTTCCGTCGCGTCGCCTCCAGCGAAATCTAATCGGTGTATACTTTGATATCTCTCTCTCTCTCTCTCTCTCTCTCTCTCTCGTCTTTAATGTTTCTAAACCATAGCTGTGCATCAACTTGGGAGAATTCTTCTAGTCAGTTTCTCAGCAATTGTTCTATTCCAAGTTGCGATTCCTCATTTTGATTCAATCCATCTTGATGTTCTGTGCCTCAAACAACATTTTTTCAAGCTGGTTTGTATATCTCATCAGTGATATCTGTAAGTATTGTTTGTTTCTTGTTCGTTTTTCCGATTAGGATAGTACAAGCACCGTTGATTGCTATAATTGAACAAAATTCTTTAGCAATTGTTTATTTTGTCCCATGTTCCTATTTATACAACTCCCGCATTGAACTGTTGAATTTGCTTCTCTTGAATCATTTGTAGAACTATCCCAATCCGGGTTGTGGAGGGAGCTAATACTCTTTTATTAGTGACTAAGGTAGATTTTACTAGTTATGGTAAACCCAGATAACGGGTCGTGGTATCAACCAAACATTGTTTCATAATCAAACATGTGGTATCTCCACTTTTGTGAAGACAATATATATATATATATATATATATATATATTTGCAGCAGCTGCCTTCTCATTTTCTTATCTTGGTTTCGATCTGATGCAAAACAGGCATGCAATTTGAAGTTGGTTGATTAAAATTAAATCCCATTCTTGGAAATATGGTGGTTTCTCATTTTCTCCAGTTTCCGATGTATCAGCCATACAAGTGTTATTGCTGAGTAACTGTCACGCAATTAAGGATTGCGTGACCTGAACCCATAGTGTTCATGCATCAAATCAGTCTTAGGCGGGTTTGGTAGGTTTAGTTGTCAAGTTTTATCAGAAATTGGCAGTCCCAGCTGAAGTTTAAATTCCATTGGCATTTTGATTCTCTGAAAGGAACACACGTCATCTGGAAATTCTCACAACCCCCAAAAGTCACACACTTCTGGCCTTGTTCGTTTTACTGGTGTTGAAAGTATGCCTAAGAAGTTCTTTTTGATTTAGTTTTTAAACATATTGACTCAACAAGCCCCTTATTCTATTTATTTCCAGCATAACCAAGCACCAAAAATGACATACTATCCGTAAAAGGAATGTGAAAAATTGTACCCTTCTACTTTTCAGCATGAATGGTCTAGGAAAATTTGAGGTTTTTCTCAGCTTCACCTTGCTGGTATGTCAGATTACCACCAATTTAATTTTTTTTGGTCTATTTTAAGTTGAAGAACTATCTTGGCTGAATTTAATGATAGTTTTGATTTGTAAGATGCATTTAAATTTTGATTTATTCACTTTTTTATTTCAATGTTTTATATTCAATAAGGAGCCACACCAGCTCTGGTGGCGCCAACAATGTGCTTGCCTGGCCTGACCGTCCCAGCATCATAGGCTACTTTATAGTAAGAATTCCTTTTATTTCATATTTGTTTCAGATTCTATTTGAATGAACCTTTCGCGGCACTTGATGATTTTTGGCAAAATTACAGAATATCAATCAATTTATTTCATACGTCTGCCGATGTTGACAGGAGGAATTCCAGGGACAAAGACGGAGGTCTTGACTTGTCCTTTTCTCTCGGTCAACCAAATGTCACAGCTGCTAACATTGCCGAGCTCGAGGCCAGGGAAATGCATGAGCTGAGGGAGAGCTCCATTCACTTGAAGTCATCACAATTGAGTATGACGATGAGGATTCTGCAAATGATTTGAGGATTTTTTTAGTTTCGGTTTTCAAGTAGCTATTGTTGCCATAGGTTGTTTCTTGTAGCTGTAGTGAGCTTGTAATTTTTTTTTAATTATTTTCAATAATATTATACTACGAATGCTGATGTAATATTACATAATATATTGTCCTCTCCTGTTAATTATCAATTAAAAAGAAAGAAAAAGGAAAAGAATCGGTTCTTCATTGCAGTTTTGCAGGCCAGCTTTGGCATATATTTGAGAAGGAGCTAGAGACATCAACACCAAGGGAAATACAATCATGGGATGCATTCAGTGTTATATATGAAGATGTGGAAAAATTGTACATTCTGCGCTAGCTGTTCATGCGGAAGCACCATTGAATTTCATTTTCGACATAACAGTTGCTCTCAAATTGCTTCGGACAAACTAATTATGATACTCTTTATGCACAATACCTAATTTTAAGCCTTGATTTATTCAACAAAGACATTTCAATAAAATTACCATTAATTGTAGGCACCAGGAATAACCTATCTATCTATATATCTATATATATATATACATGATGGCCCTGTTCTTCATGGCGCGCATATCACACAAATTTTCAACCCTACTGACTAATTGTAATGCGTTCTAATTAAATATTATATCAAAGGACATGACACTAGGAGGATTCATTTTGTACAATGAAAATAAATCAAAGAATTTTATTAAATTACTACTTCCGAACAATCGGACTACAAATAATCATACATACATATGTACCCCCCTAAATTAATTACAAACTAATCAAATGTTTTGAGACGCATAGAAGTATATATATTATATACCTACTGCTTAAGCCATCATCATAATCCTAAACTCATCGAAACTGATTACTCCATCTCCATCTCCATTCAAATCAAACCTACAAATCATGGCCTTACACTCATCCAAACTTCTTGGTGATCCGAGCTGGCTGAGCATGCGGCTCAGACTCGCCGGCGTGATACAATCCTCGCCATCCATCTCGTACATCCCAAACGCTTGCCTCAAAACCCTAGTCGTCTCCTCTTCTTCCTCTTCAACAAGCACCAATCGCATGAATTCTTCTTTGTCCAGTAACTCGTCTCCATCCGAGTCCACCGATTTGACCAATGCATCAGCATCGTAAAGAGAGATATGTTCACCGGCAGCTGCTGCGATGCAGAGCTGGAGCTCGGCGGCTGAAATTCTTCCGTCGCCATCCCTGTCGAAGGAGCTAAAGATTCGGTCGAATTCAATGAAGGGAGAGAAATAGAGAGGTTCAAGTTTGATGGCATCATGCTTTCTCATGGCTGCTGGATTGGTCTATTTATTAGTTTTTTGGGGTGGAAGTAGCTAGGGACTAAATAATTAAGATGGGAGTTGTGTGGAGAGCGCGAGTACTTCTAATTGTGTATATATAAGGAGGAGGAGGAGGAGGAGGAAAGCTGGAAGGGGACGAGAAGTTACCGTTGCGCGTATGACGGTAGCTAGGAGACAGTTATATATATATAGACTTTGTGTGGATTCATTGCGTGTGAGGAATAATACTGGAATAGGATTATATATAGGATTAATCCTATATATTCAGTTGACTTCTTTTTCTGCGCTTAATTGGCGCTGAATTCACTCGTTCCTTCTTTCCTTTATTATTTAGATAAAGGAGGCTCATAATAATCTCTAAGCATTTATCCTATAAATATCTCTAAACTTTGACTCCCGCGAATTTAGTAGTTGAAACGTCAAAAGTCTTTCGCGATTTGACCATAATTGCAGAGACAAATAAAAATTTTGAATCTTCGCGAGTTGACCGTAACTGCAATCATTTGGCACAAAAAAAAATCGCTATTTTTTGTGACCATAACATGCAATCTCGGCGACATCAATTAGATTCACTATTTTTTTTTCTGTTTCTAGGCAACTGGTCGATTAATTTATAATCAACCATTAGTTTATATTAATTGACCATAAATGTTTAGATTATTTACAGCAATAATAAATTTGACACAAAAAATCAGCGCGCCATCAATTAATTTTCATTCTGACATTATTTATATCTTTAGTTGTCCCTATTTATATTTAATGTGTCAGTTACTAAAATTCTAATAACTTAAAATATTATTATTTGATATCCATGTTATTTATATCTACGTTTTTGGTAATTATTGTATCTATTGGCATCAACTATCAATTTTATTTATATCTATTAATTTTTGCTATATACATCAACCGGCTTTGGTGATTAAATTTCACCATTTATACAAATAAATAATCACAACACTTGATATAAATAGCACAGTATAATAGATATAAGTAAATTTGATAGTTTTTACCAAGTGCTAACTCTCTCTAATTTTCTTAAAGAGACGCCATTTCAATTTCAATTTTTTTTAATTATTAATGTGCTATGCAGTTATAAAAATGGAAAGTCAGAAACATATAAAAAGTTAATTGAATGCTTAAAATGGAAATTTTTCGTTTGGGGACAACGAATGGGGATAAAAGGCTGGGGATGATAATAATATTCCTATTATTTATTTATTTATTTATTTATTTATTATTATTATTTATTTGGGTCCATTTGCGACTTGGGCTTCGGATTTCAGAGTTCTGACGGTCTCAAAAGACGACGAGGAAATTATTTTAACTTTTTTTAATAAAATTAATTCCTCATTAATTTCAATGTAGAAATTCAATATCGATATATTTTTTCTATATATTTTTCTCCATATTCCAAATATTCAGTGTATAACTCATTTTTATTAATTATTAACTAGTTGGCATCTTGGATTCATGTGCACGAGATGATGAGACTGCTTAATCTTTTAAAAAAAATTACAATAATTATTTTCTTCAGAATAATTTTTAATACATAAATAAGTTAAACATCTTGAAGATATTTTCTATCTGATTTTGTTTAAATCTTTTATCTACCTAAATCAAGTGGCTATTATATATATATAGTTACTCTCTCTCTCCTCATTTAAAATGGATGGATGAATTATATCTATAGGATACAATTTAATAGTTATTATGTATAAATTATTATATGTATATAATTTATATTATTATTATAATTTATTTTTTAGGGGGCGAAGGTGGACATCCCTACCCTAGTAATAATAATTATTGTAATTTTTTTAATATTTGATAAACTTTATCATATCTTTCTATATTAATATTGCACGGCCCAATGGTATCATTTTTTATATATAATTTTTTTGCACCACATGTATTCACATGTTTCGTAAAAAAAAAAATTGTATTCCCAATCTAGTAATTCTTAATTTATTATAGTGTACTCTCGGTAGCAGCAGCTTTTATTTTAGTTTTTTTCCTCCTTAACATTGTTCTAATGCACGAAATGTATTGGATGTTTGTAACATGATAAATTTAGCGAAGAACATGGCCTATATATTACCAACGGCTGCTACGTACACTGGTATGGGTAAATAATATTGGAGACATTTAACAAATTAAGATTGAGTTTCATTCCAATGACTGAAAAACCACTAATAAATTGGTCAGGTGGTAAAACGTGGCGACGAACGACTTTTTCCAAGAAATAACTGAAATCCCTAACGGTATCGAGTTGACCGATCCAACTTTTGTTGCACAATTTATTTGAATGGAAGATAATTAAAACGACTTACTTGACTAATCCAATAAGACCATCGATTCAAAGAATATTTTTTATGTTGAAAAGGAAAGAAAGGAGAGCCATTTTAGAAAATGGAAGAAATAATTAAAAAGTCCTTTTTGTTTTCCTTCTGCGTGCCCCATAGGAGCCATGATACTTCTTTATTCTTTACATATAAATTGGTTGGGTAAAGTAATATGAAGTCCCAGGAGGTAGTTGTTGAAACTAAACTAAAATTATAGATTTCATTAATCTCTCAAAATATTATTATAATCATTATTATTTAAATGTTTGTATCTCCAAACTATTACACTCATAACTTCTTAACATTATCCTAACCTCCAAAATTATTAATACTATTAGCTCTCTTCCTCTCTTTGAGGTGGACTGCTTTTTGCTTTTGCTTGATATCAAATGAGGAGTAAGACACCCCTATTTATACTACTTAAAAATAAATTTAGAGGGGCCGAAAATTTGGCCAAACAATGGCTCTGCAATTATCAATTATATATGCATTGCATGCATAAAATAAAAATAACACACACAAATTAAAGAACTCCTGGCAAGATTGCCACCCTTCTCCAGTTAATTTCCTAAATATCGCTCCAGAGAAACTTCAACTGCTTGATTAGGAGAAAATTAAGCTGTTATATATGAAATAGGTTATCATAGTATAATAATAATAATACAACTCTTTAATTTCTTCCTATCCAAGGGTTTCACTTTCACTTAATTGAGAAATCCTGACATTTTAGTTTCTATTTTTAGTTTGAAATGGGCAATTATTTTTATCGCGGGTAAATAAATTAACCTGAGATGAATTTTGCCAAAAATAAATGGCATACGGATGCTTCTCGATAGATTCAAGAAAAATAGGGTGCTTTAATTTTGTAATATAAAATTAATCATGTAAAATCAAAAAGTAATATTTAACATTTAATTTAATATTGCAATTTAACATTTAATTTAATACTACAATTGAAACGTGAATAATTTCTTGGTCACTAATCTTTAATTAAGAGAAGTATTAGGAAAACTATTTAAATCAATTCGTGTTTAAGTTGTATAATTAAACAGTACATTAAATAATTATATTGTAACCAACCTTCTTTCCGGTTCTTAAGCCATTCCATGTCGACTCTGAATAGGAAGAGTAACGGACACCGGACATATTCAAAATAAGGAATGAACAGAGAGACAGAACGGTACCTGCTACATCTGGTGCCATAATATTGATGACAGGATCCTGCCACAGACTATCTGAACGGGCTCAAATTGATTAAAAAAGTTTATATTTAGACAATAAAGAGGGTGTATTTTATTTCATATGTAATGGACCTCACTTACCATATACTCAATGGTAGGACTCTGCCATAGTAAACTATGGCAGGAGATGAAATTCCCAAATAAATATCATTTTGGTTTACCAAGCCTTTCATTTTCTGGAGCACAAGCATTTACAATCATTAGCAATCTCATCCCAAAAACCTAATAAGTTATCAGAAAACTTTACTCGAAAAAAATTGTCAGTTGTTGACAATTGACTATAAATGGTATTTTGAATTAATATTCTAGATCAATACATAATTAAGTATTATATATGTTTAATAGAGGGATAACTAAAAGATTGTTATCATCTCTAATATAGAATAACTTTAATTTGAAGGGTTTTTTTTTAACTTCCACATAGTTGTGAAGTTGAAGGGTTTTCAAAAACTTACAATTCTGAATTGCAGACATATTTAGGTGGAAGCGATGGAAGAATACTGATTTTCAGAAGTTTTTCTCAGTCCTAATAATGACGAATTATGACGTTTTTTCACTCAGTCTTTTATTTTTTGTTCTTTTCTTAATGGACGAATTAAGGAGATCTTAAGAGAATTAATTAGAACAAATGAATAGAACAGTATATATAAACGCTGAGGCAACATCTGAGATCATGTACAACGAATTTGGACAACTGAATTTTTTTATCAAAAATACCAAGCTTTTAAAAAACTTCGTTTTAACCGTTTAAACTTCGTTTTAACTTCATCAAAAAATTTAATGTTAAGTAAAAAACTTCATTTAAACCGTTAAAACCGTTAAAAGCCGTTAAATAACTCCGTTTAAACCGTTTTAACTCGAAATTATTGCCTTACAGTTAAATCCGTTAAACCGTTTTTTAAAACCTTGAAAAATACAGATGTACCTAGATGCATTCTTTAGATGCACCCATTAATTAATTATTCATAAATGAACTTGATTCATAATTACTAGTAGTATGTCACACATTAAATATTAAAATATTAAATATTCTAACACTAAGACCTTAAGTTTTCTATCCAAATGCACTACCATCGAATCTCCAACTTTAATTTCTAGTTACTCCCAACTTTTTCTGCTCAGAAATAAGAATAATTCTGAATACAAATGAATTACATATGTTTCTCTAATTATTTATCATTTTAAAATCAAATGTCATTCCATATTAATTTACAAAACTATGAATTATCCGACCCAGCTTCCTTTTTAATTAGTAAAATTTTCAATTGAAATGTTATTGTATACTTATACTAGAACCTTTCCAAATTTAGAAGGATAAGATTCTTCCACAAACCCCAATTGGAATTTGGAAGGGTATAGAAACTTTCAGAAACAACAACCTTGTAAAAACGGATCTCATTCATATTTGCCCCAAAATTATATGGAGAGAGATTTTCTTGTGCATACAAATTTGCTTTATGCCATAAGAATTTGAAAATGGAGATGGCTAGGGAGTCGAATATCGAAATGGCTAGGGGCAGGACTAATTAGGAAATTGAAATAGAGAGTCGAATAAATTAGTGCAGTCTAATTTAATTTTGATGGACTTGTTCCCCACAAAGCATTTTTTTTTTATGAAATGAGATTATGAGAAGCATCCAAAAAAGTGAAAAATCATATCAACCAACCTAGTTATAACTATTTTGAGTTTTCAATCAAAACGAAGAAATTAAAGAAGGATACCGACCAAAACAACTCTCAACTTGTCCTGTTTATGTAAAACGCTACATATATAGGACGTTTTTCTAACTTGGAATATATATGATGGATATATTAAAATATATTTTCAAATCAGATTGGACATTTTTTGAAAATTTTTATTATTTAGTCCTAGTAAGGATCTAGTTTGAAATTTCTCATATCGACCTTCTCTAATCTGTTTCGTACCTATCCGTGACCCGTCTAGACTCGTCTCGTGCCTATCCGTAACTCGCTAGATCCGTCCTACGCCTACCCATACCCGCCCATGCTTACCCCTGCCTACCCGGATTCAGATCTGTGCCCCCCTGGGGGAGGCGTCGCGGAGTGATGGCGCCACTAGGTGGAGGCGTCGCTGGATATTAGCGACGCTGCATGACAACGGCGACGCCAACACTGCATTAGCGGCGGCGCCCTCAATGTAGTGGCGCCGCATAGAGAAAGGTGACGCCAAGAACACTACTTCTACGCTGCCTCTACGCTGTCCTAGAGAAAGGTGCTGCCAAGGACTTTATATCTCTACATTCAAAAGATCAAATCATTTGGATAGAAAAAAAAAATTCTTTCATTATAATTTTATGCGGTTCTCAATGTACCATAATTTTATGCTGTTCTCAATGTACCATAATTCTTTCATTATCAATTTTATTCGTTTATATAATTTTTTTTTAATATACATAAATATTTTCATAATATTAATGAGTTTAATAAAATATAAATTAGTTTTTTCAAAATAATTTACTATTTTGATACATTAATTATATATTTAGCAAAACAATTTTTTTTCCGAATTATATCAGAATCATGAATTTTTAACCTAGCTGAATATTTTTGAACCTCGAATTTATTACTATGATTATAATTTTCTCTCAATATTGATTGTTATATGAAATGATGCATAGTTTAGAAGTGTAATTATTCTAATTTATTTTTTTTTCTTAAATTACTATTAGGAAATGCTGCATTATTGCAACGAAAACTAGAGCCGAGCTATCCTATGAATACCCCCTCTCAACTCTAACACGGCCAAGAGCCTAATGGCAAAACATTTGTAGCTATCCATTCACACGCCCCTATTGTCTCTCGCAATTACCTAAATTCAGAGAAAAGGAAAATGATGATGAGACTGATTAGAAGCCTTGCTCACTCAGTCCATTTGTAGTATTGGATTGTGATATTCATAGGTATTTAGTGATGGTATTTATTAAAAGACAAGTTTACATAAATTTAGATAAGATAGAAAAAGACCGGTTTGGTAGATAGCAAATTTTCTATAAATTCACACAAAAATCGATTTAAAATAATTAGTGAAAAAAATACAACAATTAAGTCGAATGCTTGATGCAAATGTAATAAAAATATGCTATGACAATCCAACCAAATATCAATTGTCAACAAGAGCAATTGATGTAAAACAATCTACCATACCCTTCGATAAGAAATGCAACTTTGTAGAAAATATGAAATGTGAAGTACAAAAGCCGTAAGTGCAGAATTTTAGAGAAGACAAGATATATTAACGGAGTTCGGTTATAAAAACTTATGTTTTCGGGTCTCGTCCCACTAATGAGACGCTGCGTTATTACTTAAAAATATTTTATAATTAAAAATTTTAATTTTTTCACAAAAATAAGTGCAATAAGATTAAAAATAACTAACAAAATAAAGTATAAAAATGAGCACTCAAGACTCAGAAAAATCCGCTAAAAGCTGTAAAGAAACATTCAAAGCTTGGACTTTCCAAATTTTTCTTTTTTTTTTGTTCTTAGTAATTAAAATAAAACAAAAGAGGGATCTGGAATGATTGTGTACTCAATAGACAAAAATCATATTAATTGATATTACAACATAATTCAAAAAATCTGAAAAATGAACTAAAATATATAGAACTTTATATGATGAGAATAATGAACTAAAATATATACAATTTCTAAGTACAAATCTGAAAAAATAACGAAATTTGAAGATGACCTCGGATTGCAATTTTTTTCTGATCTCGTCCCATTCATTCGAAACATTATGAAAATTAAACAATCAATTAAAAATAAGCTAAATAATTGAATAAATAATTAAACATAATAAAATAACTAAATAAAATATTAATATAATCAGCAAATCATGAAACAAATAATTGATAAAAAAAAATTATAAAAAAACTGAGACTGAGATTCAAATTTGGTTCGAGTTACTGGAACCGCGAGTTTGAAACCTAATTCATGCTATGGGGTATAAAAATGGAGGGCAATCATAGCAAATACCTCTTTTTCTTTGAATTTAATTACTAGATACAAAAAAAAACTGCAAAATTCCAGTCCGACTGAATTTCGCGTTGTTTCCAATTCCAACTCACCTTGTAACGCAGAAAAATAATAAAAGGAAAAAGAGAAGTCGTGAAATTAAAATAAAAAATTCTGTCCGCCATTACTGATTCTGTTAGGAGGCGTGGAGAAAAAAAATGATCGAGACATTAAGCTCCTCCACTACTCTTCCTATACTTTTAACATGGACTGATTAATACATTAATTGTACACGGTGGTGGGTATATAAATTCTAAGACCCTTTGATCCTTTGTCTTTAGGTGGTTAACACGTTAGAATTTTCTCTCCTTGCCTATTAATTTCTCTCAAACATCAGACTCCATTTATCAGAAGGGATTGGTACCTAGTTGGTTATGGCAGCAATGGGTGATAACTCCACGTTCACCACCAAAGTATTGTTTTCTGTAAGTTCAGTTCTCTGATCCATTAATAATTGCCAACTCTATCTATCTTTCTCTGTTAATCTTAATTAATTCATCTGCATGGGTGTATACGCCTTTCATTTTCAGCTGAAGGACCTAGGGATAAACAAGCAATTTATAAAAGCCGACCATATTACAATGGAGTCGGAGAAGTACATATGCGTCAGAGAGAAAATGTGTGTTGTGATAATAGACATGACCAAGCCTGAGAAACCCTTAAGGCTACCCATTACCGCTGATTCGGCAATTATGAGCCCTCACACTGCTATCCTTGCTTTTAAAGTTGAAGGTTTCATTTATTGATTAATCTCTCTCGGTCACTTTCATCTTTTATTGGTAACAAAGGAGGGCATTTTCCTTCCAATTGTTAAAATCCTTGGTTCTGGCGGGTCACACTGGATCAATCTCTAGCGTCTCCTCACTGTTAAAGCTAGTGCCTATACAGAAGAAGCATAGAATTAGTGGCTCAAACTTCATTCCTAACACTTTACAAGAGAGGATTTGTTACATATGCCCTTACTATCATCTTTATATATATATATATTCACAAAATAATTCTATTAAGTGATGCCACATGCAGATGTTTAGTCATATATATAAATAGAATGATACACAGAAAAACTAACTGTGAAAACATTGGGAACTTAAATATGCAGCTCAAATAGATGGAAGAAGAGAGGATCGACTGCAAATATTTAATGTTGAAGCAAATACCAAACTGAAGTCTTATGATATGGCTGAGAAGGTCATATATATAATTTATGTTATGTTCTTATATTTTATAAATCACCTCCAATTTGAGGTTTTAATTTATAGACACCAAATAGTTTTTTTTTTTTCTATCTTGGTCGTGTATATATAGGTCCTGTATTGGAAATGGATGACACCCAAAATTTTGGGTCTGGTTACACAGAGAGCTGTTTACCACTGGTCCATAGAAGGTTAGTTTTCTAATCGAGTTCAATGTAGAATCTAGTTCAAAATGTGGACCCTGATCGATATTTGCACGGTGGGGAAAGTTTGTTCCTACGCCGAGAAGCAGCTTTTATGCGTAATTGAAATTGGTTGTAAGCCAAATATGTATGAAACGTATATTCACTGGCTTCTTGTTGCTTTTTTAGTGCAAATAAACAAATCAACGTAAAAAAAATAAAAATTACCTGAAACTGAATTTGAAATTTTGTCCCAACATCTAAGATCGAAACTCGGTCCAAACTATAAGAAAATAGAATGCTCATACCATTTTTCTATTTTTCTTATTTTATTTACCAAAAAAATCTGAATCATTTAGGTCCCGTACTTTAGTATAATATTAGTGTAGCAAGCTCTGGTATACGTAAATTTTAACTTTGAAGTATGTACTTGTATAAGATCATAGTTTTGAAACTCCCCGTGAGGGTTTAAATGTCTCAATTATATCTTCATTTTTAAAAAATTTAATAACTCAAAATAAAAATAAAAAACTAAAATATAAAAATACTTTTTTTAGAATTGTTCTAAATCATTATATATATGTATAGATTAAAAATTATGACGTCTGAATATTATTTTATATAACATCCACATATTGTAAAAAATATATTAATATGATTAATTTTTAGATATTATTTTTATAACTTATTGATTTATATAAAATAAAAGCGAAAAAATAAATATTTTTTACGTGTAAGAAGGTAATATAATATAGATCAAATCTAACCGTTTTATTTTGATATTTAAATTTTAAATTTGAAGTTATTAAAAATTTAAAAAGTAAATACATTGACACAAAAAATTACGATATCTGTCCATTGTTTTTCACTCTGCTCTCTACAAATGAATCATTGTTACCGATGTTTCGATGTATATTTAAAAATATATAGGTTTAACGGGACCAGTAAAGATGTTCGATAGAACAGACGAGTTGGCAACATGCAGCAATGCAAAAATATGGAATTATATGCGGGACCCTTCTGAAAAGTGGCTCGCTATTATTGGAAAGAGGAAGGATTCCGAATTTTCTGCAATTAAATGGAGGGTTAGTTTTTTAAACTTTTTAGTTACGTCAAGTCATTTATGTTTTTCATTATTAATTTTATTAATTTTTTATTTATCTTAATCAAATAATTTATATTATTTTTTTCTTTCTTCATTTAAAGAGATTATATCATGTCTTTGAGGTATAATTTAAACACTAAAGTAATATAAATGAATTATTATGTAACTAATTATAATATTTATCAGTAAATATATTTTTAACATTTTAAAATAATATATTTTTGTTGAAAATATTTTAATAAAAAATATTATATACAAATAAATTTATTTTAAATATATAATTATTTATATATGCTATATTTTTTTGGGACGAACCCCAATACACAACCCTAGTTGTGATATATCTTTTAAAAGATTAATTATAGTGCACCTCTCCGTCCCAGCGAGCTCAGCCTTTTTTTCTCGTTTGCTTCATCTTTTTGGTCTACGAAATACAAGCAAAATCTCCGAGCTCAGGTTCAAGCAACCACACCGCGGTATAGTGTATAGGATGGTGATAGCTTCTTCTCTTAGTTAAAAGACTAGGGTTCAGATCCAAGGTCTAGATCTCTCCTAGGACAATGACAGATCTATGACGGCTTTAAGAATATCATGTATTTCATTTCATCTTCTTCTTTCTTCTTTTTTTCTTCTTGATTTTGATTTAATGAAATTATATATATAATAGGCCTACTTCGAAAAAATAGTCAGAGAATCAGGGTAACTAGACGTATATAGAAAATATAATATGTATCTTATGGTTATGATACAATTAATACTTCAAATTTGTTTAAGTAGGAATTGAAATTTTATCACGCAGACTTTCCTTTTCGTCCGAGCATATCAAGGTGGGGACCAATTGTTGACGTTCCGTGCACAAGTAGCCGCTTTCACCACTTTCAATGTGAATAATTACAATTTCCTCGCAGCTATTTTTTTTTCCCTTTATTTTCCCATTGTTATGATGGAACTGATTCGTGACTAATTTGCAACTGTAATGAATTCAGGTTGGAACCAATGATACTCCATCTACTCTACTCTCTTATGCAGGGGGGTTCAAATACAGAAACGAACGTAAACATACGATTGAGTTGGGTGTACATGCACTTGTTGCACAGCCTGGTAACTTGTTGTTTGCTTATCAACTCATTTACGTTTCAGTAGAATTTTCTTTTCATAATTTATCTTCTTTATTTATCCACCATCAGGCGAACCTGGGTTTCAGAAGAAAGTTGAATTCAGTGTTCCTTCGGATGATATCCCTATAGCATTGCAGGTTCAGCACTTATACTTAATTTTTGAGAAATTCTTATATTAGTTTCGTCATTCTTCACGTGTCCGAGAAATTCGGTGCCAGTTGTAAGATAGCGCTCCACCATAAATAATATATATACAGAGTTGGGCTTTAGCACCAATGATACGTATGTTATAGATCAGTTTTTTAATTTTTTTTAAGTTCAAATGATCGATTTAACCATTCAAAAAGATTTTCATATTAAAATTTAATTGTAGATTTTCATATGAAAATCATTTTGAGCGTTCAGATCGATCATTTGAACTTTCAAATTAGAGAATTGATCCGTACATATGGGTTATCCGTGCTACGCATAACATCATAGCTCAACTCTCTCTCTCTCTATGGGTGTGTTTGGATGGTGAAAGGATTAGTGTAAGAAGATTGAGAATATTATGAGGTTAGTGATATATCGGGATATGTGAGAAGAGTGCTAATTTTTACTATTTCGGGTTAGTAAAATGTTATTTGGATAGAAACGTGAGAACAGTGGAGAGAGTAGTTAAAATAATTAATTATTTTTAGTATTTTATTTAATACTACTCCATACTAATATAAAAAAAAATATTTTTTTATTATTTTCACTACCCTTATGGACGCTAATCTGTTAACCCAACATTTTCTATGGGTTAGCGGATTAGCACTGTTCTGCCTCTATTCTCGATTTTAATTTTATGTTTGGATGATTGCTAACCCGAAAACAGTACTGCTATTCCCAAAATAGTGTTATTCTACATCATCCAAACACACCCTATATATCACAGATAAACCATGTGTTACGGATTATTTCTCTATTTTTAAAGTTTAAATGGTTGATCTGACCGGTCAAAATAATTTTCATATGAAAATCTAGTGTAGACCATTTTTTTATTTTTTAGATAGTTAGAAAATCATTTGGTTTAATTATTATGAGTCATTTAGAAGTGATTTTCCAACTATCTAAAAAATAGTAAAAAAAATTTAAAAATATGAAATTTGGTCAATAATTATATTTCATATGAAAATCATTTTGAGCTATCAGATCGATCACTTTAATTTTGAAAACAGAGAAATAATCTATAGCACACAGGTCATCCATGCTACGCGTAGCACCATAGCCTAATTATATATATAGAGAGAGAAAAAAAAAGTCTAAAATGGAATGCATTGTACGGATGCATCCGTGTACCGCGTCAAAATCTCAAACTTCATGTTGAAGATGTGAACCATTCAATATGTTCTCCATATTAAATTCTCATAGAAAATTAAATTTTAAATTTGATTTTAAATTTATTTCCTATTTTTTTGGATAGGAATAAAATCATTACTATTCACCGATCCAAAATCCTCAAATCAAGTAATTTTCTCTTGACCCAAAAAAATAGCAAAAAAAATTAAAAAATATATATAAAAATTTGATATGAAAAATATATTGAACGATTCAAATAGGTCATTTAGAATATGAAGTTTGAGATTTTCACGTGTTGCACGGTTGCATCGATGCAAGACATCGTATTTTAGAAATATATATATATATATATATATATATATATATATATATATATATATATATATATAATGAGGCTATGGTGCTTTACAAAGCACAAGAGCATTCCGTGCTTTGCGCCCTATCATTAATTTTAAGTCAGGAATGATTAATCCGAACAGCTCAATCTATCTCCATATCAATCTATTAGTAAACAAAATTTTATATTTTTTAGAATTTATTTGCAATTTTTTAATAGGGGGAAAACCATTATTTTTGGATGAATCAGAATTATCAAATTAAGTCATTTTCTCCTCACATGAAAAAATAGCAAAAAAATATAAAATATATAAAAATATATAAAATTTGGTTTACTAATAGATTTTGATATTGAGATTAGATTAAATGATTCAAATCGGTCATTTCTAACTTGAAATTAAGAATAGAGCGCAAACCACATAACGCCTTTGTGCTTTGCAAAGCACTATATATATATATATATATATATATAGTTTGGTTGTGGTGTTATGCATAGTACAGATAGCCTGTGCGTTATGGTTCATTTCTTTATTTTCAAAGTTCAAATAGTTGATCTGGCCGCTCAAAATAATTTTCATCTGAAAATCTAGTTATAAATCAAATTTTATATTCCTTAGAATTTTTTTACTATTTTTTAGATAGTTAGAAAATCATTTTATTTAATTATTATGTGTCATTCAAATTGAGTGATTTTCTAACAATCTAAAAAAATAATAAAAAAATATAAAAGTTGGTTTATAACTAAATTTTCATATGAAAATTATTTTGAGCGGCCGAATTAACTATTTGAACTTTAAAAATGGAGAAAGGATCCATAACACGAGTCATTTGTGCTATGTGTAGCACCGTAGCCAGACTATATATATATAGAGATCATTGTGAAAACGTTTGTATTTTAGTCGATATGCAAACGGATCAAAAACTATATTTTAAAATCTCACAAATTTTAATTTATGGTTTTCATTAAATTTTTCATATGAAAAACCTTACGGGATACAAAAATTTGGAGTGTTTTGAGTTTTTTAAATCACTCTTTTGAAATTTAAAAAAAAACAACACAAACATTGAATATTTATTATTATGTTTAGAGCTATTTTTTTTTAAATTCAAAAGAGTGACTTAAAAAACTCAAAACACTTCAAATTTTTATATCCCACAAGGTTTTTATATGAAGAGTCTAATAAAAACCATAAATTAAAAATTTTGAGATTATAGTTTTTGATCCGTTTGCATATCAGATGAAATGCAAACGTTTTCTGCCGTCTCCAAAAGTTTTCAGGTTACATTCTTGCATTGAAACAAAATCTTCTCTCATTTTCTGGGTGCAGATTGTAGAGAAGTATGGCTTGATTTATGTTATAACGTGGGGAGGTTTAATAACTGTACACGATTTGGAGACGGCAGAAATTATTTCTAGCGAAAAAATATGTGATTACAATATTTTTCGCGCAACAGAAGGTACAAGCAGTGGAAGCTTTTATGCAATTAATAGCAATGGCCATGTTCTCCTCACTAAAGTCCGCGATTCGACCATTCTATCTAAGGTCTGTAGCAAAAAAATAGAAGTCTTAATTTTCTTATTTCTTTTCTCACAAATGTTAGTGGAATCTATTACGTAATGCTGGGTAGCTATTGTTTCGTTTTACTGCAGCTCCTAGTAACCCGAGGGAAACTACGTCAGCTCCAAAAACTACGACAGGAAATGCTCAATAAAATTGATCAATTGAAAAGGCAGAATGCCAAGCTGCAAAATGGAAGAGAGAAAATTGAGGGATTGACAAAGCATAACGCTGAGCTGGCCAAGGAATCTCTTCTGGTCGAACAAAATGCGAGGAAAGAAATTGAGGAACAACTCAAAAGTAAATTGAACGAGATTGAGAAACTGAAAACGCAGAATACTGAGCAGACAATGGAAACAGACAATATTAAAAGAAATCTAGAGGAATTTCGCTTGTTAATAGAAACCGATAATCATTTGGAGGCAAACTTTACAGAGTACACCCATGCAGAGCTCAGGAAAGTCACCAATGATTTTAGTGATTCACTTAAGATTGGAGAAGGAGGGTTTGGTCCCGTGTACAAGGCGTTCATCGGGCTTAGACCAGTCGCCATTAAAATTCTAAAAGATGAGAGCAGCCACGGGAACAGACAGTTTAATCAAGAGGTTTTTCCATAAAAAAAAAATTCCTTTCAATTATCACGTACCTTACTACTCTGCAGTCTGCATGAACTTTGACAAGTTGCATGAGGGTAGTTAATGACGTTGAAGTTATATTTACAGGTAGAAGTTTTAAGCAGAGTTATGCACCCGAATATTGTGACGCTGTTAGGTGCATGTCGGGAGGCGCAGGCACTAGTCTATGAGTTGATGCCAAATGGCAGCCTAGGTGATATATTGAGGAACCAGCAGCAACACAATACTCTGACATGGAAAAGAAGAATCCGCATAGCCTCCAATATTTGCTCAGCTCTCATTTTTCTCCATTCGGTCAAGCCCAACGGTATAGTTCATGGAGATCTCAAGTCAATGAACATCCTCCTGGATTCTAATTACATGGGCAAACTCAGTGACTTTGGCATATGCCGACATCTTGAAAGAAATGATTCGAGAAACACAGCACACTACTACACCGAACAGATAAAGGGAACACTTGCATACATGGATCCAGAACACTTGGAAACCGGTGAATTGACTCCCCTGTATGATGTATACTCTTTTGGTATTGTATTGCTGGAGTTGGTTACTGGGAGGAACCCAATGGGTTTGAGGAAGTCGGTGGGGGATGCTCTTCACAATGGGAAGAATTTTGTCGATGCTTCCGCCGGAGAGTGGCCGTTTGAAGAAGCTAAGAGAATGGTAGTATTGGGTCTTCGGTGCAGTGATCCATCAAGGGAGAATAGGCCAGACCTCCTCAAGGAAGTGTGGGTTAAGATTGAGTCAATGCGGCGTGCTTCTCTCAGTTTTTAGCTCACCCTTTTTCTTTTGTATGCTTCTTCCTGGAGATTTATTTATTCATTCATATATATTTGTTCGTCCAACTGATTATGGATTGTAAATTAATTGGCAAGAATATCACCAACACCAACAATGGGTTTCATTTCTAGCTTACTCCAATTTATTCCCCTATCAGTCAATGAATGTTGTCAATTATGCAGAATAGTTAAACAGAACTTTTGTTTTGTTTTAGGTTTTTATGAATCAGTTAGATAACTGAAGGCATTACAAAACTAGAGAGTTGTGGTTTGTGCAAGATAATTGTTTGGCTGTCTACATACAAGTACAATATAATGTTCTCTTTTCTCTTTTTGTTTTTGACTTTTTCCATATTGTGCATAGTAATGGCATAATTGCAAAATCAAGTGAATGGATTCATATATAAAGAGTCTTAAAAGATATATTATAGGATGCTTAATTGCAAAATCAAGTGAATGGATGCATATATAAATAATTTTGAAGATAAAGAAATGCTTAGGTTACTTAAAGTATATTTTTGTAAACTTTGAAAGAGTAAGCCGAGTCAAAAACAACAATGGAAAGTCTAAGTAATGATCTAAGATCTAATAACGGTTCAGGAGCTATTATAATGATTTAGATCCATATACAGCTGAGAGCTCAGTACTTAGCTAAATTTTTAGAAAGAAATTTTGCCGAGAGCTCCGTTATGTAACGGCTCAAATTCATTATAACGGCTCTGATCAATAACTTAGTTAAGAACTCCAATACTTCTAAGTTTTGAGAATGATTTTTTTCTAAGAGCTTCATTATGTAATGGCTCGGAGCTATTACAATAACTTATGTTAGTACTCAACTGAGAGATACAGTACTTAATCAAATTTTGTTGAAGAAAATTTTCTGAGAGCTCTGTTATGTAACGGCTCAGTATGAGAGCTCGATGCTTAGGAAAATTTTGAGAAATAGATTTTCTCGAGAGTTCCATTATACAACTGCTTAGAGGCGTGTAATGATCTTAAGACGTTGCGATGGCTCAAGAGGCATTTTAACGCATTAAATTATTTTTAAATCATAAAAAAGGCAAGTATAACGAGAAAATTCTTTATTTTCAGAGCTAAGGTGTTGCAACGGCATAACCTGAAACCCTAATTGTGTTCCAAATTAAGAGGCGTGTTTAAAGAGGTTTCTCTCATTCTTCTAGTCTAACAGTCTAATTAGCAAAATCTCCTATATCTAAAGTAACCACATTTCAATAGAGCACTCTTAATTGTCATATCAATTTCTGACTCAGTTTATTTATTCAAATACTTCTAAATATAGATTGAGTGATAGACTTATATTGTTCTTTGCTTGAGTCTTGAGTGTTCTGTTTCCTTGATTGATTCTTTTAGTCTAGACTTTTGTTTACTTAGTGTGAGAGAGCTGAATTCAAGCACGTATTAAATAATTGATTTAGTGAATCGGCACAACTCATTGGTCGTGCTTGCGTGTCCCGAAGACGTAGGCGTTAGTACCGAATTTTGTTACATCACTGACTCTCTTTTACTTTATTTATATTTGTTGAGAATTGAGATGAATTATATTAGTAAATTTGGTACTGAATTGCAAAATAATCCAAGAATATTTAAATTTGTTGAGAATTGAGATTGATATTATTTTTAGCATTTTCTACCCAAGCGCTTTTTAATGCGCACTTTTTGCATCTTTTCTGGTAGATCCGTTGGATTCTGGTTCTAACTTTTAGCTTGTGGGGTTCAGGTAATTGAGTTGGTTCGCCTTTTTAATTTTGTTTAAATGGATTATTATTTCATTCATTCCGTAGAGATTTGCCAAGACAAACTCGATTGTTCAGGTTACAAGTTGACAGCCTACACCAGATGTACGTTTTTTTTATATATATTTGGTAAACTAAACCGCATGTACCATTAGCAGTTTAGCACATATAATGTTTTTTTTTTTTATTGCATGGAATGACATACATATTTGAAACTTCTGGTTTCTATATTTTCAGATTGGATTTTATTTCTAGCCTATCTAATTTATTTTAAATTAAAGACTGTTGCTGTTATGAAATAGCAGACGTAATGATAAGATTTTGACATAATACATGAAAGAGGAATTCAGAGCCTATCTGCTGAGTTTTTGCAGTGTTAGAATTAATATGTTAAATAGAAACATTATTCAAACATAAAGAAAATGCAAGCAACTGGGTTGAAAGTTACGCCTGGCATGCATGTAGCCATCTATTTGATTGGGCTAGAAATAAAAATCCAGGAAGCTCAGCGACTCTGGCATAATATATATGCCGTCAGCTCTACCAAACCGATCTGCCCAACCTGAAACCACTACTCCGGACATTAAAAGCAGCTATAGGCTGGCTTTGCTGCAGCGACCCAAGGCAATAATGACAACCTTCAACATTTGATGAAATCAACATAAATTACATGCCGAATCTGACTGTCTACAATCCCGACATTATTATGGCAACCAGTCTCTCATGATGCTACCACATATGTATGAGAGATAATATAACATAAGGAAAAGCAGAACACAAACACCCACAAGCAAGACGCATCAAGATGCAAAACCCTATGTCACATATACTGTATCACAAGGCAACAATCCTATACAAAATCAGGCCTCAGCTCAGACCCACCACCCAATACCCTAGAAAAAAATAATTCTGCTGCTCCAAAAATACACCACATCTACCTCTTGTGAACTGTATTTAAGTTCATATGACGTATTCTGCCCATTTCATCTAATAAGTTCCCATAGAAGGCATGCCGAACGCCGGCATGGGAGGCATGCCCATGCCGCCCATAGGAGGCGGAGGCATGCCCATGCCACCCATAGGAGGTGGAGGCATGCCCATGCCAGGTGGTGCAGGCAATGCTAGTGGAAGCAATTGCGCATACATGTTCTGCCGAAAGGGGAAAGAAAGAATGCAAATTAAACAGAAGCTCGCACTAGTATAGCAGGATTGAGCTTTGTAGGTAATTTAGAACTGGAAGTAAATGAAGAGAAAAGGAGCTCTCCTTATTTACAATATTATATAGACAATCAAATAGAGCATATGAGTATACCTGCTGAGCAACAAGTTCCTTCTCTTCCTGCACTTTGGATTTGACCTCATTTTGTGCCTCAATCTTATCCTTTATCAGCTCATCCACCTTGCCAGTATACTCACGAATAAACTGCATTCATGATTTTTTATCTAATTCGCCACTATTTCTTTAAGGAGAACCAGAGATATGAAATTTAGAGAAATTAAAGTAAGAAAGAGAATATAAACCTGTAAGATGTAGGGGAAAGCAAAGTCGATCATTCCATTAAACCAGGCAAGCTCCAATGCCACATCAGGGCGAATCAAGTCATAGCATATAAAGAGGCAAGAAGCAAAGCACTCTTTCTTTCCCTGGAGCATTTGAGAAAAAGGAACATACAATGATTACAAATAGACACATCCAGTTGGAAGCCTAAATTGCAAGTTAGCATTTATAAGCTCAGGTCCTATAACTTGGATATCTTAGCTCATTGTCAAAAGGTCCAAACTTGAGTTAAAGTTGCCTGAACTTTTCTGGCTTAGTTTGTGATGAGATGTTAGGCAGGATAACAGCATCAATTTGAATTTTAGTTTGTAGTTGGTCCAAAACTTGAGTTAAAGTTGCCTGAACTTTTCTGGCTTAGTTTGCGATGAGATGTTAGGCAGGATAACAGCATCAATTTGAATTTTAGTTTGTAGTTACCTGTTCAATGAAATAAACAAGCAGCTCCTCACAGAGATCCCTTTCACCAGACTGCGAGCAAGTCTCCATGGCATCCTTGTACATATTGTCTTTCTTGGATAGTGCAATCGATTGCTTCCACCTCCCTGCTTTCTTGTAAATGTATGCAGCTATACGTCTCATCTCCAGCAGCTCGTGTTTCTCCAACTGACAAAATGAAATATATATATATTATATCAACACAAATTTTTAATTGTAACAAAGTCAGATGCCTTAATCAAGGGTATTGACCTCAAGCACTCAAAAGGTAAACAATATTGAACTGAAACTATATAATATGGTTATAGTTAAATGAATACACAATAAGAAACCTAAACAGGACAGCTTTTACGTGGGCCCAAAATTAAGTTGAGAATAGGTATCAAAATAGGGTACTGATACAGAGAAATTTGCAATTTGTAATTTGAATATGATCTTTTCATTTTAACTCAAAATTGATTGCAATTTGCCATTTGTCTTCTATAGTAGATCAGTGGGTCTGGGCTTGCAATTGTTGATCCAATCAGACTAATTAAGACCATCGCATTGAAAAAAAAAACAATGCCCCAGACAGTAAGCTTGGTGAAGTTTAACCTGACCCATTTAGAATTATGTAATCTGCTTTGCATTGGAAGGGCCAACTTATTAGCTCCCATCTCCAGGTAAAAATACATGTATGCATAAGAACTTTATTTAAGCCAAAGCCCACAAAAAGGTTGATATTGTTACACCACCATAGTTTAATAGGTGATCATGATCCCTTGACTTACAGCCAGCTTCAGCAACAATCTACATTTTCAACTTTCCTTTCAAAATATTCATCAGGTCAAAACCTAAAAGCATAACTTCTTGTTTCCAACCTCTAGACTAGACAAAAACCATCACAACAGTTGTTTGTAATGTCAATTTACCTTCTGAGCGAGGCCAATCTGGTCAAAGTTGTCATGTAAATCAACTGATTCACGGAGGCGGTCATAGTCTTCCTCCCCAACATAAAGCTCATTTAATGCTTCATTAACAGCAGCCACATTATTACTCTGAACTGCCACCATGTATGGCTTCACCAGATGCAATTGTCCAGCCTAAATTAAACATGACCACAGTAAATAACTGAAACTACTGTTCTTATAATTACTGTTTAGCAAAAAAATAATAGAAAAAAATGATAACAATAATTTCACCGGAAATACTAATATCAATGGTTACTATTTCCACATTTTTTTCCGAAAAAAATAGCAACTCCCATTGCAATTTCTACAGAGAAAAACATTCAAAATCATGCAAACTGTGCAAAAAAACACATCTAACCTTGCAAAACAGAAAAAATGAATTGGACGCCAAGAAAACATGAAAAACAAGCATCTGAATCCCACCCCCATGAAAAAAAATGCACAAAATACAGCTCCTCAAAATAGGTGATATTTTTGGAATGAATCACACATTAAATATCATTTAGAATATAATATAGGTGATATTTTTTAGGGCATATGCAATTTTCCTTGTGTTTCAAGCATTGCACACATGTTGTCCCAAAATGCCAAAATGGATCATGTAAATAAACTTGAAAATAAATACAAACCTTGCGCATAATATCAACAACACGCGTATGATCCAGCCTGAGTGCCAGCACATGAAGCATGTCATTGATCAAATCAGGATGCTCTTGCAAGTAGAAATGAACCGCCTTGTAGTAAAGCTCCACATTTGCCACCTTGACTGCCACATCCTTGAACTGCATGTGGTCCCATGCATCAGGAGAGTGGTTCATTATAGTTGTGGCCGCGTTATCAAACTCATCATATTGAATGTACAAGAAGGTGAGTTCTTTCCAGTGTTGTTGTTCGTCGCAAGCACGAATGAGTTTTGGAATGTTGAGCCGAGTCGAGAAGAGCTTTATGTGCTCCATCAGCTTCTCAGGCCGGTAACGGGCATAGAGCACACCGAGCTCAGTGAAGATGCCCATGTGGGCCCGCTCAAGACCAAGTCCACTCTCCATTAGGGAGATGAGTTCATTGAAGCAACCACGGTTTTGGTAATATTCACTGACTTCTTCAAGGTCATCCACCTGAAAAATCATAGAAATTGAATTGTGACAGGATTTTCCTTGGACATTGCATTAGTACAAGTACATAAACTAGAGTGGTGCTCATGTCTTAAAAAGCTTTGATGTCAACATCTCACAAAACAGTGAAAGTACAACAACAAAACACAACTGTACAGTATTTTTATTTGTGCACATCTTGTAATAAATTAGACCAACCAGAAAAGAACCAAAATTTAAGTAATAAAATATCAGAGCAAAGAAAACGATAAGCAAGTAATATATGAGATATACAAAATGCATCGCACACTTTTATTATGTTTAGCATCTTCGCTTTTGTGATTCAAGTAGAAGTACTCATGTAATGCCACATGGAAAACACAAATTCTTTGCTATTTTTATATTGAGGAAATTAAACACAAGCTGCAGACTCAAGACCAACATAATCTTCAAGGACAACACAACAAGAACCAGCTTCATCACTCCATAGGATTGTACCCATAAACGAAAAAAAAAATAATACCTGAATGATAATATTAAGACCACAAATTTGGGCAAGCCTGAACTCCTCTGCATCAACACATGCAAAACAAACCTCCTTCCATGTTTTGGCACTGTTGGCCTTGCGTGCAGCGTCGACAGCCCCTTGGAACTGCTTCAGCTTCACCAATGTAACTGCCAGCTTAGCCCAGTTAGAAATGAATGCATATATAATCTTGGCTGCCTCATAAAGTGCATCATCATACAATCTATCACCCACATTTTGCAGATTAGCCACATTCGGCATAAGAACGAACTCCTCAATCTCACCCAACCGGTCAATTTTAGCATAAGCATAGATGAGTTCACCATCAACCTTGGGTTCTTTGGTTTTTTGCCGGACCATGAGGAGATACTTAACCAAATCATCATACACCTCAGCATCCTCAGCTGCCTTGATAACTTCCAAGAAGTGGGCCGCATCATCAGCCCGAATAAACGACTCAATGGCATCACTGACAAGACCAGCATGCAGTTGAGCCAATGCAACCTGGCTCCACACAGCCTCCTCCTCAACCCTAAATGCAAACTCCACAGCTCTCTCGATGCTCTGGATATTATCCAAGAGGACATTCACTGCTTGCACGTTCAAATTGAACTTCTTAAAGATGGCAAATGCCTCCTCATACAGTTGGGCCTCTACAGCCACCTCACCAACAGCAGGCCCATCAAAGTTATCCAACCGGTTGATGTAATCCATAACACGAGATGGGTCAGCCTTGATGGCTGTGAGAATGAGGAGGTTTTGAAGGTTGAAGTTCCCTGAGAATGCAGAGTTCTGTAAAACTATCTTTTCAAGAAGCTCAATGAGTTCATGGGGAAGATCAGCTGTCATGAAGGCCTTGACGGCAGCCGAGACCTGCTCAGGGCTCTTGCTCTCAGGTAAGGCAGTTGAAACAACCTGGTCAATGAGCTGGCGCCTGCATTCATTTTCAGGTTGGAGAACCTTGTCCCACAGATCACCATCCATTCTCTCCACCACATACCTGTCAAACAGAAAAAAAAAACATTTAATATCAATTTTTCATATATTTTGAGGTTGTTGAGGAATAGCGTGTTAAATAAAGAGTTTAAGTGTTAGTGGGTATGTAAAAGACCAAAGTTTCCAGCAATTGGCGCATCTCATGAAGTTCACTTAAAATAATACCTGGATGACAATCAGGATATTTTCAGGCACGAATAACAATGAAGATAAATTACCCATCTCAGATGCTCAAAAAGATCTAGAACATCATTCGAAGTTTCAAATTAATTTAATTAACAATCATAAATACATTTAGAAGGCTTGATGTGTGCTATGTTAATCGCTTAATAGTGTCTAAACTAGCCAAACCCTTTTCAGCTTACCACCTCAAATCAAAACAAATATATTAAAATATGTTTCTTTTAACCCCCCCCCCCCCTCTTTAAAAAAAAAACAGGATTGTTTCAAATAAAAACTCAGCAGGTCAAAATATTCCTAATCCCAAATTTTATTTGAATTCCTTTAATTAAAACTGGCATACCATGCCAACATTAGCATCATACACATATAACAATCACTTTAAACATGTCCATGAAAATGCTCCATGTTATTTGAGAGATGAAAAGAAGAAACAAAGGAACAAACACACACCGTGCTTGGAGCTTGAAGAGGGAGTTCTTATTGGTAACATTAATGAGCTCATCGTCACATTGGCCCCGCCGGTATGCAACAACAGCAAGAGTGGGATCACGCTTCTCACAGTATTTACCAACAACACGTGAATCGTAGTATGGGTTGGTTGTGAGGAAGTGCTCAGGGTTGTTGTTACTGTCTATGATGATCTTCCCGAGAGCATTGTGCACATGCACATCTTGGCTACCCTCACTCACCAGGTGCTCAAGGAATTGCGTCAACAGTCTCAGCCGATTCCTTCAATAATAAAAAGCAGTAACAAAGACTTAGACTAGCCCAATTTATTTGGGACTAAAGGCTTTGGTGGTGTTGGTGGTGCTGTTTCATACAAAGACGTGTTTCTATGGACTATGCAGTTCAGGCTTTGGCTTAGATTGTAATCTTGCATTCTTCTTTACAGAAACAACACTTTACCGTCAAACATAACAAAAAAAAAAGGAATACAAGGTGTTGCAAACCTCTTTTCACATTCATCCACGAGGGGCTCCACAGGGAGAAGAGAGCGAACAGAGAGTATAAGTCCCTTGATGAAGTCCTCAGGGCACTCATCATCTAACAGTTGACCAACAACTAAAGGAGCATTTCCTGGGTTAACCTATGAATCAAATATACACAATATTATCTACGAGAATAAATGGAACATTTGAATTAATCACCAAATTAACTGTCACAGGGAAAAATAGAACTGTTTTGCTTCCAAATAAAGGTCACATAATTATAAGATTTATCAACTCTCTTATCAGATTACTTGCTGTTAACCTATTTCAATCTCTTTACAAATAAACACCCAGACCATAATTTCCACATTATATCAAAATCTTTCTGTTACATGATTTAGCATATACAAGCTTATATAACCAATAATGTTAGTTATTCAAAGTTAAAAGTAGCAAAATGTACCTTTTGTACGTATCCCTCAATATAGCGAAGCATGTTGTTCGAATAAAGGTAGTGAGTCAAGTCAGGAACAAAGCCAAAACGATCACAAACATTAATAAGGGGTCGCGCATCTGGCAGTTTGGCCTCCATCAAGAAGTTCTTTGTTTTCTCTGGGTCATAGAAGTTGGACTCTCTTGTGACTCTTTCAACCTCTTTGATCTGACCTGTTCTGGCTGCTGCTTCTATGTATTTGAAGTGAATATCAGGGTCCTCACTGTTACAGTAAGAACAATTTGCTTTAGTTTTCTTTTAATTCAATCTAACAAGTAAAATTATAAGGTAAAGAGATCATTAAATAGCACAAAAAATAACCTTGAACTCAAATAAGAACCAAGGAAAAAGTAAAGGCCTTCATATGACTTGAATTGTTCAAAGAGCTTGATACAAGCTTCTACTCCCAATTGCTCAGAGTATTCTTTTGCAACCTAAAACGAAAATTATCATCAGCATGATTGTTTTACTGAATAAGAAAAGGTCACGTACTTCGACAACAACATATGAAGTTAGTGTCATTATGTCACCTGAACAATAATTTGGAGGTTTCCTCTTAGATTGACAAGTAGAAGGTCCTTCATGCACTCCAAAGCCCATTCCTTTGAGAGTGTACCAAAGAACTCTACTAATGCCTGAAATGAATAGTGCAGAAATTTAACCACATATAGCTTAACATGACATTTAAATGTAACAGGAAATCAACAGAAGAATATTTACCTGAGGCTCAATTGCATGAGTATTCACAATGACGCGCTTGATGTCAGGCAACTCAGAGTAATGCTACATAACAAACATCACTTGTTAGAAAGACAGCACAAAATCTTGTTGAAGGAGAGTAACACCAGTCTGAAAAAAACTAAAAAAAGAACCTGAAGAGCCCTCATGAAGAGACCAGCTTTTTCACAAAGCTGAGCAATTCTGGGACGGTCATAATGACTGAACATCCCATTTGCTAAGATTGCATCAGCAACATTTGGATATGTTACCAGATTGATCTCTAAAACCTACAAAATGACCCAATAATGATTGTTATTTTTCACAGAATAGAACATAAACCAGATTGGTTTACAGAACATCATCAAGTGCATTGAAACAACAATAATAAAGATCAAATATGGTAAAGAGAAAAAAAGATGACCTTAGTCTGAAGAAAAGCATGCTCGGGCAGGTTTGGCTTCAACACATCTAGTAAAAATGCAGTTGCCTCTCTGATCATATTTCTCTGGAAGGTGATCAAGTTAAAAACATATAGAATGTTAATCAATGCCAAAACAAACTCTAATATGGATTATTAAAATTGCAACATGAAGAATGAATTTTGTACCTGAAGAAAGAGATCGGTGATTGTATTGTAATCTACAGGACAGCCCCCCTCCATTTGTGACATCATAAGAGCAAAATTCACTGCTCCCTGTTTTATGTTCAGAATAAATATTATTGAGAACTAGAAAATACAGTCATATAACCATCATAAACATTAAATATATTAAACATATACCTGTGGATCTGACCTCAAAATTGTCTGGAGGAGGAAAAGATAATCTGGAGTATATCCAACCTATTATACCAAGATGAAATGTTTAGCTCTTTCAGAAAAAAAAAAAAAACTTTTATGAGTAACATAAATGCATTAGTTCCTAAAACAATTCCAAAAGCAAACCTGCTTTGAGTATATAAGAATTTTGTCGAACTCTCTTCTCTCAGCAAAGGCAGCAACAACTTTTGGGGTGGCCCTTGCCTTAATATAGATCTTCAATGCCATGTCATTATCCACAGTCTAAAGCAAAAAAACAAGAAAGTACATAAAATACTTGAAATATTCACTCCTAGTATTATTCTTGCTAAGACGTATAGGCATATACCTTGACAAGATCTCCAAGCTCTTCACTGCATTCCAGCTTATCCTCAGCCAACCAATTTTCCAATAGGTTCTTTTTGTTTTGATTTACAACTAGGCGAGATAGTTCAAGTGATTCGAAAGCATTTAGTTTCCCTTTGGTTAACAATGTGCCAAAGTATTGCAGCAGTGGAGGTGTTTGACCAGATTGCACAGGAACACTCTGAACAAATAAAGAAATTGAGGAGTTTGACAAATCATAGCCAGTAAAACGAATTTTCACTGGAAGCCATTATGAAAAGATCACATAAAAAAATGTAGGTATTACCTGAAACTTGGCAACTGTTTCAGGGGTCCTAAGGAGACCCTGGGGAGATTCAGCCGCCAGCTCAGCAGCTTCTTTATACTTTGTCTGTGCAAATAGCTCCTGGAATCTTTGCAAAACCTGCTCACAACAAAAAAGCAAACAAATTATCACATATCATCGTAGTAACAAGTATTGTAAAAAAGCTAACAATATTAGTAATTGCCGCTGTTGTTTGTTTATTACAATGTTATGTACAAAAGGAGTTAAGATAGGAAATTATTAATACATATCAACTTATATTACCAGATTCTCTGCACCAGGAAGGTTAGCTCTCCTTGCAAGATTCACAGCAAGCTCTAGGTTATTCAGCTGCAGTAAAAAAGAAAAATGAACTTCAAACAAGCATCACTTAATAATTGCACCAAAAATATCTACAGAAAAGACTAGGAAACTTACCTGACCACTAACAAATGGCACAATGGTAGCATCATTGACATTTGCAAGGAGAACCTGGCCTTTTCTATTAATCGCATAAAAACCCCCGCTGGCCATGGCTTCTGTTGTGAGAAAAATTGGATCTGCACTTATTCTATTTCTGTAAACAGCAGCAGCTGTCTCCAAGTCATAAACAAAAAGTAATCCTAGCTTTGTTATCACATAGATCAAGCCATACTTCTGTGAAATCTGCTTCCAGAAAAAAATAACATAAACATTCAGCACATCTTATTACTTATATCAGGAAAAACTTGGTTCTTTCATTTTTTTTTATTCTTTTCATTTTGCTTTCCATAAAAGAGATATATTAGTGCAATTATGCATATGCATAAGGCAGCCCCAGAAACCAGAATAATTAATATGCAACTATGGAAATTGAAATCAGGTCAGTTGCCTAATAATTACACTCAAAGATTTACTTCAGCTTATGGACAAGAATCCAAATACTGGAGATTTCCAGATAAGAGAACTAGGAAAGATGTGCTACACCTGCATTGCTACGGGGAAGTCATCTTGGAAATCCGGTGGAAAAAAGAGATCAGCTTGCTTCTTTGAAAAACTAGGTTTTCCTGGCAATGTTGAATAAACAAATTATGAAACGGCTAGAAAAAAAAAAGCTAATTATATAGAAAGATTAATAGAGTCCATAAGCAAATATTACCAGGCTGAGCACCAAGTTCAATTACATGCAACTTTGAGGTAATCTGACCAGCATTGCTAGTCTTCGAGGCAAAACAGATCAAAGTAGAAGGAGTATCATTTCCAGCAACCTGAATTATAAAATTATAAAACAAAAAAAAAAGTTAAATGCATAGTCAGGAATAAGTTCCAGATACAATAATATAATGAGCTTTTTTTAAAAAAAAAAACTAACAGGAAATTATAGATTATTAACCTTGAAAGTGCTAAAAGTCGCTGCATGTGCTTCAAGAGCCTGACTACGTTGCTGCTCAACAGAGAAGAGTTGCATGTTTCCTTTGACCAATTGCGGCCTCTATAATTGATAAAATAATAAATGATGAATCAACTTTAAGAATCTCCATTATGTTTGAGTTTTATGGTAATGTGGCTCTGTGCAAATTAGAACTTCAATGGAAGAACAATCATAGGCAACAATGATACAGGTGAATTATGTTTCAAAAAAACTGATAGGCTATAGTTTTATAGAGCGATAAAATGGAGAAGGGGATAACTCGTATCGTCACTCTTACAAGGGATAAGAGTTAGCCCTTCATCCCTCTACTATATCCCACTACCAAACATAGTCATATGCCACTTAACCAATAAAAGATAAAAGGGCATTTACCTCAGGAGCACCAGGTGCAATTCCAATAAGAACAAGCCATTTCTCAGAAGGGTCACAACGGTAATTAATTATCTGATTGTTTGCTAAATTAGCAGTCCTATCAAACATTTTCACGGGTGCTGATTCGCCTATAAAAATTTATACAACATAAGCATCAGTCACATTTTCACTCCTCAAAATAATGTTTGTACTCTATATATATAAAGCCCGATTTTCATATGTTACATGACTAGCATTTAATCATCTATTGTATAATTTGACCACACAAACATATTTAAGTACACATAAAGCTGCTTTTATACTTGACAAGTGCCAAAGCATTGAGACAATTTTCTTCCTGGCTCACAAACATCAGGATCCCAATTTTCAACTAGCTTGTACAATAACTGAAAAGGAAGCTAACCTTCTATTGACCAGTGATAAACGGATGCTTGTGTAGCAAGACCCAGCATTTTTGGGGTGATCCACTTCCAAAATACAACCTATGTAAGAAAAATTAAAAGAGAATATATTTACAAGAATCCGTCCATCAAAAATCAATTTGAAGATAATTTAGCTAAGAGAACATATAATAAATCGTATAACCTGCTCAGGCATCTGATGAGACTTTATTTTGGTTTTTGCTTCAATGTTAAATATCTGCAGGTGATCCTGAGTCGTCCCCGGTATTTGAGCTGAATATTTTAAGCATTTTCAACTGAAAGTTATTTTTTAAGATAGAATATCTGACATGTGACATCATTTTTAAAAAAGAAAAAACCTTTAAGAGCAAGAATTCGAGTGTTAGGGTTCATGAGCGCTGAATCAGCAGTGATGGGACGCCTTAATGGTTGCATAGGCATTGTCATGTCGATAATGACAACACTATTTTGTGGGGACGTTTCTCTGAGACATATATACTTCTCTGACTCCATCGTGACATGGGTAAATGTTATGAACTGTGGGTTTATCCCCAAGCTTGTAAGCTGAAAATGAAATTTTTATGTTAATAAACCTATTAACATAGCATTCATAACATTGAATAAACGACCATGATTAAGAAAGGATTCACTTCATGTATGCCGACATAAAACACATAATATCAAATAAGCCCTTGTGAAGCATTAAATATCTAGGATGTCCCTCTGATGATAAAATATATCAAGTACATTCCCCTCCCCCGACATTTTGTCAGAAGTAAGACTGTCCTCTTGGGTCTTTATAAATGGAGAATTATGCAATAAGCACTAGCAAGTACCAGTATAATTGGGAATCTCTGAAATTAAAGGAGAAAATGACTGATACATGGGTCATTTCATGCTTTGTAGGAGCACACCCATCTGTTTGACAAGTACATGATTTTATCTATATTTGCACCAGGGTGCATGAAACAAAAGGGCCTTTCTTGAACACCTTTCTTGAACATAACAGCCCATAAAAATGATGACAGCTTCTTTTGAAAACAGATGACAGCTTTGAGGTCTGTCAAATGCATTCCAGTGGTACATTTACTTTTAGAACTATGTCAAACTATATAAAATGACTAAGGGTATCAAAAGACCAGCAGTGCTTCTCAGCTGAAACTAGTAACAAAAATTATAAGAACACACTTGACAGAGAACTAAATTGCTATGTTCAGGGATGAGACAATAATTATCACTAACTACTCTTTTGCCCATCAACAGTTTAAGACTTGAAGTCAAAATAAAAATAATATTTCCATCATCCAGAAACATAAATTGGAAAGCATACATGGAATGGGCCTTATTCCAGACATTCAACAATAGCAGTGCAATGAAAGCTCGAAGTTCAGTTCTCATACTCTGTCTCTCTTTGAAATTATGAAGTAAGGTAACCAAGTATGTGGGGTTTTTCAGAAGAAGATTAAACACCAATCATGAAGCCCCACGCGAATTTATAATTATGAGTAGGCGGGAATAAAACGCAAGAGCTGCTGAATAAACAGTGTCTTATTCACATCTTGCCTAATCCTGCTTATCAGGCCAGTTAGGCCTCCAAACAGGAAATTGAACCAGTTTTCTTAACCCCCAAGCTAGCATCGCTAAATACTCCTCAGTATATATAATACCCATTTGTCGTTGAAAAGGGGGAAAAACACTTAGTCCGAAGCTCTCAGAGAAGACCAAACGGTCCGGTAAGTAAATCCAATTATAGAAAACCAGGGATCGTACTAGATCCAAGCATGAACCATAGCTGAGTAACGAATGTGACGGAAGAGAGAAGGGAGGTTACCGTAAGCGCCTCTCGGGTGGCGATCGGAGCGTTCGCCGCCGCCATCGCTAGCGAATGGATCCAACTAAGCTGCCGATCAGATAATGAGAGTCAGATCTAGACAGAGAGAGCTCGCGAGAGGGGGGAGGGGGGAGGGAGATTGGATCTAAAAAAAAGAAGAGAATAAAACGAAAAGACAGAGGGTATGCAAATATGTAATGTAATGTGCAGACTATGAGTATGAGGTTCTGTTACCTTTTGTTATATTTTTATTATCACATAATTGAATATATACCTCTTAATATATTTTAATTTGTATGTTTATTTATTTAAATTTAAAAATTTAATATTTATCTCTAAAAATATCAAAACCTTAGATATTTATCCATACTAGTATTATCCTTCTAAAAATTAAATAAATAATTAATTAAAATTATAATAAAACAAAAATACCTCTTTTGATGATTCAAGGTTTTTTTTATACGTAAATCTTCTTGCTAATTTTATTACTTCATCGATGCATAAAATTATCATAAATCATAATTATGGAACTATTTTTATCACTATAAATACCAATCTCATTGGGTAGGCACCAATTACGGTCAGGTTGATTTCTACAAGTTTTGGATTGTGCCAGTTCTAATTCGTAGAAATTTAATACTTTATTTGAGGCCGAATTTATATACAGTTGGAGATCACGGAGAGAGAGCAAGGATAAGTAACAATATAGTAACAATACAATGTGCATACCAAAATGAAATAATTCAATGCACCGTCGTTGATTTTGTTGCGGTGCAAATTGTATGGATGATGGAAAAATATAGAGGGGTATTTTTATCCTATTATAATTTTAATTTATTGCTAATTATTTTTTTATGAGAATAATACTAGTTATGGATAAATATCCAAAGTTTTGACATTTTTAGGGATAAATACCCAATTTTTAAATTTAAAGGAGTAAATATCCAAATTGAGATGTGTTGAGGGGTATATACCCAATTTTGCTTTATTATAATTGCAATTTACTTCTCCGTTAAAAATGTGACCAAGGAATCAGAAATATATCGATATTTTTATTAATAACATAAAAATATTAAAAATATGAAAATAACACTTAATGGACAGAAAATCATAAAACTAATAAATTCATATTAGTTAAACGCGTACCCAGATCCGCATTTATTAAATGCGGACCTAGAATTTTTTTTCTTTTTAAAAAGTGAAGAGTTGAATTGTATTAATTTTAATCAACGTATCTAACTCAAATCCTCCTGATCCTCTTATAACTAAGTTTATTAATAGACGAACTTAAGTAAAATTTAAGTTAATAACTAAATTTATTAATATTTTATTTAAGCTATTAACTAAGTTTGTAATTTTTTTCTGATAAACTAAGATAATAACTCACTGAGTGCATTCAGTTAATCACCTAATAACATTAAAAAATACATTCAGTTCAATTTCTTTGATGATAGAAATATTATAATTAGCTATACAATAATTTATTAAAAAATATAAAGAGTTACAATACAATACAATTATTTCAATTTCGACAATTAGAAGAGCCTCTAAATAACAATCTGATTCTTTCAGCAAATGACTTTCGTGCAGTTTGATTACCATGTTAACTTAATGATGTACCTATAATAGGAAAAAGTTAGAATTATTTGTAGATGTGGTTATATCATAAATTAACTCATATAATTACCTGACTCATTACTATTATGATGTACATTCAAAGATATAGTAGAAAAGACACCGATAATTGAATATTGTATAGCATCAAAAGTAGTATAGCTTATATTACTTCTCGACGGTGGAATAGTGATGGAGTGACGGGTAGATTGATTTACTTACTGAGTATTCAAAATTATTTCTACTGTATGAAAATGTATAATGTATAATTATATATACATAGCAAAATAGAAATCTTCATTTTATTTGCATATTGAAATATTACCTGAATTGTTATTATTTGATGCAAGTCTTGATCCTCATTTCACCCGTCGTCATTCCATTTCATCCATATCCATTGGTAAATGAATATGCTTTCTACGACCCATTCGGATTAATCATCGCTCGGGAATGATTCTTGGACCGTTGCTCTCTGTCTAATCAATTTGATTTGGATATGGATAAAAATGCCCGGACCATGTATTAAGAAGTGCTTGAGCACTATAAAAGGGGCGTATAAACCGATTTAACTCAAATTTTCTGACTCTTATTACTACCAAAATATGAGAGCATGGATACCAGTTAGGTTCGATTTCAAACACGTACATTTCGACATCATGCCTTCTTCAATGTAGACAGTGTATTTAAAATTTTTAAAATCACCATTAGGTAATGTTTCACTGTGGTGAATAACCTCGTAGTTCCCCCGATCAAAGCCATAAAGGTCAACCCTATGCACCCGTGATTATTTTAGCTCTTTTATTTGATTTTTCGGTAACCTTCGTTGACCACACTTTCCCTCCATTCACTAATACCATAAATATATTTCTTCATTCATTGATGCAGGTACCCCAAGTCCATGTCACACACTTAAAATAATAAATATTTGGTCGAATGTTGGGCTCCTTCAAGATGTTGTATTTCATTTAAGAATTTATTGATTGAATAACATTGAATAATCGAAGTAGTATACCACAAACCCTTCTAACTTCCAAAAATGTGTGTTATTACTTCCTCGCAACCTCGCTAAATCTCAGAGTAGGAAGGATTAAAATCTCGAAAATTTTGCTCTTAGTAATGCACATATTATTTTAATTGTTAATGCTATATCCTATGTTAACTCTCTTTTTATTGCACCGGCTATTATTTTTGCAGTTAATTGTGCATGATCTGAACGAGTAATCTCTTGAACACATGTGTGATCGTAGAGATTAGTTTTGATAACCCAGAAAGGACTACTCTTAGGACATATCTATACTATTATATAAAGTAGCTAAGAACATAAAGTAGCTAAGAACTGTAGGGTGTAATTTTTGACATTTCCTTCTAACTTTTTATTGACCAAAATATCTTAATCAGACGGTGCACATTAATTTTGATTTATCCAACTGACGTGATCACGTCCACTAATTCTTCTTCCTCTCCGTTTCTTTCCTAGCCAAAAAACGCTCGTTTCGCTCTATTTAAAACCTAAATTGTTCTTGGCACCGCTTCTCTTCTTTTTCGATCATCTCCACCTCATCGCTCTCTCACTCGCCCGCCCGGGTGCCTCTCCGCACTCCGCGCATCCTCGTGTCTCCGTACTCCTATTTCCTCTTTGATCGTTGATCAGAGACGATGATGTTTCTTTGGGCTCCGTCTCAGCCTCTTCGCTGGTCGAGAAGGCCACGAGTACCTACTGATTGGTCCCAATTAGGCCATGAATTTGGAGATAAGCCTTATGATCAACACCAATCGTTTGTAAGTTTTCCATTTTGTTCTTTCACTCTAGAAAAATTCAATTTTGTTGAATTTTGTCTTTTACATTCCTGTATTTCAAGTTCGTGGTGATGAGTTTCTTCATTTATCGTTGTTTGCTGTCTGGGACTTATCCTTGAATTTTTGTGTTATATTTTTTTCGTAATAAGTAGAAGAAACTTGTCACTTTTGAGGAGTTGACCTTGGCATGTTTGGGAGTTGTGCTGTTTTGTATTATTCGTGTGACTAAACGAGTTGTTTGAAGCGTATTATATTGATCGTAGGTTTTATTTGGTATTTTATATGTGAGTGTTTGCTTGATGGCTTCAGTTATGAATATTAGGTTGTTTAATTTAGTTATATAGTTGTATACACATATTTGTGCTTCTGGTTTGGTCCTGTAACTTTAAATTTTGAGAGTTCACCTCGAGGCATTTATTTACCAGTATTTGTTATTTGGTTCAGAAATTTTTTTTTTCGAGAAGGATATATGGTTCTAATTGTTCGTATTTGTTTTTTTATTATTGATAATGAATCAGGCACACAAAAGTTGTTAAACCAATTAAAAAAGTTTCAAAACAAGCATTCCAACACTCAAGAAATCGACGGTAAGCATCACTATTTATGTGCTAATTTGTGCTTCTGATTTGGCCCTGTAACTTTAAATTGAGTGAGAGCTCACCTCCAGACACTTATTTGGTTCAGAAAAAATAATTTTTGAGAAGGAACAAATGCAGTTCTATAATCTATGGTTAAAATTTTCGTATTTATTTATTTTATTATTGATAATGAATCAAGTATGCAAAAGAAGTTAAAGCAATGCAATGCCATTCTCAATAGTTTTTATCTAGGTGTTGCTTCTGTTATGTCTCTAATATTATTGTGTTTTGTGTGGTATGTGGAAGGAAGTGATACTGATATAGCACTTGGTTCTCCTTTTACTTTTGCAACTACCCTCGAGCAGGCATTAGCAGTTGGAGCAGATAGCACTCAATGTCTAGAATGACAGACAGCAAAGCTGATGCAAAAGTAGCATCACAGTAAGCCATTATTTGTGATATCTTTTTTGTCTAATTTTTGTTAAATTAGTCATCACTGATTTTCATTACCAAATATGAAATACTGTGTGAAATCTTCAACTTTAAGGATCAATGTCGACATTTTCAAATCTCTATGCTAGATTCAAGACTTGACTAACCAGTAATAATTCATCCACCACATATAGTTGGTGTCCTTGATGAATTTGTTCTTATCACTGGTTTTGCTTTGTTTTGCAGGATTTTGACTTACCAGCAATTGGCACAGATGAAGTACATCTTACATGAGGCATTAGTAATCAAAAGGCGCTTCTAAGAGATGAGAGTATGTCTTATGAAGCCAGAACTCCAAATCAGCATAAATATGGAGCATTGGAATATAAATATATCAAAGCATTAGCCCTCAACATTAATATATTATATAATAAAAAAAATGTATTGAAAATAATATTTAAATATTCTTCAGTAGATGTGTCTTCAATAAGATGTTCGATTACAAATTAATCCAACTTTTTGAAATACTGACACATTTCTTTGTTCTCAAGAACTAATATAATTGATGGAAGGTAATGCGATAGAAGCAAACTAACAACAATATTTATTATTAAAAAAATAGGACTTATATTAATGCTGCAAATTAGAAACTAATGCTTGGATCTATTAGTACTGCAATGGAGCCTACATGTGATAACACATCATTCATCAGGGATATCAAAAATCAATGCATGGATCAATTGGTATTCTTTCAGAGGGTATGTTTGGCATTTGGAGGAATAGCAAAAATTTAGAATAAAATAGTTATTCCGACGAATTAATTTGTCAAACGAATTATAGATTATATAAAAGAGTGCGGAAGAGTGCTAATCCGGTATACCAAGTTATAGGTGATATACATGATTAACTCTCGTCGGAATAACGATTATTGTTTGATTATATTGTATTATATTATTATATTATTATATTATAATTATGATTATGATTTATTATTATGATTATTATTTAATTATATTAATATTATGATGATTATTTATTTAATTATTATTATATATTATTTTATATATTTTACCAATTTCATATATTTAATTATTTTATTTACTATAAAAAAAAAATCTGCAATACATATTTTCCATTTAAATTTGTTGGCAATATTATGGTGGTAAATATATATACAATTAATGACGGGTAGCTAAGTGTGAAATAAAAGAATATTAAGTACGATCGATCAGCCTAAAACAGAAAATTATGATCATTAACTCATCGTGGACCTCACTCAGATCTCCTCCATCGATCAGAGATCTGAGTGATCCTCCTCCTCTCCTCATCGATCTCCTCCTCTTCGATTTCCCTCTAGCGCACCGACCTCCCTCCGCTTCACCTCCTACCACCAACAAGGGTCACAGAGTCGCACCGCCTCCAGCAACCGGCTTCACCTCAGCCAGGTTCGCTTCGTCTCTGACCTAGCGTCAGGGCCTGAACCCTAAGCGATACAGGAGTCAGGAGCGAAGCTTCACCGTTCACTCGAACCTTCTTTTTTTTCCTCGTTACTTCGTTGGTTTTTCTGCTATGAATTTTGAATTCATTTCCCTTTTTTTCTCCAGCAGTGTGCTGCTTTGTGTTGTTTCCGGGCTGAGCCCCTGATACTTGACTCTTGTTACCAATTTTAGAGAGGTCCCATGATGACTTCAGTATTCAAATTTGTAGCAAGTCCAGAGGTGCAAGGACCAAGGAGTTTTGAGGCATTTAGATCATAATTTTCGAATTAAAAATAAAATGACAAATTCTCTATATGATGGGATTTGCTTCAAGTGATGAGCACAACAGCTGAAAATTATATACTAATTTTGCATTGATAAATTGGAGTAATTTAGGCAAAATTTATTGAGAGGTGTTCACATCTGAATCCAGAATACTCCCTTATCTTAAAATGGGTTGGATTAATATATTTCCACTACTTTATTATTAGTTCTCTATTGTTGTTACTACTGCCATTAAATGTATTTATTTTATGTATAGCAATACAGGGAGCAATCCACCGACTGTAGTTAACTCATCTGTTTTGAGCATTCAATTTTCAGGCATCCCTTCAACATGGTATGTACAAAAGATATATAACGTGCTATTTAATTTGCATTTTTCTATAGAAAACTTGTGATTATAAATATTCCATTCATTTCTAGATGTCATTTGAGCTGAGCTAAAATGTCTTATTAGATCATCAATGAAACAACAAAATTGTGATGGTTAAAAATTTATTTTAACTCTTTTAGAAAATGCATCAACCAGTTAGCTGGCACTGGCAAGGACTAATCTGATCAATAAACTTACATTTTTTGTCTCTCTTTACTTTTAAGTGTTTTCACTCTGATAATTGAGGTGCCATCTGGGAACAAGGTTGGACAAATTGAAGTAATAAAAGCACAATTAATTGAGGTATATAGCTAATAGGGTGACACTGCATTTATTGAATTAATGTATGTACGAAATAATGTTGGAGTAGCACATGACTGATTGGTGCGGCTGTATTTCTCTCTGTTCCACTTTGCAGAAGAATTAAAAGGGTTTAAGGTAATGCATCTAACCATCTCTCTTTCTTAAATGACACAGTAAATATATAAAAAAAAAATCTGGAAAGCTTCCAATTCTTGATCTAACCAACTCTCTTTCCTAACGCATCTAATATAACTATCATTCAACTGCTTGAAGTGTTCATATGCTTGAACAGTGAAGTCAATGGCAAATTTTAAAAAAAATATCACACTGAGATATTGCCCTTGGTCAAAAGATGAGAAAATTTGGAGTTTTTTTTGTTTTGTTTGTATACTGCTTTCGAATTATGATTCCTTGAAGAGAATGGGTGAAGCCCCCAACTGTCATGAGAACATGTTATTTTGATATTGGTAATATTTTATCACTTCAGATCTCTTATTTTTTGTGAAACAGGTCCAAGCTATAGTGCAGCATATCAGGAATATATTTGACCAAAGATCAGGTTCTTCAAGTGGTTTATAACTTTTCTCATTGTTTTCGAGCTTTTTGTTGTATATGAATGTTAGTTAATTTTGTGATAATTGAAATCTGTAATAATTATGAATGTTAGTTAATTCAAGTGGTTTATAACTTCTCTCATTGTTTTTGAGTTTTTTTTGTCGTATATGAATGTTAGTTGTATAATAATTTTCTGCAAAGGTTATAAAATTAAAATTAATTAATAAAAAATCTAATATAACTTTCTGAAACGGTTGTGACACACAACCGTTTTAAAAGCTGCTAATCAGAAACGATTATTAAAGAGTAACGGTTGTAGAAAATTATTTTCAGAAACTGTTTCTTACTTGTGAACAGTTGCAAAAAGCCCATTTAGAAACCGTTTTCAGTGAATAAAAAGTGCTAAAAGTTCCCTAGAACTGGCCCTAATGGTTATCTTTAGAAACAGTTGTGTGTTAATAACCGGCTCCGATTCTCTTCCCAAATCTGCTTTCAGACCTTACTTTTATTTTTAGTGCCGGTTGTTAAATGTTTTAGCAACCTCTAATTTTAGAATCGGTTGTATAATTAGTTCTAAATCCTTTAGAAAATAGATTTTAAAAACTAATTTTCTGGTAGTGTCATAAATTTTATATAAATTTATAGAAAATATTAAAACTAAAAAAATATAAATATATTCTTAAATTTAGATTAATTGTGATTCAAATTTAATGCAATTTAAACGTCATTCAATATTCCTTTAAATTTAGATTATGCTGCGTTGATTATATTATAACATTATTGCTTTTAATAAGTGAATTATTGTCCTTTGGTCACGTGCAAATAATGACTAGGATCCAAGGGACTTAATAGATAGGTCAAAATGGGTCAAAATCATGTTCTGGGGAGTATTTTCGGAACATATATGGACCCCGTACGGCCCTGGATACAGTGAATTCTGGGCAGTTTTCTGCACAGTGCGGTTCTGCGCATGGTTCGATTTTCTCATGTGTTGAGAACCCTTTCCATCACCTCTAAGAGTTAGAATTCGTGGATAAGGACCAGAGGATCAAGGAGAGCACTCTCAATTGCCCTAGCAAGAGGTTGAGAAGACGTTTGTGGGCTGTCTTGGTGGATACCGTTGGAGGAGATCTCGGTTGGTCTCTTGGTGTCGTGCGCGTCTCCCGATCATTTTCTGCCCTTCCGATGACTCAAGCACGTATCAAAAATATATTAATATTATTTATAACTTATGTTTGGTTCAGTTTAAATCACATATAATATCCTTTTGGTGTTTTAGATGAAAATTTTTGAATTTATATACTAGTTACACTGATAAAATCCCCACACTATTTTCGTTTATTATTATTTTTTATGTACTAAAAAAAAGGTCATAAACAACAACAAATCTGAAGAAAAGGGGATCAAAGAGGCAACACCAACTTGAACAACAAAGGAGAAATCGAGTCCTAGAGAGCTGCAGACAGAGAAGAAGCAGGAAGGAGAAGAGGAGATAGAAAAAATGATCGAAGCGACACAAATCTATAGGGTTTTAGGAATATATATTTAACAATGGTTCCATTAAAGAACCGTTGTTAAAGCATTTATTTAGCAACGATTTTTGTTGAAAACCGTTGTTAAATTTTTTCGTAATGGTTCTTTAAAGGAACCGTTGTTAAATAATTTCGCAACGGTTTATTCCAAAAATCATTGCTAAATAGGAGAGAAAAAATAGATGTTACGATTTATAGTTTTAACAACGTATTTTTTTAGAAAATCATTATAAAATATGTTGTTCAATATTTCACAATTGTTACTCAACTATTTTAGCAACCGTTAGTATTTAAAATCTTTATTGAATTTTATTGAATAGATATTGTCTAAATTTCATTATGTTGTAGTGACGTGCGGTATTTTCTTTTGGTAACTATCAAATATATTTTCCGAAGAAATTAGTATGATTGTTTTATAAATCATATCTGGAAATGGGTTGCGATCCTTTTATTATTGTAAATTATGGCATGCAATAGATCTACAATTCCTACACCTAAATGATGTGACAATAAAAAAAAGCTCCAATTAATATTATGAAATTAATAAAAACTGAAAAGAGCTCCGTACGTACCTGCTTATCTGTGAGCTAATTACAGCAGGCTATTACTTTAATTTGCGTGTTGTTATACCTTATATATATTTTGGTACGCACACTCAACTATCATTCATTCCTCTCATCTTCTATTCTATGCGTCTCTTATATCATTCATACTAAATATGTAGATAGCCAGCCCAGCCGGAAAAAAAGACAACAAATTAATTACAAGTAATATACTCAGCTTATTCTTGGTATAACTAGAAGATCCAATAATTCAAATCTACCCATGCACTGCACGAGGCCACGACAGCACTGTACCCGGCCTCGGATGTCGCAACACTAATAATTGACCCGTGTATCACATGAGACGGAGATTCAATAATTTTATGTAAGTACATATAATTTGATTCAACAATTAACCATGGAAATTATTGTCAAAATATTGCAACTGGGTTACATATAACGAGGTAATTAATTAATGGTTGACATGACCCAAAATATTGTTAATGCATGTGCGCATGTTAAGCTAATCACATGGTATATGAATATCTTAATTAATCCTGTATATGAATATATATATCACATGGTATATGTAAAGCTAATCACATGCAAGGAGATTGCTTTTTACACAAGGAGCAACGGGAACGCCAAATTAATTAAGACTACATTTACTATAATACTATATATCCAGTATCCATTCTGAATGAAAATATATTTACTGGATAATTGGAAGGATTTATCATATAAAAGAACTTTTTTGAATTTTGCAGTTTTATTTTTCAGAAATAAAATTGAACCATATATATACAATTTATTAATGGCGACGTGGTACCTGATCCGATGAATCTACCTAGTCAATATTGCTATTTCCTTAGCTCCGGGACCACCAAATAATGCTAGCTCTATTATTGCCATATTTTATTTATTCACGTTTATCATATATATATATATATATATATATATAGAGTAAATCTACGGTGAGTTTAAGCTCATAAGGGTTTTTCGTGAGCTTAACTCAAAAAACATAGCAAATCGTCTCAAAATTTTAATTTATCATTCTCATTAAATTCTTTATATCAAAATCTCATGAGATGCAAAAATTTGAAGTGTTTTGAGCTTTTTAAGTTGTGGTTTTTAATTTTTGAAAATCAACTCTAAAAATAAAAATAATATATTCAATACTTGAACATCATTTTAAAAAATTAAAAATGATGACTTAAAAATCTCAAAATACTCCAAATTTTTGCATCCCATCATATTTTTATATAAAGAATTTAATGAGAATGATAAATTAAAATTTTGAGGCCATTTAATATGTTTTTTGAGTTAAGATTACGGAAGATCTTTGTGAGCTTAAACTCACGGTATCTTTACTCTCTCTGTATATATATGTATATTAATTCACAAATAGTTAAGGCCTATATAGCATTCTTGGAGGCTATATATACGCGCATGCATATGTGCACATCCATTCATACATAAGAGAAGAGTAAGAGGGAAAACCAGGAGAGCATCTGAATTAGCTACCAGTGTAGTGTGACTGTGTGAGGGAAGCAAAAAAGAATAAAATGGTGGGGCCAGAGAGACCAGTGATAGCGCTGTTCGGATCGTCGTTTGTGCAGTACTGCTTCAGCAACGGCGGGTGGGGCTCCATTCTGGCTGACGTCTACGCCCGCAAGGTCTGCATGCACACAAGCACAAACTCAATCTCAAGCACACTGACACACAGATTCAGTTTTTTTTTTTTTAATGCTGACAGTATATTGATGCAAAAATATAATTATTTTGAGTCTTATATGCATGCACCTCGACACAAATTAATTTAGTATCAGTATTGGAGCCTAATTGATTCCTTAATTAATAGCCTCCTCATATATGTCATGGCATTATGCACTTTTAGTTGACATCGATCGATATCAGTTCAACCAACCACTTTCATATACAGGAGTTTAAGGTGGGCCTGGCTATATATGGTGTGTAAAAGTGCATCCTCTTCCAATATAGTTGACTTCCCATGCATATTGCATGCTTTAATTTGCAAGATAATGCTACAAGGACTAAATCATCACAATTAAGCTCGCATAAATTACAAACACACAAAAAAAATGGTTTCCTTCATTTTAATTTTCTTTCCCATTTTTTGGCAGGCCGATGTACTTATTCGAGGGTATCAGGGATGGAACTCGAGACGTGCACTTGAGGTGATCAACCAAGTTTTTCCAAAGGTAAATTATTTTTAATTTATTATTTGTTAGCTAGATCTGTTTTCTGATGATCTTAGTGAGAAATGCTGAGAAATTTGGCACACAATATTAAACGGATCCAAAACATGTATGATATGTGGGAAGAAATACTGAAATACTTCTTCTTTGGTGGACACATTTGACAAAGAACTAGGTGATCCATGATAATTCTCGATTCTTAAGAAAAAAGGAAGCACATATGAAGTTTTTGAAGCATACATATATGTTCTGCATAATTAAGATTATAATTTCTTATCATCATCTTAATTAAGATAAAAAAAATTTATTAGAATAATTGTGAATCCAATGGTCTACAAAATCTCTGCCAGTTACGCACTACGTAATCTGTTTATTAGTCTATTTGATTATGCCGTTGAAAGTTGTTGAAACTAATAAACTTGAGCAAGGACCACAGGACATCATACTCTCTGTTTTTTACATTATTTGAATGCCAAAACTTGAGATGCATGTTCTGTATTTGGTCTCAGGATGCAGCGGTGCAGCCTTCTCTAGTAATAGTCTATTTTGGCGGTAACGATTCGATCGGGAAGCACCCGTCTGGCCTTGGCCCCCATGTGCCTCTTGAAGAGTATGTTGAAAACATGCGAAAAATTATTGTTCACATCAAGGTATGTTCTTCAGTGGTTTTGATCAATTCTTATTTCTAGTGTAATTTATCATGTAAGTGGTTGTTCCACTTTATTCCAATCTATGAGGCGCTTCTCATACATATATGCAGAGTCTTTCAAAGAAGACGCGGATAATTATGCTCAGCTGCCCTCCGATCAATGAGCAAATCCTTCGCAACAACAAAAGGTACTTGGTCACTTTGATTAATCGACTGCTTCATCACTGTTGTAGGCCAATTTCCCTTTTATCAATCATTCACATTCACATTCACATAGAATTAGCTTAAATGAAGTACTGTATATTAACAGAGGTGCACTTACCAATGTGGCGAGGAGTAATGAAGTAGGCAAGAGGTACTCTGATGCTTTAGTCATGCTGTGCAAAGAGATGAAAATCGAAGCCGTCGATTTTTTCCACACAATCCAGAAGCGAGAAGACTGGGAAACTGCCTGTATTACGTAAATACTACCTTGGATAAAATTTCCTCTGATTTAGTTTCTAATTCAATACATCCATGGATTGCATTGAAAATTGAAGTATGATAAAAATTGTGACACTGGTACAGGAAGGACGGAATACATTTGACAGAAGAAGGGAGCAAGCTGTTGGCTGGGGACATACTGAAGATCATAAAGCATGCAAAATGGGAACCGTCTCTGTACTGGAAGCCCCTCCCGACAGAGTTCGGTGAGGACTCGGATTATTATGTGGTGGCTCCTGATGGTGTTTCCACCATCAACCAGTCTGATTGGACTTACCATCGCAAAATTCGGTGGGACTAGCTACCTTTAAGTTTTAAGCTCTAAGCAGCATATAAATATATATACACAAGCACCTAGCTCCCTGCATTATTATTCCTCAAGTTGTTTGTTTGCATACACTGGTACGATTTTTAGGTATACTGCATATGTCGCCAAGACAACGGTCAACTGCTATGTCTTGGCGCCATCTGTTTCCATTTATCTTTGCATTACTGCTCATAGTAATGTTTACTGCGTGAAGCTTTGATGTTTGCTGCTTGTATGTTTGTGTGGCGGAGGTTTATTAGTGTCATGGAGAATTTGTGGTTCTCTATGATGTAAATGTATGCTTGCTTGATTAAGGAGCGAAGATCATATTGATCCATATCTAGTTAATTCACTTGTAGTTTCTCAATTTGATCTATTATTCTTTATGCAAGTATCTATGCCTATTTGCTGCTCTATTTTGATCAGACTAGCCCACTATTATTTTGATCAGAACCTGACAAGTCACACTTGGAAGATCTGATCCATCCTGTCGACATAGCACTTGTGTACTATTTATGCATATCATCTCAAAGAAAATTGGAAAAAAGTGTATATAATAATAATAAAAAAAAAAGTAATGAACAATGAACTTGGATCTGATATTTAATCAAGTAGCTATATATGCATGCTTCCTTCTGGGCGACCAGCACAGGCATATGTTTATAGAACCTTTGAGGAGACGACAAAATTTAATAGTGGTGCATGCATGTATCTTCCTGAGAAAATGCAAATCACTGCCCTCAATTGTTTGTATTATAATTTATAAATTTATAATTGTTCTGTGTATCCAGCACCCTCACTAAAAATTTATTACCAATCATAGAAACACACGACCACCTCTTTGTAGCCCTCTTTGCCTCCATTTTCTCCTTCTAGCTGATCAGGTTTTCTCAACTTCCTTACATGAACACAGAACGCTCCACATACCACATTTCCATATGTATTTTTTATTCTTGTGAAATATGCTAGAAAAAGATCCGGTACTGATAGGGCCTGCAGTCAACTTTAGAGAAAGTAACCAATACTGTACTGTATCTTACTGGTAAGACAACAGGGGGTTTTCCTTGGAGATGTTTAGCTGGCATTGTGCCAAATTTGAATAACTAATCAATTTTGAAGAGAGCAAACAACATTCTTATATCTTCTGATAAGACAACGGATTTTCCTTTAGATCCAACAAGCACGAAAGCGACATATCTAATTATAAATTTCCAACCTTGTCAACATTTTCCTCATTGAGATCAAGCCCTGTTTCAGTATCAACAATTTGCTCAACCGCCTCAAATCTCCGGAATCTTATCTCTAAGCCTCGTCTCGATGCCCATCTTGAGTGTCATGGTGGAGCTGGGGCACGAACCACATGCCCCCTGTAGCTTGAGCACCACCACCAAACCATCTATTTCATGCAGAGCGACATTGCCTCCGTCGGCCATGAAGCTTGGCGCACCTCATCCAGCACCATCTCCACATTCTCTTCGGTTAATGGAAAAGCATGCAGTTCCCATGCTGCACTAATTAATCAATTCAGCACAGAAGGTAATGAAATTAATGGTATGGCCGCACCAGATTATTCAAACTCTAGTTACCCTTTTCTTTGGTTGAATTGAAACAATGCAATATTCAATCGGCTAAAAATGTGAAAATATGGATGATATTAATAGTAGAGATTACATACCTCTCTTCTTTCTTCTCGATGGAATTGGAGACAGTGTGATGCGAGAAAACTCATCGGCAGCTCTCTCAGATAAGATCTGAGCATACACGGTCGGGAAACTCATCTCCACGCTGACACCTTTCTCCATACTTTTTTTTTTTTTTCTATTTTTCCTTTTTACGCTTTATTTATTGTTTATTTAGATAAGATCACTCTGAAATGGACTCTGATTAGATGCACCGTCTCTTCACCTTTTTGTCTTTCTGAAAATGAAAGATAATAAATACTAATTTAAGACTATCATTTACCTAAACCTCCCTTTTAAGTAATTTATTATTCCCATTGCCTCTTTACCTAATACCATTACATCTTAATAATAATAATCAATCAATCGATCAATCTCCATTGATCCACCAGATTTCTCTGCTTCTACCCTCACATCACACTACATCCCATCCTCCTCATTATCTCACTTACCTCATATTAAAGTCAACCCGGCCACTCGGCTTGTTGCATTGACCAAGCAATCGCCATTCACGACCTCCCATCAATGGCCGCCTCAACGTACAAATACAGCTTTTTCGGCTTCACGCGCAAGTTCAAAATCGCCGAGATACAACCTCCAGACGACGTGCGCAGGGTTTTTGAGACCTACGCCGACGGGGTGGGAGAAGGAGGGGGTGGGGGTGCGGGTGCGGGCCCCACGATCAGTGCCGAGGGGCTCCGGCGATTTCTCGTGGAGTCGCAAGGGGAGAAGGAAATCACCGCCGCTGAGGTGGCAAGAGTGATGGAGAAATTTCCAAGTGCCGACGCGACGGGCCCCAAGCATTACCTGGAGAAGATCATCAAACATGGTGCTCGAAATTTTCTGAGCATTGAAGAGTTCTATCATTTCCTTTTCTCTCCCGACTTTAACCCACCGATCAGACATGAGGTTAGTTTTTGTCATTTCTTCTTTATTCTTCTACTCATAACTGATGAATATTTTGAACATATTAGTGAGTTGAGCTCAGGGGCGGATCCAAGATAGGCGTCAGCCGGCGCCCGGACACTCTTTCGGTTCACTAAAAAATAAAGGTTGAAAAATAAAGGTCGTATGATAAAAAATAAAATTTCTTTTGATCCGAATATTCTATTTATTTAAACCGGACACCCCTTATCGATCGTTTCTGGCTCCGCCCGTGGTTGAGCTCAACTCAGTTCGTGCTTAAGCCAATGCATACTTAACCATTGGTAGGAATTACTACCATTGTCAGTATGGTACCACTAGGAGATTTTTCCAAAATGTAGTGCTTTACTGCAGTTGCTTCTGGTATCATATTTGATAAAACAAAAATGTACTGCACCTACTGCTTCTTCTATTGACTTAATTTGTATTTTCCAAATTAGATTGGTTAAAAATAATTAATATGATTGTAACCGTTCCTTGGATATGTCATGTTTAAAGATCATACCGTTCATGTTTTTGTTTTAGCCTGGTTGGATTTTAGATTACCTATCAAATGGATTCAACACACCGGGATACTTCACTCAAAAGTGTAGCATAGATATAGTTACTATTTGACAATTTGGATTTTCAGTTCAACTCATATATAATTTTCTACTTTAGTCGTGAATGAGTTGTTGGTACCTGATGCCACCAAGATTGCTTTCAGTGGATTCTTGGGCAATGAACGAGAAGATATAATTGGAGCTTAACTGTTATAATACTAATATCTACTGATCTGGTCTTCTACTTGCATTTTTGTAATCTGGCTAAGAAACCTTTCTCAGTTGTACGGTCGTCCCCCTTGCGGTTCTCCAGAAACATGGATTAAAGAAGTGGGGATTAAAAATTTGATCATTGATAAGGAGCTCATGTTAAGTAAGATGCTAAGATTAAGAGAAAGATAAAATTACTTTACTATGAGAAATATAAAAAGACCAAGTTCACCCTATATTATTGTTTGCCATGTAATACATATTCATGCAGTCCATAACGTATTGCATTTATTTAATTATTTTAAGCTGAGCTATTATTTAGTTTCTTTCATAATTTAGTGTATCTCGGGACATTGCAGTTAAGTAATCCAAAACCTCATTTTGATTCAAGTAATTTCAGTCTCCCAACATAATTAAATTAGCATATTTTATATTTTAATTGAAATCAGGTTAATTAAGTGAACATAATTATATCATAACGAAAACTACACATGTGAAAAAAGTTTATAAAAGTAATCATGCAAAAATAATTATATCTATTACATGAATACTTGAAAAGTTCTTGGGATCGTGAACTAAGTATAATTGAGCCACTAATTAATAATGAGAACGTAATTTAATTTCTTCTTTCAGGGAAAAAAAAAGATAGTTCCTCAGTACAGAGGTATCAGCTGGTACCGCTAGATCCTTACCAGTATTTGATTCCTCCAACATATAAATCAAGAAATGTAATATATACTTAATAGATAGATAAAGATTTTTTTTTGTGGTGGGGGGGGGGGGACATATTTTTGAACAAACAATATAATACAAATAATACATTCCATAAACCAAAATTTGACCATTTTGGTTCATACCATATGAAATCAAAGGTATGTTAAAAAAAAAAAAGAAATTGAACATGTATTCACAACATGTAATTAGTTACTTCCTAGTTCCTATCACTAAAACCAATTTTATAGGTCCTTGATAAAAAAAAGGTGGAAACAAACAAAATCAGAAAATTTTCATATAAATTTTTTTTGGAACATTTGGACCTAACTCAAAGGAGAAATGCAAGAGGAAGAATGACAAAAGAGATATTAGCCTAAAGGGATGTCAACAGATAGAGCTCATCATGGTAAAGCTTGTTGTATTGCTGATTTTGCAAGTTCATCAATAGCTTCTCAGCCATTTGAGATTGAAAGAAGTAAAAAGAGTTCTTATCTTGCCTTGGTTCTTGTGCAGTAGAGAGGAAGGAGACAAATGGGTAACAAATAAACAATTGCTGGGTATTAAGGAGTCCATTTACAAGGGTAGTATCTTCCTGAAAATGGCTCTAAAGGAGACCTTAAGGAGGTCCATGTCTTTTAAGGAAAGGGTGATAATAGAATTAAGAATTATTACTATGGAAGTGCCTTGATCTCCACAAAGGTGTCCGATTAAGCAGGATTAATGAGTTAATGAAGCTAAAGGAGCATCACTGAACAGCTACTTTAGTATTAACGGGTTTACTTGGCAGTGGTACATACCATGTACGAGAACTAATTTGATGTAGATCGCTTGTATGAAACTTGTTATTCCTTGAATATGTCTTAAATGATGATATCTTACCTTTCCTATGTAGGTACATCAAGATATGATGCTTCCTATATCACATTATTATGTATTTACAGGGCATAATTCATATTTAACTGGAAACCAACTAAGCAGTGATTGTAGTGATGTCCCGATCATTAAAGCACTGCAGAGAGGCGTCAGAGTTATTGAACTTGATATGTGGCCTAATTCTGCCAAAGATAATGTTGATATTCTTCATGGAAGGTATTGGTTAGCCAATTTTAGATGCTTTTTCGGTTCTCTCTCTCTATTTCTCTACAAAAAGGGAGGGAAAGCCCATTTGTCTTGCAAAATGGATTTGTTTTTGTCACACTCAGTGACTAACAAGCTATTGATGGTTACTATCCTTGTATAAAATAAGGTACCTGTGCCAAACTTTTAAAGAACGAAAAGAAAATAAATAGAAGAACAGGTGAAAAGATCATTTGATGAAGCAATAGCCAACAAATTAATATTAATAAGTAAAGACTAACCCAAACAATGATGCTATACACTTTTAGTTCCATATATGTTCATAGAAGTTCCATTTCTTACGGAATACAATTTCCCTTTTTTCTTTTGATATGTAATTCTTATTTTTACCTTTTTTTTCTTTGAAGGACAATAACTTCTCCAATAGAAATTATTAAATGCTTAAGGTCGATTAAAGAGTATGCCTTTCGTGCCTCACCATATCCTGTTGTAATTACTCTCGAAGATCACCTGACACCCAATCTCCAAGCCAAAGTAGCTGAGGTAACTACTACAACTTTTTTTCAGTACTCCTTACATTTTTAAGTATATGCAAATGCATAATAGATGTCTTCTGGTACAAACTAGATGATCAAGGAAACCTTTGGAGATATGCTATATGTCCCCAGTGACGAGCCCATGAAGGAATTCCCTTCTCCTGAGGACCTGAAGAACAAAATAATCATCTCCACAAAACCTCCCAAAGAGTACCTTGAGTGCAAGGATAACAAAAGTAGCGGATCTCAAAAAGGTTCCAAAGGCAAAATGACAACTGAAAGAACCTTGGATGAAGTAGCAGAAGAAGCCAGTGGAAAGGACGTGTCAGATTCCAAGTTTGAGGCATCTAATGATAAGGTATGTAGGGCTTCTTATGGCTTGTACTGGCACAAGTTTGTAGTTGCCTGGTACAATGTGCCTTTCTGATAAAAGCATCAACTGTCATACTGGTACCAGTCTGTTACCAAGTTGAATGATGCTAGACTATGTAGCACGGATACGGACACGATGTATCTGACATGACACAACATGACACTGCACAGAACGGCATTTTTAGGAAAACAAGGACACGACACAGTATATACACGGATTTAATTAATAATAAATATATTATAGTTTAAAATTTAAATTCTATATAGTAAATGTGATTAATAATTTCCTGCTAAGTTTTTCTGATATGTGTAGATTGAAATTTTCAGAGTTAAAAAAATATATTACGTATATTGACATGCTATTGTGCGCGCAAATAAATTGACATATCATGACCAATATTCCTTAATATTTATTATCAAGTCCTCATTGACCGAAATGGGCTCTTAGCCCAGTGGTAAGTGCCTTGTCAATCTACCCAGAATGCATGAGTTTGAATCCCGCGGATATCAAAAGAATTTTTACTCCTAAAGATAACTGCACCAAGGATCATGTGATCCTTTGTGACGTATCCAAGGTGTACTGTGCCAATATTCATTTGATCCTTTGTGATATGTCCATAGTGTGTCGACTGGTGTGTCTTCGGTGTGTCATGGGTTTGACTGTGTCCTTGGAAATTATTGACCGTAGTGGACGTATGTCCCGTGTCTCGCACGCGTGTCGGTGTCTTTGACAAGTGTCAGGCACTGTTGCAGCCTGACATGAGGTTTGTCTGTGCTACATAGATGCTCGATTGGTGGATAAACAAAGTTTTTGAAAAACATGTCAAAATGGATGTGTATCAAGAGTGGTCTCCCTTCTTCTTTTGTGAAATTTTTGTCGTCTCAAATAGTAATATGAACTGATATAGGATGAAGATGAATCTGATGAGGAAGAGGAAGACCCTAAATTTGGAAAGGACACCGCAAATCAGTATAGGAAGCTGATAACGATCCAGGCCGGCAAACCCAAAGGCCAGCTCAAGAATGCCCTCCATGTGGACCCCACTCATGTCAGACGCCTCAGCCTTTCTGAACAAAAGCTCATCAAAGCCTGCACCTCCCACGGTGCTGATGTCATCAGGTACAGTTTTCTTAGACGATTTTGCTTTGGTGGTCGATCAAACAAAACTCTAAGCAAGTGATCTTAGTAAATGCAATACTATTATTTTGTAATATAAGCAGCAGAAAACAAAAACCAACCATTGATAGTTCAGGGTGGACAGATAAGTTGTAAAAGTGGTACTTACCTGCTCGGGGTTCTTAGTTTGAAAAATAGTGATAACAAGATCAATAGCAAACAAAACAAAGCCAAATATAGTGAAATCGATTAAGAATGTGTGGTTAAAATACAAAGGCAGAGGATATTTGAGTTGATGGACTTTGATTTGTAATAACACAGGTTTACACAGAGAAACCTTCTGAGAGTGTATCCGAAGGGCACACGGGTCAGATCTTCAAACTACAAGCCAATGCTTGCGTGGATGCACGGCGCGCAGATGGTCGCTTTCAACATGCAGGTTTTTTTTTTCTCTCTGACTCACACACACAAACATACATGAGCAACCCCACACAAACACAAACACTAAAAATGTACCAGTTCAGATCTTTCGACTGTAAGTATCCCAAATAACCTCTGCAAAGTAATCAATAATCCATGTACCAAAGGTAAGAGAAGTCAAATTGCATAAAAGTTTGTTATAGATGCAATAAAAAATAGTGTTATTTCATACATTCTGTTATTCTTGACTGAAAAAAAATCTGAAGCTGAAGTATTGATTTTTGAATGTTGTTTATTTATATACACACAGGGACATGGAAAACAACTTAGGCTGATGCAAGGATTTTTCAAAGCCAATGGTGGTTGTGGTTATGTTAGAAAGCCGGATTTCTTAATGAAAATGGGACCAAATGGTGAAGTGTTTGACCCTTCTGTTCCTTTACCAGTGAAACAAACTCTGAAGGTATATAATCTTTGTAAAAACTAAAATAATCACAATATGTGATGAAATAAAATCATAACATTTAAAATTCATGGTGAAAAGATCCAGCCATACTTTTAGTAGGCTTCCCTTTAAAAAAAATATACATACAAAGAGCTGAAAGATGTCACAAATGGCCAAAATGATGTGAATTCACCACTTAAAAATTTGAAATGTCATAACTCCTCTAGCAGTAAATGTACAGTCTGATTGTTTTATTCCTTAGAATTGTTACGTAATTTCCTCATTATAATTGGAAACAGGTGAAGGTTTACATGGGCGATGGTTGGCGAATGGATTTTAGTAAAACACATTTTGATACCTACTCACCTCCTGACTTCTACACCAAGGTATTGACATTTAGTAAAACTCATTCTGTTGCCTACTCAATTTTGGGCTGCCGCAAAACCAACTTTTAGGGATCTACCTAAAATTATTTCCTCCATCTGTGTCCAATAAATTGAGTTTACTTGTCAAAAACAGAAATGAACTGTCAATATACTTGGTATCACACATTCGCACCTATTGCATCCAGCACCGTTTTGAACTGTGGTCCGAGATTCCAAACCTTTGTTACACCTAAACAAAAGAGATAAAATGTAAAAGATAATTGAGTCAGAAGTAATTAAATTTTCCGATGTGACAAATGAACAGATAGGAATCGAAGGTGTGGCAGCTGACATGCTGATGAAGAAAACAAAAGTTCTAGAAGACAACTGGGTCCCAGTCTGGGATGAAGAATTCTCGTTTCCACTGACTGTCCCCGAATTAGCAATTCTTAGAATTGAGGTCAAAGAATATGACATGTCAGAGAAGCATGACTTTGGAGGCCAGACCTGTTTGCCCGTTTCAGAACTCAGGCCTGGCATTCGTGCAGTTCCTTTGTATGACAAAAAGGGCTCTGTATACAAGTCTGTAAGACTTCTTATGCGCTTTAAATTTGCTTGATATCGCCCTTTTCCTTTTCCTTTTCCTTCGTGTATATACATATTAGATAAACAAAAGGAAACCTTGCTGTTGGATTTCAATTGCGGCTCAACTCAAATAGTTGAAAGTGGACCTCTCTATTATATTCATTGTTTTAAATTGTGTTGCCAAAATATCATTTTTGGATATGTAATTGATATCTTCTTTGCCGAATGCTAACCGACTGAAGTGGTATACAAAAATTCCGACCGAGCTTACGAAGCAGAAGTTGAAACGTGTGAGGTGTCAGATAATTAAGTCTACATCCACAGTTCGACGGTTCCACACCCACCTCCTTTTCATTATTATTTTCTCAAAAGAAACAAAGGAAAAACATAAATATCCGAGTCTGATCTCTGATGGACTGCTCTAATTCTGTAGATGTGGGTGAGATGACAGGTACCAGACCCAAATGGGGCAATCCCAAGCACGCAGGGGAAAGTTAGATTGGTGCCAAATTGAGCAAATGAAGACACCGTGACCCTGGGAGAAAGCTTGACAAAACACCACTCACTCACTCACTCACTCATTTGCCTTTTCTCATCTTTTATTTCTTCTTCAACTGTCATCATCTGTTTTATTCTAACTTTTGAACAAAAGAAAGGGGTCATTGATTATTACGAATCTGGAAGCAGACTCCGAAAATTAAAAAAAGAAAAAAGAAAAAAAAAAGGTTTGTCATAGAGAGGTTGAAGTTGGACAGAGACCAATAATGCATGAAGATGAAGCCATGGAGGTGGTGCTATTAATGTGTTAAAAAGCTCATGAATGATCTCTCTCCACCAAGTATTTTATCAGAAATGAATGTTTTGTAGAATAAGCCAGAAACTGTGGTAAATTATGTGCTGCGATATCGGTGTACTCGAAGCATTTTCCTAGTCAACGCCGAATAAATTCACTCTTCAAATGGAGCTAAAAGTGTAATCTTTCTCATCTCACCAAATATCTCAAAAATCAAAACATATTTTTCATTTCATCGGATATTGATTTGCGCAATTCTTTTGCATGGCGTACAATATGTCTGCTTAATTATTCGTATGCTCTTTTGTGTGATGTTACTACCATTGAGTTTCGTTTCAAAATCAACCGCATATTTTGCGTGACAGCTAGAAGGTGGGGACTGCTTATTTTAGTATTAAAAAAAATAGAAGGAATTAATTTGGATAAAAGGTAGGAATCAAAAGTAGTGGACATATGGTTTGACCACTTGTGTTGTAGCCTGCCCCACTTGTGTTCTAACTTCTAACCCATCCAGAAATGCTTTTATATTTTGATTCTGAGTGTGGTTTGAAATTTTAGATGAATAAGGCACATGGCATAAAGTGATTGAAATCGAATATTTATAGAAATATCTACAGGAAATGATGGGTTGTAATGAATGAATGAATTAATTAATAGTCGATTTAGTGCAGGTAACCCGCCACATCAATTGGTGGGTCATACGATCACCACAGAGGAGTCAATGAGAAAGAATAAATAGCGAAGCGAAGAGATGAGATGTTGACACATGTTATAAAAGACACATGAAAACAGGGCCCCTTTTAATTAAAGGATACAGACAAAAACCGCATTATTGGCAATCTTTCTACTACCGTCAGTATGTCATCAGCATCTTATATTTATATATACACGACGCATCGTTTTGGTTTCGGTGCTATGAATTATTTTTTTAAAGAAAATAAAATACAGCCTTGAATTAATAGAGTGCCAAAGTCACGCCTTCTTTACATTGCCATCAGCATATATAAAAGTTAAGTGCCTACCTCTCACTAGCTACAACTACAAGGATTCAAGGAATGATGATGGAAGGGCAGAAAGAAAGGAGCACATGAAATTAGAAGGGGGCAGCTTCAGATTCCAATCAATCAAAATCAGGAAAAAGGGGAGGACTGGCTGCAAGAGTAAGAGTGCGAGTGCGAGTGCGAGTGCGAGTGCGAGTGCAACTACAAATGCAAGTGGGACATTTCCCATTTCCCATTTCCATCCCTATCAGTATCAGTATCAGTTATCGCCCTCCCTTTCCTCTCAGGCTCTAAGATCATAAAAAGTATACCAAACCAAACATAAAAAGATCCTCTTGTCCTTTTTCTCTTTCTTTCTTTCTTTCTTTCTTTCTTTCTTTCTATTATATATTTCTATAGGTGCTGAGTGCTGAGTGTGACTCTCTCTCTCCAAGTGCTCCTCTCCTCTGCAGCTCTGCTATACTTATGTGTTGCCGCAGAATGCCTTCTCTTCTCGCTATATTTCTTATTCTAAGTTCTAACAACAACTTGCATTCTTTCTAGTTAGCCACACGTAAGGCAACATATTTGTGGTTTCAGAAGAATAATCATGACCTCAAATAAATGGCCCAATAACGCTTGTGATATTAATCAATTAATTTAATTACTTTATGGATTATGACTTCTGACTATTTCTTTTCTTAGTTTCTTTTTTTTTTTTTAAATGGCAGGTGCAATGTCACTGAGATTGTTGCCAAACATGTCGCTGTCATGACAATATGCTCAACAGAAATTGCACAGCAACAATGTTGGGTCGAAATAATATATTATAAAGAACGTTTATACCGGTTTATGCTATGTGCTTCTATAGTTCTATTTATTTTGCACTATTTTATTTTCTGTTGCGTTTAGAATGTGCTTTCTTTGTTATATATTTCTCTTTCCTCTTTAATTATCTCTTTTTTTCCATACATAATATTACGTATATAATTAAAGCATAGGACGGGGAAATAGCATTAGTTGTATTGTGGGGCAAATAATGAAAGTGATGCATGCTATGTATAACTGGGGACCAACTTAATTACAAGTAGCATTTGTTTCAAGTTACTCATTTACCTTCTAAGTTACTCAACCTCTATGTAATTCATAATTTCGAAATTATAGAAAAAATATATATATACAAGCGCATTGTTTGTTTTTGTTGTTGTTGTTGTTGTTGTGGTGAAGTAGTAGCATTCTTATAGAGCAAATAATTGGACACTGCGATAGGGCAAAAAAATTATACATGTCACCTAAAAATAATAAATTAAATCTGGCAGATGTAAATGACAGGAACATTTATGGCACTTATTATATATTATGTAACATTGCCAAACGTCAATAATTGTTTACCTGTACGACCAGCTCTGCAGTCTTTCCTCATAACTGTAACTTGAGATTGTACTCTGTATGAATTTGTATTCTTTGAAGAGCAGTGTAGTGTTTGCCTTATAAATCTAAAAGGTACCATTATAAATTATAATTGTCATGTTTGTGGTCCAAAACTAATGATCATATTAACTTCAAATTGTCATTTCACGCATAGAATTAATTAATTAATATTATAAAGGATATAGACCAAATCTGTGTTGCCTCTCTTCACTCCTCGGTCTCCGTTAATTTAAAACGGTCTTACCATGCATGAAGTCGCATTCTCTAAGTACTCTTTTAAGGATAGAGCGTTGTTCGAACAAAAAATCAAAGGTCCGTTTGGCAAATCAAAGAATAGCTTTGTAAAAGTGGTAATTTTGGAAGAGTGATAGAATAGTATTTTTTTTGGAAGAGTGGTAGAAGAGTGATATTCTTGACTATTCGGAAGAGCGAAAATATCGTTTGGCAGTTGTTACTCAGAATAGTTAAAATATGAATAATTATGATACTAATAATGATTATGATAATAATAATAGTAAAATAATAATCATAATAGTAAGATAATAATAATAATAATAATAATAAAGTAATAAAAAATAAACATAATAAATAATAATATTATAATAGTAATATAATAAAAATATAAACATAATTATAATATAGTAATATAATAATAAATAATTATAATTACAATCATAATTATAATAATATAATAATAAGTAATCATAATTTTAATAATATAATCATAATCATAATCATGATAATAATAATTATAGTCATAATCATAATAATATAATCATAATCATAATCATAATAATATAATAATAAAAATATAATCATAATCATAAAAATAATTATAAATAATTATAATTATAATAATATAATAATAAATTAATCATAACTATAATCAACATATAATAATATAATACAACATAATAAAATAATAATAAAGTAATAAAAAATAATCATAATAAATAATAATATTATAATAGTAATATAATAAAAATATAAACATATTCATAATATAGTAATATAATAATAAAAAAATATAATTACAATCATAATTATAATAATATAATAATAATAAGTAATCATAATTTTAATAATATAATCATAATATAATAATCATCATCATAATCATGAGAATAAGAATTATAGTCATAATCATAATAATATAACCATTATCATAATCATAATAATATAATAATAAAAATATAATCATAATCATAAAAATAATTATAAATAATTATAATAATATAATAATAAATTAATCATCACTATAATCAACATATAATAATATAATACAACATAATAAAATAATAATAATTAATAATAATCATAATCATAATCATCATAATATAATAATATAATAAAAATAATCTTGATCATAATAATATAATAATAAATAATTATATTTATATTCATAATATAATAATATAATATTTAAATTATATTTATAATAATAATAAATAATATAATAATACTAATGGTAACGATAATATAATAACAATAATGATAATAATAATTTAATAATAATAATTTAATGATAATAATAATAATAAATAATAATAATAATATTAATATAATAATAAATTATAATCATAAATATAATATAATAATATAATAATACTAAATCTTAATCATAATCATAATATAATAATATAATATAATATAATCAAACAATAATCGCTATTCCGACGAGAGCTAATCCGGTATTCAACCTATAAGTTGGTATACCGGATTAGCACTATTATGCACTCTTCTACTTAGTCTAAAATTCGTTTGACAAATTAATTCGTCGGAATAGCTATTCTATTCTAACTTTTTGCTATTCCATTGAGTGCCAAACACTCCCAAAAAAATTCCGTAAATCTAAAAATGCTATGTTATATTATAGTTTTGATCGTTTTTTTTTCCTTCTCTTAATTAAGCTGCTCAATATACTCTTTCACCATACACACCAAAAATAAATAAATAGAAAACTCACAAAGAAGTCGAACATTCTTCCACGCCAAATATGAACTCTATTTTTACTGAAAAAAAGTAGTTGCTTTTAAGTCAAATACCTCAATGTGAATGCAAGTTAGATAACGAAAATGCACTACCGAGTCCTGACTCCTTTATTGTTTTTTTTTTTGAAAAAATGGTTAAACCACCAGTTTCATTAATGAAACTAAAGTTTAAGGTTTAGATACCATACTCTAGTACCATAGGGTAATATCTATACTATTATATAAAGCATCTAAGAATTGGAGGGTCCATTTTTTATCATGGTAATTTTTTATTATACCCATTTTATCCCTCAATTAGACGGATAATATTTATTTTTGGTTGATCGAACGTATGTGATCGCGTCCATTGATCCACTCTTTCTCTCCATTTATTTCCCTTATATATTATTATTTCCATAATATTATTTTTTTTATTTAGCAACTTTGTGCATATTTGGTAAGAAATTAATGGTGATAATATATGTTAGAATAATTTACTTTTCTTGCCACAAAAATCATGAATCATTAACTCATATTGTGCAAAAATCTCATCAAGATTAAATATAGTCTTTATTATAAGTTCTCTCTATAATTTGGTGAATTTATAATTTAATATTAGATAAATGTGAATTTTTTTATCTTATAATATTTTAATGTTTAAATAAAAAAGTCTGCTGCAACGCGCGGGTATATAGCTAGTTTAAAGGAAAGTATCTATCGCTATAAACTTCAAAAAGTTATACAAAACCTTGCAATAGAAATCATCAGAGCTACCACAAAAATCATCATTCCTTGCTACCAGCAAACCTCATATTAACTACTTAAACTAACAGTTTCATATATCTAAAGATTAAACTACTTCCGGTACTTAATACTATTTAGTCTCCTCTTCAAACTCAGATGAATATTTCTCTGTATTTCCAACTTCTCATATCCAGCTGAAAAAACACAAAATAACCACATAAAAATAAAGATATCCATAATGAGAAGAAGATGATCTAAAAATATTTAGTTCAGTCGCCTCCAGACCCAATCTCTTTCTCTATTAGCACTAAACTTAAAGTTCCTTGAGTGAGCTGCATTGGTAGTGAACTTACATTAAGAGGTATAATGAAGTGAATTGTATCTAATTTATCTTTATAGTTGAGTTGACTCCAATATTTGATAAGGGAAATAATATCACCTCCTAATGTTCTTACACTTTTAATATTACCTCCTTCAAAAATCAATTTATTTCTCTCATTCCATAAAACCCATAATACAGCTCCCCTCATCATTTCACAGATAATGGTATCTTTACAAGGAATATAATTATCCAAATGTCATAATTCTATCAATGAAGTGTGGTGAGTAGAAAAATTAAAATTATTATAATTTGCAATCCAATGCCATATACATGATGCCACCAAGCAATGTATGAAAAGATATTCAATTGATTCATCTAAATTACAAAATATATATTTTTTATTCCCAGTTCATCCATTTTTAACTAAATTATCTTTAATTAAAATTTTATTTTTTTGAACTAAACATAAAAAAAATATTTTTAGAGGTAATTTGGCTGACCATGTCTTTTCAAATGTGAATTCAGAAACACATCTATATTCTAAAAAATCATAACAACTTTTTGTTGTAAATAACCCTACAAAATTCCATCTCCAAAATAACTGGTCCTGATGATGATTTAATGTTATCTCAGCTATAGATTGATACAATGCATATAATTGAGAACTGAGTGTTAAATCTAATGTTCTATTAAATGAAAGATAAAATCTATTATATCCAATGGCATGTGAAACTTTAATATCCTTATTGGAAGCTAAATCATATAACAAAAGCTATTGTGTTTTTAATGAACATTCTGATAACCATCTATCCTTTCAAAATAAAGTATTATTACCATTATCTATTTTTTTATTAATACTTATATTAAAAATAGGAGATTCTTTATTAATTTCTTTCCATAAGGGTGATAATTTGAAAGAGATCTTCTGTTTGTGGTATCTTGACTGAATTATATATTTCCACAACCCATGTTCATCTGGATTATAGTATCTCCAAAGCCACTTACAAAGAAGAACTTTGTTCATTGATTTTAGGTTAAGGACACCTAAACCTCCTTGCTCTATATTAGTACATATGACTTTCCATGAAACTAAATAAATTTCTTTTTTCCTAACTGAATTTCCTCCAAACTAAAGAAATCTTCTAACTTAATTGTTCTAATCTTAATCTTATTTTGGATGGTAATCTATATATTGACATCCAATATATTGGAATTGCCCCTAACACAGATTTAATTAGAGTTAATCTCCCTCCTAAAGACAACAGTTTTTCTTTCCAATTATTTTTTTTTCAACTTTATTAATTAAAAAATCTCAATCATGCAGCTTGAGTTTTTTCCAATGTAAAGGGTGCCTAAATATGTGATTGGAAAAGATCATAATTTACAATCTAATATATTTGCTAATTGAGTGCCTTCTTGATTAGTTATATTAAGTGGAATAAGCTCACTTTTGGTATAATTAATTTTGAGTCCTGATATGTTTTCAAAGCCTTGTATAAGTAGTTTAAAAGCTTCTATCATTTTGAGGTCTGCTTTAAAAAAATGAGTGTATCATCAGCAAAATTTAAATTAATTATATTAGTTCCATTAAAATTTCCTAGCCCCTCTAAATAGCCTAACACTTTGGCTTTAGATAAGATTTTGGTTAATAAATCAGCTACTAAGTTGAAGAGAAAAAGAGATATAGGATCTCCTTATTTTAACCCCTTCTTACATTTAAAGTATGGTGTTATAACACCATTTATATTTACACATGTTTGTCCATTGCTAAGCAAATTTTGTATCCATGAAATCCATATGTCCCTAAAGCATCTAGCTTTTAAAATTTCTATAAGAAAATCTCAATTAACTCTATCAAAAACTTTTTCAAAATCTAATTTTAAAAGTATCCCTTTTATTTTATTTTGTCTTACTTGGAAAAGATTTCTTGTGCACTAATAATATTATCAAATATACTTCTACCTTTTATGAAAGCTGTCTGAGAATAATCTATTAGATAATTCATTATGATTGCTAATCTATTTGACAAAATTTTAGAAATTATTTTACAATCTAGTTTCTTTGAGAATTTTCTGCCTTAAAATATTTTTTAGTATTGAGATCAACCGTTATAATGATTCACTGGGCAGAAATATTTTACTCTGTTGTTTAAGCTCAATTTATCTTGACCAATTCAACCCAGATGCAGTCTTGATTTAGCTCTTATGTTCCATCATTAGTCTTGGTTCTTGTGCACTAATCCATTTACATGTTAATTCCTGTACAAAACTTAAATAAGGCAAATTATAAAATTCAAGATTGTTTTGCAAATCGACAAACCAAAAAAGATGTTAAGTGTAACAGTATTAGAGTCAGAAGTTTTTGGTATTAAAACTATTGAGGTATGGTTAACCTTTGATAAATCTAATGAATTATTAGTAAAAGACTATACCAAATGAAAAATATCATCTTTTATAATGTCCCAATAAGTTTGATAAAAAGCAAAAGATATACCATTTTGCATCAAATATTGCTACTTTAATTTTTTTTCTAAGGTAAAAGATTGTTCTAAAGCTAATTGCATTTTTGATGTTAATTTTTCATTAATAGGCCACAAATTTAAGTTTAAAGTGATGAGTCTGTTCTTTGATGTACCTAATAAAACTTTATAGTAAGAAAAAATGAATTCTTTTATTATTCTTTGTTCAAAAACAGTTTCATTGTTGATTTCTAATGAAAAAATAAAGATTTTTCATTTTCTATTATTTGCTACTGAGTGGAAGAATTTTGTATTAAGGTCACCTTCCAGTAACCATTGAAGAGATATCCTTTGTTTCCAATAAGCATCTTCCTCACTGTATATACTATCTAATTTAAGTTTATAATCTTCCCAAGTTTTGAATTCTAAATCATTTAGATCTCTAGACTCATGAATTAATTCAAAATCAATTATTGAACTTAAGAGTTTAGTCTTTTCTTTTTTAATTTTACCTTTATGATTTATATTCCAACCTCTGAATTTTCTTCTAAGTATTTACATTTTAATCTTCCAACTAAGTCCTATATTATTTGTGTCTAAAGGATAAGATAGCCACCATGCTATAATTAATTCACTAAATCCTTCTTGTGATACCCAATTTGGATCAAATTTAATAAATTGATTACAATGTGGTTATAATGTTGGGTCTGTAATTAAAATAAGTGCATTATGATCAGATTGATATCTTGACAAAGATTTATTACTACAATGAAGAAATTCCAATTCTCATGAAGTTGCACATAAAAATCTGTCTATTTGTCCACATCCGGTAGGATTCTTTAAATTTGACCATGTAAATTTTCTATTTGTTGCTTTAAGATCAAAAAGATTATGAGTATTTATAAATGAATTAAATTTACATCTCCATTTTCATCAGTAAATTTGGTTTTTCGATATTTAGGTATAACATCCGTGTCACATATACCTATCTTCATTCTGAGGTAAGTGAAATCTAAATGATAAGCTGAGATCCAGCAGGATTCCACCACCTAAATCATCAGCTAAGCGTCGTTGTTCTTGAGGCTTGAAAAGCATAAGGGAACTGGAGGATGTCCCCTCTGACCTCTGATCATGTTTGTGTTTGTTGTAAGCTTCCACTTTAAAACGGATACCTCGTAGGTCCAGTTCTTCCCATTGAAAAGCCTTGGATGGGAAAGCGTTTCTCCAAATGAGCTTGAATATAAATAGCACCCATTCTTTGATCATCATGGATGACAACGTACGTACGCTGCGTGAAATCAGTTCCTGGAATGTCCTATTAACATCATTGGACTTGAGTTTGAGATTTGTGATTTCCTTCTCCACAGCGATAACAGGTGATATATGATCCCTTTCTTCTGTACGCCCATGGCCATGAGTCGGAGCAGGTGTAGTGGTGGATGTGATAGGAATAGGTGATTTCGTAGCTGTAATGGGGCGGGTAGGTTGATGAGGGACAATCGGTCGTTTAACAAAAGGTGATTGTTCATACCCGGTGCATTTTGCAGTAAATTAGAATGGTCAAACAGTGAAAAATGAAGTAGCATTGGGTCCTACAGTTTTATTATTTCAACCCTTTCGGTTTGAATAGACTTTCATTATCAGCCAAAAGCACTATGTACTCAACAATGAACAATGAACAATGATTGAAGGGTACGAAGGGGACATTGCCATTTGTGGGCCATTTCTCATTATTTATTAGTCCCAGTTATTATGACTTTTCTCGCTCTTGCTGGTACAACTAGTCATTTGAAAACGGTCTGGTCCGGACCGGTCCGGTTCAAATTCGGACGGTTCACGGACCTACACGGTCCACGGTCTATACGGGCCGGTCTTAAGCGGTCCAAATTCGAAAAAATCGAATTCGTCCTACCGTTATCCCCCGGGGGCCGGACCCCCACGGTACGAGACGGGACGGGCACGGTACAAGACGGGACGGGCACGGTCCGGTCCGATTTTTTTTATGAATTGAGAAAAATAATAATTTTTAACTAATTCGAATTATTTAAAAATCTAATAATACTAAAAAATTTAAAAAATTCCAAAAAAAATAAAATTTCAGAAAATTATAAAAAATAATAAATGTTCAAAAATAAATTTATTAATTTTTAAATAATAATTTTCATCGAATTAATTACATATTTTTTAATAATTTAAAAATTAAATAATACTAAAAAAATATAAAAATACCAAAAATTATAAAAAATTATAAAATAAAATTTGGATAATATTTTGAGTTACCCTCCTCATTTAACCCGGGCTTGGGACCGGCTATGTAAAAGAACATAGACGGAGTTATAACTTTTTTTATTAGTAATGTTCTTTAAAAAAAGAAATTTAAAAAAAATAATTGAAATATTTAAAAATACATAAAAATATTGATATGGTAAGAAATATCAAACTCCTAAAAGTCGTTGTGCATATATCATAAGTCGTTGTCTTGAATGTCGTATGGGTCGTCAGAATCATCTTTTAGAGGGATATCGGGGATATTGGTACCGCTTTCTTGAGTTTCTATGACGGATGTTGTTGTCTCAAATGTGGTATCATGTTGCATTCGACGTTCAGCATCAATCAAATCTTTATTGCACACAAGTTGCTTGAAAAGTTTTGAACCCAATTTAGTACGCTTATCTGTTAGAATCTTGTTTGCCGAACTAAAACATGATTCAGAATGAACGGTTGATACAGGCACTGCAAATACGTCATGCGTCATCATCGTCAATGTTGGATAGACAGTTGCATTCCTCTTCCAGTACTCCAGGATATTAATTTGATCATCTTCCATGCTTCCCAAATAATAACTCAGTAATTCGTTATTATTTATTTGTTGATCTTCAAAACAATTATCATCTCGCAACTCATTTAGCAATCCAGATGAACTATTACTTCTATACGATTAAAAATGAACACAATATAAGTGAATAAATTATGTAATAGAAAAAATGATGATTAAAATTCATACATAATGTTGCGATCGGTAGTAGAAGGATTATTAATATTTCGTCGGGAGTTATAAATATTAAACATCTCCTCCAATAAGTTATTTACGCGGTTATCTTCCTCATTAGTGCGTAGATGTAGATTTTATTTGTACCTTTGAAGAAACTTTATGGTGTATTTTTTCTTGAATGGTGGATGAAAATAATTTGCGATAATTGTCACGGCGGGTACTTCCTCCCAATATTTGAGAAATTTTCTTTCATTGCTTCTACGATTGGAGAAAGAGAATAGTCGAAACTTTCTATATTTTCCATCTCATAATAAACCTTTTGAGAAAAAAATATAAGAAAAAGATGAGATAGAAAAAATAATATAGAAAAAATGAGATAGAAAAAAAAGATGAAATTTAAAATGAATCAAATTAAAAAAAAATAATTCACCTTAGATATGCGATAAAGATGATGAAATAACTCATGTATAGACGGTGTATACGAGCATAATAGTTTGATAGTTATCGTGAAGAAGACACCGATGAAGGATTTTAACATCTCAAGTTGGTCCCATTCTCCCTCAGAGATAAACAAATGAATCTCCTCGGTTGAGTTATTCAAGGTTTCGGTTATAGCATGCTTGTAAGGAAAACAACGATGAAACATCATATAGGTAGAGTTCCAACGGGTATCTACATCTCATGGTACTCTTAACTTGCCCAAAGCCAACCGGCCACACAAGGCGTAAAATTCTTGTTTTCTTATATTATTTGAAAAATTATGGTGAAGACTATTTTTAAATTTCACAATTAATGCATTAATATCTTGTGTTTTAATACCCGTCTTAATGGTAAGGTGAAGAATATGACAAACACATTTTTTATGAAATATCTTGTCGTCCATGATAAGGTTTAGTGATCGAGTAAAATAATCAATTGACTTTATAATATTACTAGCATTATCGAATGAAATCAAATTTTTTTTTTATTTTTTAAATCTCTTTTTAAATTAAATTCTTGTAAAACACTAATAATAGATTGATAAATAATCTGTGCAGTATCCGGAAATTCCATGATACAAAAACTTAAATTTTTTTTTTATAAAATCCAATGTTCATCAATATAATGAGTAGTAACACAAGAGTAATCAAGATCGTGTTTACCGGCCGTCCAAATATCAGAGGTAATTGAAACCTTATAGTTGGCATATCCAAACGTTGCTAATAAATCATTTTTACGTTCGTTATATTGTCTTTTAATCTCGGCTATCATTTTTTATAGTGAAATCTCTTATATAATGGTTGGCCACAACCCTGGATAACCAACCGGTCAAAACTTAAACAATTACCCATACTTATTGGTTGTTCTTTTGGGGAAATATACCGGGCAAACTCACTCAACATTCTTTTTTCATCGTATCTTTGGTGAGTTCTACTACCATCCGTGTTTATAACGCTTTAGAATAAACGAGTGTCTGGTTGATCTTATGGTTCCTCATTCTTGGCCACATGTTTATCAGCATGCTTTTTAAACGCACTTAGACCGTTTACCTTAGAATATCTATAAAAAACTTTACAATTTTTTAACGGACTAACAATAAATTAATAAATCTAAAATATTTTTTGTTTTTTGGAATAAGAAAATTAAATTTGAGAATTTGAGATTAAATGAAAATTTGAGAATGTGATAGTTTGATAAGAGAGGAAGAATGAGATTTTGATGTGTTTTGAGATGTAAATGGGGATGATATTTATAAATATTTTTGGGAGGGAACAATTCAGATTTTTTGAAATTTTTTTTATTTTTTTTCGAATTTTTCTGCAAAGGTAAAAAAAGTGTTTTTTTTTTTACAGTTGGGGATATCTTTGGGGGGCCTAGCACTTTTTATTTAAATAAAAGGGTTTGGATGGGATGGGGGCATGCGGCGGGGGGGAGGGGTCTGGTCCACTATCCAGTTCATGGGTCCGCATGGGGCGGGGCAGCACAGTCCATTTTCGGGTGAAAGGAAGACCGACCCACCGTTGGACCGGACCGTGATAGAACACGGGACGGTCCACGGACCGGTCCGGAACTAGTTGGACCGTCCGGTCCATTTCAAAACTCTATGTACAACTGTGTTTTCATAGTATTAACGTTTTATGTCTAGACCTAAAGATCTAACAAGGAAAAGATTTAAAAGCCCATTAAGCTATGTAACTAGTTAACTCGGGATATATTTTATTTTTCACCCATAAAAAAATCATCATTATTTTCGTTATTTTCCATTTCCACTAAGGGTGTCAATGATATTCTTTTACTTATTTATACAATCCGTATCGTATCTGATAAGATGAGTATAAATAAAAAAATTGCTAACTTACTTGATATGAATAAGGATAAGAATTTTTTTCGTTAAATTAATGGATACAAATATGGGTAAATATCATTTTTACCCAGTTTTCTTATATGAGGTAAATTGTTAAAAATAATAAATTATTATATTCAACATAATTATCTCATGTAATATTTATTCCTTATGTTTATTGTCTCAAGGTAAGGTAAGGATAAGGTATGAGTAAAAATAATTTCAAATGGGTATGATAATGAAAATATTTTTATCCGATCCGTATCGTATTCATTAACACCCCTAATTTCCATTTTATTTGTTCAATAAGTAATTATAATTTGTTTTTCTGGAGGAATACTGAATTTTAATTGTACTTTTTTTTTTCTTTGGTGAACTATGTAGTTATCATGGAATATCAAGACATTTCGGGTATGTTTGGATAGGTCAGGAATAGCAGAATAGCTGTTGTTCTCAGAATAGCAATAACAGTTGTGTATCCAAATGTAAATTTATTATTCCGGAACAGTGAGAATAGCTACTATTCTACTATTCTGTGGCGAGGATGGAATAGTTGTTGTTCTTCTCAACTCTCCATTACTATTCCCAACAAACAATCCAAATAATATTTCTACCATCCGGAATAGCATCATATTTTTACTATCCTCGCACTAACCGAAAAATCACTATTTTTTCACTATCCTCATTTGCTATTCTCAATTCCTCTATTCTTATACTATTATTTGCACGATCCAAACACACCCTTCAAAGAGGTTGCTCGATTCTCTAGTTTTTTTTGTATATAATAATTATATTATTAATAATAAGAGTGATAAAAGTAAAATTTAAAATCTACGAATGGCAGCGCGTCACTGGCAGTGGCGCGGAGCAAACGCGCCACTATCAGTGGCGTCTTTATATAAAACAGTGTAAACGTGTCACTGGCAGTGGCGTGTTTGCTCTTGCTCATCTTGATCACGATCCATTACCGTTGGAACAACATTACTACTGCTGATCAACCACCAAAGACGCTACTGGCAGTGACGTGTTTATAAAGACGCCACTGGCAGTGACGCATTTATAAAGACGCCACTGACAGTGGTGCGCTGTCATTTATAGATTTCAAATTGCGCTTTTATCACTCTTATTATTAATAATATAATTATTATATATAAAAAAAAACTGGCTGTATTTGTTACTGCAGTGCAGAGGGGGTGCAACTTGGAGAGCCAGAAGAGAAGGTAAAGATGGGAGGGTGGTGCTGTGGCGGGACCCACACGTCCCACTGGACTGCCTTTTAGATTCTCAAGTCTGGAAAGTGGAAAGAGATGCTTGTGGACTTGGTGTGACTCAGAGACTCAAAGTGGAGGTTTCTATTCTTTTCTTCCCTCCATTTCCTCTCCGGATCATATGTGGCCTCTACCCTGTGCTACCAGGCGGTGAGCATGCACCTGACCTCACCTTACTTTGTCAAGTTCAAACCAAACCAAACCAAACCAACCAACTAGTTAATCTATATAGTGTTGCATGTTTAAAATCTCGAGAGACATATATATATATATATGCTACATTTTCTACTGAGACACGTTTCCTTCTTTAGATACCCTTTTTTTGTGGTCACGTGAGGAGGGAAAAGGAAAAAAAATATATATATATACAGTTCACATAATTATTTTAGAAGATATGAAGATTCATCTTTTGTATATGGATCCTCCTCGTGGATTCTATATATGCATCTTGAAATAGACACTAGTTAATATACCAGATTGTACAATTTTGAATGCTAGCTAGCGTACTTTGTGAGATGAAACAAATATATAGATTTGTCCAAGTGTTATATTAAATTATAGGCCAAGCGCAGGCAGGGGCAGGGGCAGGAGTACGAATGATATTGATGGGCATCAAAAGTATGAGTTCGCATCTGCTGCCATAAAACTGATGGCAGGGTCCTGCCATTAACTCAATGACAGGTGGGACCCACAAAATAAGAGAGGGTGGGGCCCACCTGCCATTGAGTCAATGGCAGAGCCCTATCATCAGTTTTATGGCAGCAGATGTGAATCTCCAAAAGTATTACTCCAAGCAGTCAAGCACCCACCCAATCGTCAAATTAACCAATGAGAGAGCGACGAATTGCAAAAGTTTTTCCGATTAAGAGTCCACCTCCAGTCCTCCACCATGGCAGAGGCAAGACCCCTTCATCAAATTCCCTCATCCTCATCCTCATCTTCATCCTCATCCTCATCCATAATTATTTCCGCACACCTGATCTTGGTCTTTTCCGTACTCTCATTCTCATATATAGAGAATTCAAGAGAGAATGAGGCCATGTGGGTGGGGCTGAGTTACTTTGGTATGACATGTTCTGATCAGATATAGATAATTCATAGGAGTAAGGACCGGAATTCAAGAGAAGAGAATGTGATCAAATGTTGGAACAAAAGTGTTAGAAGGCTGACATGCCATCCAACCACTTCCTAAAACCGGAGCATGAAACGTCCACCTTACTTATCCTGTATCCTGCTGCAAGTTGTAACCATTTACTGAATTCTCTCTAATTTAAATTGTTATCAAACTCAATAACTTTTATCAAATTGTATATTCGATCAAGAAGGCGATACCATACCACTGATGTACCGATAAAGTTATTTCTATTGTAAAATTATTAATACATAAGTCTTTGAATATCTCATATTATTTATTTCTATTGTAAAATTATTAATACATAAAAATGATTAAACTTTCAACCTTTTCCTATTAATTTTCTATTGTTGGTAGGGTCTCCTACTAGATACCGCCTAATGGGCTCGAGTAGGCCCACAGACTGAACTCGGGAGCTTCTATAAGCCCATAATTTCTTTTATCCGTCATGAAAGTTCAATCTCGAAATAAGGTGCCTTAAATGCTCAGACGCGACATTAAGCGCCATGAATGCTCATGCACAATATGCAATAAATGCACATGTACGACATTAAGTGCCATGACTATCGTCCCGAAGGCAGCGGTTAAAACGGTCTAACAGTCATATGGTGCGATATGGAGCCTATATAAGACCTATCCCCGATATACTGGGGATGATATTTTGAACACAAATTCACTACATACGCACACACTAGACAATCTATAAGAAAAAGTAAAAACCCGTCAAACTCCTCTCTCGGTGATCGGAAACAACCCATATCAATTGTATAATATACTTAAAATGAAACTTAACTCTTAAAATGATCTAATTTTTTATATGATAATTTATAAATTATTATATATTTATTATTATTATTATTATTATTATTATAATTATCATTGTTACTTAGCATTTAAAAATATCATATCTAAATTTTCTTTAATGTAAAATTTTATTAAATATATTTAAAATTTTATATAATTAATTATTTATTTGAGGAATATATTATTAGGGCGAAACCCGACTTACAACTCTAGTTAAAAAAATACAATCTTTTTATCCGTCGCTATCATCAAATTACAAATTTGTTACTATATTAATTAGAAATCATACAAAATTGTTCATAGTAAAAAAATATATACATAAAAGAGCTTTTTTTTTGCGCATTTCATGTACAATCAGGGACAAAAGTAGGATTTTCTATGATAGGGGTCAAAGTCTTCTCAATATAATATTATTTTTAATATAATAATATAATAATGATGATAATAAAAATAATAATATTAACAATAGTAATTATGATTATTATTTTGATATTAGTAATTGTGTTATAATAACAGTTATTATCATTATTATCTTATCAATTAGCTCAGTCTTATTCACATTAGACTTATTAAATTTCACATAATTGAAAACCAACAAATAGGTTGATAAATTGATTTAAGAGAAAATATCTGATTTCATAAGTGATAAAATAAAATGAAAGATAAAAAATATAATATAAAATCATACATAAATACGACGTCAAGTGCTGTGATGTCCAAAGAAGATAAATAATAGAAAATGAGCTTTGAAAAAGAAGAGAGAGAAAACTAAAAACTGAAAAAATGATGCGATTGCAAGTTTTGTTAAAGTGATATGGATATAATATCTATTATATGTAAAATCATAATTATCTCGTATACCTTTTGTAAATTAAATGGGGTCAATAATGAAATTTATTTCATAAAACTATGGGGATCAATAATATATATATATATATATATATATATATATATATATATATATTTATAAAGTATGAATATGGCAGTAAAAATGATAACATCTTAATACGTAATTGCCGGATCATGGGTTCGATAGTTGCATGTAACTTTAGAAAACTATTCTGTTTTTCATTTTAACTTTCCAACATGATATGGCATTACTAAATGATCCACTAATCATCATTAGAGCCTTTGAATAAGCAAAGTAAAAAAAAAAAAAAACTATGACCATTTTTTAGATTTCTATTTGATGCAAGTATTGTATGACGAGTTGTAAGTTATTATAATAATATAGACGATTTATTTTCGTTAAAAGTTCAATAAAAAGAAGGAGCGAGTTATTTTATTTTTAATTTTTAATTTTCGGACGCAAGTAAGGAGTAATTATATAAATTTAGGTGTAAATTTATTGAAATTGATTTCGGGTTCGTAGCATGAAAACGTAATAATTATAAAGAAAGAGAAGGGCGACAAGCGAGAGAGGCAGATTAGGCAATGAATGAGCAATGAGAATATGAGACGCAGTTGCAGGCGATCCAGAGGGAGGAGGGCTTGAGCCTTTGAGCCTTGAGGAGAGGAGCACCGGGCAGAGTAGTGTTTTAAAAAAAAACCAACAGGTCAGGCCCGATCTGTGGCCACGATCCGTCCGATCTGTTCCGATCAGATCCGTGGTCGCGATCCGTCCCGACTCGATTCATGCTCAAATCCGTCAGATCCGTGATCCGTTAGAACCGGCGGGTCTAGCACGAGCGCGGGCAAAAAAAATTGAGAAAAACCCGTGCTACACCTGACCCGTTTTAGACCTGACCCGACCCGTCATAACCCATGCCCGACCCGACCCGGGAAACTCGAGAATCTAACCCGTCCCAAACCCGCTGTAATTCAAAAAAATAAAAAAAATCGAAAAAAATAAAAAAATAAAAAAATAAATAATCATAATTCAAAATTTTTCCCCATAAATACCACACCATTTCATCTCATATCCTCACACAAACAACTTCACTCTCTCTCTTCTCAATTCGCCAAACCAAACTCTCCCTCGTTAATTCGTTAATCGTTAGTGATAGACTTTTGAAAGCTCTAGGATGGTGGTATTGAAATGTCAAAATAGTGCAAGAATGTAAAGAACCTAAGGTAGAAATGTATAAATTAATTTGAGGCTTAATGTTCAAGTGTAATGACAGCAGAATACAATTTAAATCAATTCAATTCTCACAAGAATATAGCAATAAAAGAAATTTGAGTTATTCGCATACCGCACAAATTATTTATCAATCCATTATAAATGTATTGCATGAGTATAATTTGAAAAGAGATTTAGAGAACAAAATATTTTCAATTTCTTTTGATAATTCAAGCAACAATATTAAATCTATTGATTATTTTACACGTGCACTAAACCCAATTATGGATGGTTGAATGTTTCACCAAAAATGTGCATGTCATATTCTTAGTTTAACTGTGTAAGGCGGGTTTGAAGACAACTTCCGTCAATAATTTAATTTATAAATTTAAAGATGGTCTTCATCATATTTATTCTAACAATATAAGAAAATAAGATTTTCATGTCTTGTGTAGACGATTAAATTTGAGCAAATTAAGAGTACTATGGGACATATATACACGTTATAATTCAACATATAGAATGCTACACCGTGTTCTTCCATAAAACATGCTATAAGTGAGATCCTACGTAACTCACCCGAGATTACCCTTATTATGCTCCACGGAAGAATGGAACCACCTTGAACAACTTCACACATTTTTAGAAGTTTTCTTCAACGCAACCGTCCAACTATCATGCTCGTACATACCATCCGCGCATCAATTGCCTCAACATCTCTATTTGATATCCAAGGTTTGTTTTTTTCGTCTTGTATTTATTTCATTATAAATTTTAAATTATTTCATTACTAATTTATTTTATTTTTCAAGTTGTACCATGATTTTGAGAATATAGATCTTCATCGAATCGCGGAGGATGTGCACGGTGACTCGCCTCTGTCACCGATTATAGAAATCATGAGAAAAAAATTCCTAAAATATTAGGACGAAGTTCCTCTCATTACAATTATTGTCAATTATCTTCATCCTTCATTCAAGAAGAAGTATAATATAAGATTGCTTGAACGATATAAGAATAATCTAAATTTATCACATATCGGGGAGGAACAATGTGTGACATCCGCATTGGAAGACATGTTCAATCTATACAACATCCAACTTCATGCAAACTAAACGATCAACCATTTTCTTCAAATCCTCATAATATTAGGTACTAAAATCTAACATATTTACAATATTCGAAGTCGTTATATTATTATAATATCGTGAGACTATTTTTTTATTTTTTGAAATATGTCAGGAGCAATAGTCGGTCTACATTATTGCGAGACTTGGAGGAAGATGACGATTCACAAATGCAAATAAATATGAATGAATTAGTTAGTTATTGCTTAGGAAATATGAAACCCGACGATATTGACATCCTCGGTTATTGGAAGAGGAATGAAACTGCATATCCAACTCTTGCCATGATAGCACGTGATATATTTTTCGTGCCCGTGTCAACCGTCCCTTTCGAATCCTGTTTTAGTTCAGCAAACATGATACTAACAGATAAATACAGCAGATTGGGTGCAAAGACATTCGAACGACTTGTATGCTTGAAAGATTGGTTTGATGCAGAACAACATAATCAACATGCACCCATAGAACAATCATCCGGTGAATTTATGACAGAAGCGGATGGAGACTCATATGGTATGCCAAAAAATAATCTATGGTATATGAACTCGAATTTTGAGATGGTATTTTTAAACACTTATATTCTTTATTTTTTTCCCATTTTTATTATTTTTCTAGCATTTACAATGCTTATTTGATTTTTTTCAATAAACTTTACTAATAAAAAAAAGTTAGAACTTCGCCTAGGTATTACATAGCCGGTCCCAAACCCGAAATAAAGGAGGAGGGTAAATTTATTTTTAACCCATTTATTTTAATTTTTATGATATTTAAATTTTTTCCTCACTTTTTTAAAATTCTATCATTTTATAATTCTTTAAGATTTTATTTATTTTTTTACTTAAATTATTTTATTTAAAATTTTATTTCAATTTATTTTAAGTCATATCATTGAAGATTATATTTGATTTTTAAATAAATATTTTCGGATTTTTATAATTTTTTAGATTTTATTTGAATTTTTTTATTATTTTTGAACTTTGAACAAAAATGACAAAAAAATAAAATAATTTTTTTCGTCAAGAATATAAGTTGTTATATATTTTAAATAATTATTTTTTAATTTTTCAAAATTTTTGAGAAATTTTAGAAATTTTAAGAATTTATTTGTTAATTTTTAAATTTTTTGAAATTAAAAAAAAAATTGACCCGCCGAACCGTCCCACCCGACCCGACTCACCTCACCCTTGGACCCGACTCGTCCGACCCGATGAGTCTAGGACGGGTCACGACCTAACTCCCAAAATGAACATGTTCTAACCCGTCCCTACCTGACCCGATTTTAAAACACTAGAGCATAGCACCATCTCATGCTCATTGACTCAGTCATTCTCAAATCTCAAGGAGGGGCCTGCCGCCACCGCCAAGTGGCAAGTGACAAGTGGCACGTGACAAGTGACAAGTGGCAGTGATGAAAAATGAGACACGTCACACAATCAAGCATCAGTGCTAATTCACTACTCACTACTCATTGCTATGCTGATCAAATCATACACAACAAAAAAGAGCAGAGCAGTGATATTTCCATTTTCCCCTCTTTTTTAATCCCCCATTCTCTTCTTCTCCCAAATCTCCTGGGTCCTGGCCTCCTCCTCCTCCTCCTCCTCCAATCTCCATCCCCCTTTTTTTATTCATTCACCCCCCTGAAAAAACAATAAAATATCTCTCTCTCCCCCTTTCCCTTTTTTATTACATATTTACATGCCCTCTGCTCCTTCCCCATGCCTACTCCGGTGACCGCAGCGCGCGCCTGTCTCACGCCCGAGGCCTCCACCGCTCTCGACGCCGCCCTATCCACCGCTCGCCGCCGCTCCCACGCCCAGACCACCTCTCTCCATTTCATCTCCAGTCTCCTCTCCTCTCCCCTCCTCCGCGATGCTCTCTCCCGCTCCCGAAGCGCCGCCTACTCCCCCCGCCTCCAGTTCAAAGCTCTCGAACTATGCTTCAGCGTCGCCTTGGATCGCCTCCCCTCCTGCTCCTCTCCTTCCTCTTCCTCTTCCTCTTCACCTGCACCACCACTCGACGAACCTCCCGTCTCCAACTCCCTCATGGCCGCCATCAAGCGTTCTCAGGCCAACCAGAGGCGAAATCCTGATACCTTCCATCTCTATCAGCACCACAGCCAGACTTGTGCTACCTCCTCCTCCTCCTTCCCTGGAGTGAAAGTCGAGTTGCAGCAATTGATTCTGGCTATTCTGGATGACCCCGTTGTCAGCAGGGTTTTTGCAGAAGCTGGGTTTAGAAGCTCTGATATAAAGCTCGCTGTTTTGCGACCTACTCCACCGCCCATCCTTAGGTTTCCGCGCAGGTGCCCTCCTCTGTTTCTCTGTAGCTTCTCCAATGGGTCTGATGAGCTTATTGGGTCTGTTGCGAGCTCAGGGGATGAACACTGTCGCAAAATTGGGGAAATATTGTTCCGGGATTCAGGCAATGGCCATAACCCCATGCTTGTTGGAGGAGGTGCTGCTGATGCTGCAAGGGATTTCTCTGGAACCATTAATCGGCGTAACTGGTCTTTGTTCCCACCAGAACTCGAGGGAATTCAAATTTTTGACGTGGATTTGGATGTAGCTGATCGGATTGAGGATACAGTTAACAGGTTTCTTGATGTGCCTGGCCCCGGGGTGGTTTTGAGTGTTGGGGATTTGAATGAGCTGCTTGAAGGGGAGAAGGCAGGTCGTGCTGTTTCGGAGGTCTCACGGGTTTTGGAGCGGGGCCGGGTTTGGGTTATGGGATGGTCGAAGAACTATGAGACCTACTTGAAATTCTTGTCCAAGTATCCATTGGTGGATAAGGATTGGGAGCTCCGAATATTGCCCATTACTCCTGCAAGGACTAATGGAACTGCAACTGGCTGCTTTAACAAAGCTCATAGGTTTGTCTTGCTACCTGTCTTTTAACAAATTCTTGTCCAAGTATCCATTTGTTTGTTTGTTCTTGCTTTATTCCAAATATATTAATTTAGTTATTGATTTGTTTATAGTAGTGTATCTTTATTTTTTTTTTCTTTTAGTAGCTGCTTGCTACGGCAAAAGTCAACACTGGTTTGTCTTGCTACCTGTCTTTTAATCTATATAAATCGTTGAAAACATATAAATGATAAATTAATTGACTAGGTATGTATATCTTCTTTGTTTGTTGGAAAGTGATATTATGCTAAATTATTATTATTGTACTAATGAAGTTCAATCTACATTAGTTACTCAATTTTCAATTTACATATGGGATAACTTATGCTTTCTATTTTTTTTTTCTGGTACAGTTTTGTTCCATTTCAGGGTTTCTTTCCTGAAACATTTGAGCCAGTGGGAGTGGTGAACAGCCCATACCAGTATGAGCCTGGTGCAAGGTGTCAAAGCTGCAACTATAATTATGAGCATGAGGCCATGGCAATTCTAAAGGCAAGTTCAATGGAGGCTGTTGACCAAGTCCATTCAAATTTGCCTTCTTGGATGTCAAAATCTAACTCAGGTGCTGTTGCCAATGGATTAGGGGATACTGCAAAGGTAAAGTGCCTTTTGGTTTATACTTTTAGTTGAGGGTTTGGTAATTTCAGCAGTTAATTATTGCCAGAAAGCCAGAAGGTCTGGTTTACTAGAATGACAGTATCGATAAAACCTTAACTGTTAAGCTGGAAAAGCTCTGAGTTCAGTCAAGTTTTCCTTGTGAGCTGTTACACACGTCAATTTCAAAAAGTTTCAGGAGCATGAAAAAAAATGCAGATTTTTGAACTATTCTTGCTTTTGGTAAAAAATCATGTTTTTCTATTTCATGTAGTGCAGACCTCAGATGATAATAAGTTGGTGTTGAATGGCAAAATTGCAAACCTGCAAAAGAAATGGAACGACTACTGCCACCGCCTCCACACTAGTTATTCCCCAAGAATAGTTGCATCAGAGAATAACTATTCCTTGATCCCTGGCATTGCACCTGTAACCCAAAGCCCTGCTATGGTCACCCTGCCTAAACCAAATCGTCCCATTCAGAGCATCTCACTTCCTTCAAGCACCAATCTTGGAGATGAAGATTTGATCTCAAAGCTCCAACCAAGGAACTCCAAAAGCGAGCAACTCCACTTGGATGGATCTGAAGGTCATGCATCTCCTTCATCAGCGACTTCCGTCACAACTGATCTGGCCCTGGCAACTCCTCAGGGACCTCCACCCAATAAAACCGAGAGCCCAAAAGCCAGGTCGCCTTCCCAGCTTAACCTCAATGCGAATCCAGTTACCACAAGTCGGGATTTGTGTATTCCTGATGTAAATAGTTACAAGTCATTTTTGGCCGATCTGTACAAACGGGTTGGTCGTCAGGAGGAGGCACTGAAACATATTAGTTCTGTGATTAGCTCTAGGGTTAATCCTAGCATTGTCCCAGGTCTGAGTCGACGGGGTATCTGGCTAGGGTTTCAAGGTGGTGATCAAGTTGCACAAAAGAGAGTTGCAGCTGCACTTGCAGAAATGGTATCTGGCAGAATAGATAACTTGGTTTCTGTCGACTTGAGCAAGAGCGATCTGAGCATGTGCTTCAATGCGAGACATCATGGGATGACAAGCATTGATTACATAGCAAGTGAAATTGCGAGAAAGCCCTCTGCTGTTGTTTATATTGAAAATGTAGATAAGGCTGATTTCTTGGAGCAAAAGAGTTTGAACAATGCAGTAAACAATGGTAAGCTTCTGGATTCATCCAATAGAGAGATAGGTATAGGTGGTAGAATATTCCTTTTATCTGCTGGAAGAAAAACCATACTGTCTCCTTCCAAAAAATATTCCAATTTTGCCGAGGCGAATATTCTTTCAGCACAAAGCCGAAAAATGAAGATTGTAATGGACTCAGCTAATGCATTGATTGGGAATTCCTCAAGTGGAAGGGTTGTGTTAACTCGGAGATGTGACTCAGCTAAACGCAAGAGCGGTACATGTTACGGATCCCCGAAAAGGCCTCACCTGGGGCTTGACTTGAACCTGTCTATTGAGGAATCAAAAGATGAACCAGAGAACGATTCTGCATCAGAAGATGATTTCGATACTTGGGTTGAGGAACTATTTGAGAAACTAGACCAAAAGGTTGAATTTAGTGCCTTTAACTATAATGCCCTGGCTGACGAGGTGTTATGGAATGTGAATGGGATATTTTGTGAAAAGTTTGGTCCATGGAGTTGCCAGTTGGAGATTGAAATGGATGTTATGGAGCAAATTCTGGCTGTAGAAGAGAGAAGAACAATACACAAGTGGGTGGAGACGGTTTTAAGAGCTAGTTTCGGAGAGTTGAAGCAAAGATGTACTCGGCTTTTGGGGTCGGGTGTTTTTAGGCTGGTAGCTTGTGAAAAGGAACCTTTAAGGGAAGGAGAAAGCTTGGCTGGTTCGCCATTGTTGCCTTGTAAGATTATTATAAACTGACCGTGTAGGTAGGTATTGGGTGTAATTACTCTGTATAATGGTAGTGTTGTTAGTATATCTTGCTCATATAAGGAAATTAGTAAATAATAGGTAGCAGCTGGAATTCTATTGGTTATAATTTGGCAATTACATGGCTTGAAGGCAATTATATAAATTGTATCGTGTGTATAAACTGTTAGTGCTGTTGATAGCCAGTGATAGTTCTTGTCTGGTATTTTGTTTTAGCGGTTTATCTTATTTGTTAACTACTTTTTTGTATTGACCAAAACCTGAAGTAATTTTTTGTTGAACAGGACCATCAAAACTTCTTTTTAATTAGACCAGATATAGTAGAATTTTACCTAATATATCCATCTTCCAGCTATATATGTATAGTAGTAGTCTATAGTTATCTCGGAAAGAACAAGATTCGGCTGTTGCAGAGTATAGACCCATGTGTTTTTGCTGAAATGTTATTCAGATGGTTAAAGGCAAAACCAGTAGATATTAGATGAATAACGAAACCAACCAGATGACACCTGAAGATTTAGAATTTAAAAGCGGGTCAAAAGGAGAAGTAAAAAGCTCACAAGCAAAGTGACTTGAGCATGGAGGAGGAAGTAGCTTTCTTATGGGAACTTTGTGAAAATTTGACACACAAATCAAATGAAATGACAATGCACTCGGTTGCACTTTAACTGTTTAAGACAAGACAACCAACTTATATATTGGGCCTAAAGTTATTAATGGTAACCCAAAATTAACTTATTCAAAATCACTTCTGGTGGTCTAGGCCTAGGTCGACTTATATATAAATCACCCAATGCATTAGCAAATATTTTTGGTACTGATATTCCTTGTGAAGATTAGCCTCCCAGGTGATGCATATATGGTTCGGCGAAGATTAGCCTCAGATTAGGCAATTGGTTGAATTGAATGAACTTCTTAATTACATACACCGTTCATGACAAACTTCTGATGATGAATCACAAGTTCACAAGTCATAACATATTTAAATTAACTAGTAAGTAGTAATTAAAGTGTTGTGGTGTCTAGAGTTCAGAAATTACGTGATCTTAGGATTTATATTAGTTTGCTTAAGGGTCTTTGTTTCTTGTGTAGAAAAAAAAAACTGTTCTTGTGTTCACGTTGTTTGTTCCTCTTTGGTTTAATTTTATTTTTTTTAGGACTCGGGTTACAATATTGACTTCGTATTTAATTTATTTGCTTTAGTTTTTACGTTTCAGTCTATTAATTACTTATTCTTGTTAAAAATCCTTAGGTTCAGATTAAATTGTGTTATGATTTATTTTATATTGTTTGAAGTTTAAAAATATATTGTTTTAGGTTTTGGCTTTCGGTTTTCCTATATTCTTTAGTGTTTATATTATTTTTTTTTTTACCGAGGGATAACTTGAGTACTTGACATGTTATATTAACAATTTAGATAATAACATTTTAAAATAACTGGAATAAAATTTTAAGAAAATGCAAATAAATATTTTAGATATATTCTTGAAATAATATTTAAAAATTTCATGAAAATTTCAGTGATGTTTTATTATAATTAAATATAAGTAAATTGGATTGGCGCCAGTTCAATAAAATTCTAACGGTCTATAATAGACCATCAACTGTTGCTTGAACTGTGTAAAATTTAAAACATAATCAAGTTATAAGTTCAAGAAGATATCTATAATTCTTTTTATTAGAACCCTCCCGAAATCAGTTTGGAATATTGTTATAATTAATTGGAGAGTCGTTAATTAAAGTTCGACACACACACACACACACACACACACACACACACATATATATATATATATATATATATATATATATATATATATATATATATATATATATATATATATATATATAAACAAATTAGGATATGGTGCTTTACAAAGCACAAGAGCGTTGTGTGCTTTACGTTCTATTATTAATTTTAAGTCAGAAATGATCGATCCAAACCGCTCAATCTAATCTCCATATCAAAATTTATTAGTAAACCAAATTTTATATTTTTTGGAATTTATTTGCTATTTTTTTGATAGGAGAAAAACCGTCATTTTTGGATGAACCAACATTCTCAGATCAAGTTATTTTCTCCTCATCAGAAAAAATAGCAAAAAAATTTTATAAAATATAAAATTTGGTTTACTAGTAGATTTTGATATGAAAATTAAATTGAACGATTCAGATCAATTATTTCTGACTTGAAATTAATAATAAAACATAAAATACATAACGTCTCTGTGCTTTACAAAGCACCATAGTCGCACTATATATATATACTTCTATTAATTAAATTTTAGCTAACCAAAATTGCATAGAATAAAATAGCTAAGAAGGACAATTGGCAATGCTTAACTTAACAATACTAAGAATGAGATTTCAAATAAATTAAAAAAAAAAATTCAAAAATTTATAGATATATTAGTGAACATCAAGATTGATAGTATTTGAAATTTCATATAATTTAAGTCTTGATTGATAGCCATAATAAACATTAAATTTTCTTTATGCAATTTTAGAGGGTCCAATTTAATATTGTTAAGTAGGTTACGGAATTGTATTAAATTGCATGAAATTTGAAACATAACTAATTTATAAATTCAACAGTATTTTGTATAAATATACTTATTATTTTTAATGAATCTAATTTAATTGAAATATCATTATTAATATTACTAATATAAACACGGTCAAGTCATCCCTCCTCTGAAATAATAAGTTGATCAAGATTTAACTATTAAAGACTATACTGCCAATCAAGGATGCAAACAGATCAGATACGGTCAAATTGTGGTAAAAACTGTATCCATATCAGTTTTAATTTTCTAATATGAATATAAACATTCATCGATACAAATATAAATATAGATAATTTTAGATACAAATACGGATAATACATATATATTATTTAAAAACTTATATTATCAAAGATAAACATAAAATTCACTTATTATTTATAAAATCTATTAAAATATACAATAAAATTCAATACTATTATTTATTTAAAAGTATATTACTAATTTTAAATATTAAAATTTATAATATCTACCCAATTATAATATTATAATATATTTAAAATAATATATTATATATCTAGTATTCGAGTATGAATAATTAAAATAAAAAATCGTATCCGTATTTTTTTTATTCAGATATTCGAAAGTCCGTATATAAATTTTCAGATACTGATAAAATATAAACGGATATTACCCGCATAAATTTACACCCTCTGCCAATTATCAGCAAAAGAAAAAAGAAAAAAGAATTTATACAGACAAAAAATGTAATGGACAACTATGTTTATGAGCTATTCTAGAAAGAAGAAGAATATAAAAACGGAATAGAATCATGAGCTGATGTCCTCTTAACTATTAAAATGAACATTTTAATCTTGATGCTGAAGTGGTGTGTCGATTGGATTTAGCTTAAGTTTAGCTTATGAAAATATAAACTAAGTCAAATTGAATTTGTGAAATATTATGAGTTGAAAGATTCAGTTCAAATAATTATATATATTTTTATACTATTTGCATTGTTTGATGATTGCATTTACATTAAGCTTTAACAGAAACATTAAGAGGAGCGTTATGACAGGTAAATTTTCATTTTTTTTTTCTTTCAACGGATGTTAAATCTATGATCACTTTGATTCAAATTTAAACTTTTAAACAATGAAATGATACTCTGGAACTTTAAGAATTAAATGGTGACTGAGTAATACTTTTAATAAAAAACTGAAAGAAATAATTTTAAACTTTAAGGATCAAGAATATAGTGCCACATGCGTATAATTTTTTGACAAAAAGGTTATAGACATTTTTATTTAACAGATAATTATAATACATGAAAGGGACCTAATTAATTAATAGGGATGGACAATTCCCTCTGATTCTCTTCCTCGGCTAAATGATAGACATATATAAGAAATAAAATATAGTTAAGATAACATAACTTTCTACTATCTCATTAATCATATAATTAAACATTATATTAATATTAATATCATTTTGGATGGCTACATGATAGACATATATAAACATCAAATGCCAATCACTAATCACCCTAATTCCAGATTATAAGTTCATATAATACTAACGAAAACAAATCAATTAATTGTTATTCAAAACGACTGAGATCACACATAACCTCACCCAAAGAGCACTAAAGGGGGGGGGGGGGGGGGGTCATTTTTTCCATATTTCCTGTTCCTGGTACAAAACATTTTTTCCCCTATTTTGAATAAAAATAAATTATTTCTGAAAAACTGCCTTAAGCTCTCCTTTCTGAGCCAAATCAGAAAGGATATCACACCCCCCAACCAACTCACCTCCTACAAACACTTGTGGGAAGGTTGGCCAATTGCTGTAACTCTTCAATTTCTCTCTCAGTCCATAATTATGTTCTTCATCCAGTACATCTACTGACACAAAGTCGACCCCATGTGACTCCAAGATGCCGACAACCTTTTGAGAGAAGCCACACTGTGGTGCCCGCCTTGATCCCTTGATGAAAGCCACCACTTTGTGATCTTTAACAAGCCGGTCAATTAGTTTTTCTAATGGGACATTCAGGCTGACATGGCGGCCTGGAGTCAAACGGAGGTCTGGTGGTGCGCCAATCCAGGTGTAGTTGCCCTGTACGTTGCCCGGAGGGGGGTTTCCGGTCACTGTTATGTGCTCTTCAATCCAGGATTTCCATGCGGATTGCAGGACCGTTCGATCTGGTGTGGCAGTGTCCGCAGGTCCTACCTGCATGTCCCATTTTTAATCATGCATTAGAAAAATAGCATGTATTCAGAAAATATGTAGCAACATGGACACCCACAGAGCAGTCAAGCTTCAACTTAAATTATTCAGATATATACTAACTACCAATTTGGTCCCAATAGAGTCTAACTGTATTTAGCCGTCATAACCTTAGCTGCTAAGCTGCTATTGTTGTTGCTGCTTTATGCTCTTCCAAAAATGCAGGTCGGTACAAATGTTTTTAATTCAAACATTAAATCATTTTCTTTTACTAAAAATGACAGCATGGACTAAAGTAGGAGCAAGTCCAGAGCTCCTGCCGTAGTTGGAGTAGTGTGCCATAGTTTTTATCTTCACCCTCAAATCTGCCCAAGGGCTGAGATTTCTTTAGTTTATTCTTCAGAAAAATATATCCTTGGCTGACTAGTGGAACTTTCCATGGTCTCTCTCTCTCTCATGGAACACTTGTCAATGACTGACTTCACCGCCTTAGTAACATAAAGCTAACAAATCATTAGGTCTGCAGTGAGATTCTGATGGAACAATTCTAATCCATGGTGAGAAATTGCAAAAGATTTTAATTTTAAGGAACCTTCATAATTTGGAGGAAAAAACTGAAAGAAACTGTGCTTTTCTGAATTTAGCTGGCGACGTTAGGAAGTAACTATCATTGGGCCAATGCAATTTCGAGAAATTTCACCAAATTAGATAAATAAAACATCCCCCGAAGTGGCACAGATTAAATCCATTGAAGATCAAAACAGAAGCTTGAAACTTTTGGGACCCAAAGAGCAACTTGATATATATTAGCTAAATTAAAAAAGGAAAGCAAATTATTTGTTTTTCTTCCCAAAACTCCTAAAATTATGAATCTATTTCATAGAGTATAGAAAACCATAGAGGTACGCACATGATCCAAGAAATAGCATTAAACATAGCATCCGATGTCTTTAATGCTCATCAAAACTAGGAAGGCAGAATGCAATTCGCAATATGCAATAGAAAAGATGATGACCTTAACAGAGGAGCAGAGCTCGGGAACAGACTTCCTGTGCTTGTCTACACTGGAGTAGATATTGCGAGAGATGCCAATGAACTGGAGCTCTCCATTAGCGTCGTAAACACCATAAACCCCAGGTCCAGTAGGAATGCTCGCATCCAGCTCCTCGGGCTCCTTGGCGATGGGTACAGATTCCGATTCTGATATATTTCTAATGAAAGCGTGTACGCGATGTCGGTAGTTGGGTTTAATTGAGGTGCTGGATGGGGGGAGAGAGAGAGAAGGAAGAGAGAGAGAGAGGGAGCTGAGAGAAGGCGAGAAGCGAGAGATAGAGATAGAGAGGTGGGGTTTCCGAGAGGCGAGAGGAGGGGAGATGAAGGGGTCGAAGTGGGAGATTCGAGCTGAAGCTGCCATGGCTGTGTGCTTGTGTTCTGGGCAGTGCTTCCTCGAGAAGAGAAGAGGAGGAGGAGAGAGTCAGAGGGAAGAATGAGATGGTGGAGGATAAGTTCCATTCCGGGTCGGATCGGGTCAAAGTTTGGGCCATTCAAGCATTAATTCTGGCCCGTTTTAGCATCATGTGGGGAAGAGGTATAAAAGCCCATATGCTTCAAACATGAAGCAAACATAAATAAGCACTTGAGGTTTGACAAGCCATAACAACCTATACATACCATGTGGTTGGGCCACCCAGACATCGTTCTTCAATGAAATGCTCTTGCTCCTCAATCCAGGTATGAAATGCATCCCAAAGGTGGCAATTAACCAACAAGGAAACGTCGTGCAAAAGTCCCAGACTTGTAAAACACTTGGAGCAACAGCATGCCAGCTTATAAATAAAAATGGAAGGTAAACAGAAATGTGACCCATATTTGACTCATTATCAGAAAAAAAAAAAGTCCTTTTTGAATCGGTTATATAAAAAATTTAGTACTAATTATATAACCGATTCTAAATCTATGATGTGCTAAAATTTATAGAAACCGACGCTAAAAATATATGTTAGTTTCAACCTTTAGAGTCGGTTATTTGCCAATGACCGGTCCTAAAAGAATTCATTTAATTAGAGTCGGTTATTAGAAACAACCGGCTCTAAAGATTAAAGCTTTAGAAACTCTTTTTTCTAAAAAATCAGCTCTAACTTAGACCCTCTTTTTTCAAAAAAAAAAAATGGCTCTAATAAATTGTCCAATTAAAACCTCTTTTTTAAAAAAATCAGTTCTAAATTAATTAGAACCTTTTTTTTTAAAAAAAAATCGGCTTTAAACTCAATTCTCTTTAAATTCTAGAACCAGTTTTGTTTTAATTCATTTTCTCTAGAAGCAATTTTAAGATAAATTCAGCTCTAAATATATTTTTTTGACATTCAGATTATTTTCAGTGGTCAATCATTTTGCTAGCCCAATATATATTTGCAATCAATAACAACAATAACACATCAATAATAAAATATTTACACATAACGAATAATAACAAAATAGTTAATAATAAATAGTAATTAAAAACATATATTATAAAATATTTATAAATACCAATAGAAGTTCTGAAATAAAAGATGAGATGCAATATAATTTATAACAATCTCCTTAATTTCGTTGATATCTTTTTCTGAATAACATTGTCACCTCTGATTTCACTACAGCTCAAGAACATGCGATGAACTAAATTAAAATGAGAATAAAATAAGTTACTGGATCTAAAAGAAGGAGAGAGTGTTCTGAAAGCAATTTTCTTTATAACTCAACTGTGTTTACAAATCATTTTCTCTTTCTTTTCTCTCTTATTTCTACACTACACTACTACTCTATTTATAGTGCTCGATGCCATTAATACACCTGTAAACATATACAATCAATCTAATCCTAGTTATCATAGCTACACAGTGACATTAATTATCTAGCCACACTTCTATCAATTACACTACTGTTTCCATCAGTTGTCTCTGATACATACGGCAGATGTCAAAAGTGTCATGTTCATCATCGAGGCAAGAGCTTCATCTCGAGCTCCCTGATGTTCTCGAGTTATGAGAATCTGATTCATCTCGAGCTTTGCCTTTGGCATTTGCTCGTCCTTGGTGTCGTTGCTTCTTCGGGCTCGTCATAGGGTTTCTCGAGGTGGTCGGGTCCCGAGCTCTTGGTCTTTCAGGATCAGAACTTGAAGTTTACTACTCCCAATAATTATGACTATGACTATGATTATTATTATTATTATTTATTATTATGATTATTTTATTATTATTTGATTATATTGTACTATATTATTATATTATGATTATGATTATTTTATTATTATTACTACTATTAATATTATCATCATCATTGTTAGTATCATAATTATTTATATTTTAACTATTTTACTATCAAATGATTTTCGTTCTTCTAAATAGTTAAAAATATAATTATTTCAAAATAAAACTATTGTATCCTTTTCCAAAAGTATCACCTTTGGAAACTATTTCTTAAATTCCAAACGAACACTATGTGCAAATTTTAATAAGCACGTCCCTGTCAGACTCGGAGCGCAGCCGTTTAAGTATTTGCTATTTTCTTTCCTCAAATTCAAATTACTTATTCTATTCAGGTTTAAGGATAAAATATAAATATATAAATTTCCCACTATTTTAAAGATAATAATAATAATAATAATGGCTTGATCTCAAATCGCGGTGCCTCTGGATTGTATTTGTATATCCTGGATTCCCGATCATACGTAGCCATAGCCATAGGTACTTTCAAATTTCACCTGGTTTTGTCTGATTTGCTTCATACAACTTCGCTTTCATCATTATCTAGAGTTCCCCTTTGGTCTCCTAATTTTGCCCCAATTCAGTCCGTCAAAAGGAAGCCCCGCCAAGCACAATTATTTCTCTCCTGCAATATCTCAATTTTCGACATTTCTTGGATGTCTCAGGCCATACGCCTTTTAATTTTCTGAATTTCATTGACATTTAAAGGCAAATTTCAGGCTCTCACGCTGGCTTCCTTAATTAATGCTCTGCTCTGATCAAAACCAAAGTGAAGTTTATATGCTTGCAAATGTTCACTTATTTCAGTGATCTTTGCTGATGGAAGGACAGAAGTCCCAGCAATCTCATACCATAGACATCACTGTTGCAGAAAATTCCAACATGCCTGAAAACACCAAAATATGTGCCGGCGCGACATGCGACCTCTCTAATTCCACCTTGGCTGCTCCGGAGAGAGACACCTCTATGAGAAAACTAGCACTGGCAATAATCCTATGCATACTCTTTATGGCTGTTGAGGTGGTTGGTGGAATACAGGCCAACAGTCTGGCTATTCTGACAGATGCTGCCCACTTATTGACTGATGTGGCTGCCTTCGCTATCTCCTTGTTCTCTCTCTGGGCCTCTGGCTGGGAGGCCACCCCGCGCCAGTCCTATGGTTTTTTCAGGATAGAAATTCTTGGTGCATTGGTTTCTATCCAGATCATATGGCTTTTAACTGGTATTTTAATTTACAAGGCGGTGAAAAGGTTTCTTTATGAAAGTGGAGAGGTTAAAGGTATGCTCATGTTTGCTGTTTCTGCTTTTGGTTTAATTGTCAATATTATCATGGCATTTTTATTAGGTCATGATCATGGACACAGCTATAGTCACGGCCATGATCATGGTCACAAGCATGACAATGACCATGAGAGTCTGGATGAACATGACCATGAGGTTCACAGCCATCATCATGGTCATAACCATTCACAGAAGGATGTGAACAAGCCATTGCTGAAAAAGACAAGAGAGAAAAAGAAGAGGGATATAAATGTGCACAGCGCCTATTTGCATGTGCTAGGGGATTCAATACAAAGCGTGGGTGTCATGGTAGGCGGGGCTATCATTTGGTACAAGCCCAAGTGGAAAATTATCGACCTTGTTTGCACGCTGATTTTCTCAATAATTGTGCTAATCACCACAATCAAGATGCTAAGGGATATTTTGGAGGTGTTAATGGAAAACACCCCAAGAGAGATAGATGCGACCAAGCTTGAAGAGGGGTTATGCAAATTGGAAGGTGTAGTTGCTGTGCACGAGTTGCATATATGGGCAATTACAGTAGGTAAAGTGTTGCTTGCATGTCATGTTACAGTTACTAAGGATGCAAATCAAGATGTGGTGCTTGATAAGGTGATTGGCTACATTAAACGGGAGTTCAATATCAGCCATGTCACGATTCAAATAGAGAGACAGTAGGCATTTTATCTTCTTGTGAGATAAGTTTTGTTGGATTTTTAGCTGATCTATAATTTGGTAGAGTTCATGCTTTGTAAGAGATGTACCATTATCTGTATCTTTCATGGTTCTTGTTACATCTGGAACCTCCCTTCTACCTTCTGTTTTTCCTTTTAGCAGCTTTATGTAATGGAATGGTAGAATGAGTACTAGGGGTAGTTCTGTGCTAATCAATATATACATTATTTTCTCTTTGTTTATTATTTTTCTGATTGAATCATTAACATTTGTTGCTTCAAGTTATTTTGCTCAGTTTCATTTTTCCTATTCTCTATGTTTCAGGTAGAAAATTATATCATAACACCATATTCTGTGATTGTGGAATGTTATAGTGCTGAATCCTGTCATGCATTTTTACACTGCACAATGTTAGGAGTTGCCTCTGAATTACGCGAAGAGAAATGCATATTGAGGTCTTTACATTGTAATATTGTATCAGTTCGAAGAGAGAAGCGCAACAATTCATACTTCATATTGTGTTTTATCTTGGGAATGAAAAGGATGAAACAAATTGGAATGGGGGAATACATAAATACTAAGACAGATACATGGATGATCGGGATCAGTTTTTTTTTTTTGTTTTCTTGACGTTAGGTTAATTTGATTTTAACTTGCAAATCAAAATTGCCAAGTTTCGGAGCAAATTATATATGGAAGCCCAAATTGTAATTGATGAACTAAAGAAAGAACCTTTAAATATTAAATACAACCAAACAACACTTAGGATCCGGCCCATATTTTGTTTTTGGGGTGCCTGAGCTGAGAAGCAGAAATGGGCCGGATATTTTGATGTATGTTTCTGTGGTTTTAACCAGTGGGTGCAGTGGTTTGCAAAGGCGGTTTGGTTTGAATTTGGTGATTCTGTGGGTGGTTTTGAAATTCCATTTTAGTATTTGTGGGCGCTCAGGCCAGGTCTCTCTCTGTCTCTCTCTGTCTCTCTCTCATATTATATTATATAGCGACCTGCGACAATCTGACTCGCACTCTGTTCTTTTGTGGAAGTGTTAATTCCCTTGTCCATCCATCCCTCTCCGCTCCCAGACCCCCAACCCCAGGTGAGGTGATTGTTTTTTATATATCCACCCCTCATTTACATTTTTCTACTTTACTTAATTATCAGTTTTTATCTCCATTAGTTTTTGTCTGATTGAGGTCTTTCATCTCTCTCTTTTACATTTTCTTTCCCTTTCTAATTTCTAAACTTGGTACCAACTTAATCTCGAAACAAAAGAAAAGTTGGTGCCAACTGCCAACTGCTTCCACTTGGCTGCATACAAACAATAAACTCCGCCCACAGAAATCCAAACCACAGCACCCAGCGTTTTACAAAGGGGCACTTTTCTTGCCGCGCTGCATGTCTCAAATTACTATTTCGCCCCTACCCAAAACCCCCCATCTTCCGGAAACCATTCAGATCCTCCCTTTAACTTTGCCAATAAACAAGGGCATTTCTATTTTCATACAATTTTATTATAAATACAATATACCGATATGTAATGCAAGTCTCCGTTTGAGGGTCCATTGTCAACTTGAATAACAGTTCAAGTGTTTCACCAGCAATGCAAGCTTGCAACACCTTCATCAGCCGCCATGTGGCGAACCCTGCGGTCAGGATGGCTCCACAGAAGAGACAATGCCGTGTGGCAGCAGTGCTCACGGCGCCACCACTTCGCCGCAGTGTGATGCATTCGCTTCCGCCAGAGAAGGCAGAGGTGTTCAAATCACTGGAGGGATGGGCTCAGGATTCGCTGCTGCCTCTTTTGAAGCCGGTTGAGGATTGCTGGCAACCGACTGATTTCCTGCCTGATTCAAGCAAACCCACTGATGAATTCCAGGAGGAGGTAATGTATCATGTCTAAAGTGGAAATGCAGTTCAATATATCTTAAAGCGTAATGAGCATTAAATATCTATGCAATGTATGTTGTGTTGAGTCTTGACAGCTTGATTTGATGAATTTTAATTTTTCAATTATAAGCTGTCCTGGTGGTTTGAATTTTTACCAGGCCGTTCATGCAGGCTTACACCAATGCAGAGGAATTCCTGGTTGTAATTATAGATTTCTTTAATTTTATTGATTTTTTTTTGAAGGAATAATTTTATTGATTATTTTTGGGGAAGGTATTATGTGATCTCAATTCTTATGGTATGGTAATGCAATTAATTTGTAGGTGCGAGCATTGCGGGAAAGGACAGATGAATTGCCAGATGAGTACTTTGTGGTGCTTGTGGGGGACATGATAACTGAGGAAGCATTGCCCACATATCAAACCATGATCAACACACTTGACGGGGTCAGGGATGAGACCGGGGCCAGTTCAAGCCCATGGGCCATGTGGACCAGGACATGGACTGCTGAAGAAAACCGGCACGGAGACTTGCTTGGCAAGTACCTATACTTGTCAGGTCGGGTAGACATGCGGATGGTAGAAAAGACTGTGCAGTACCTTATTGGATCTGGAATGGTATGTACCTCATTAATTAATAGTACTATGTTGTTCTTAATTCTCGAGTTCATGTATTTGGAAGTTTAAACAATAATTTCATTTGTTGTTATTAATGATGCATTTTCATTTTCTTAACCAGGATCCTGGTACTGAGAACAACCCATATCTGGGTTTTGTTTACACATCATTCCAGGAGCGCGCTACTGCAGTTTCTCATGGCAACACTGCCAGGATGGCAGTTGAAGCTGGTGATCTAATTCTTGCCCGTGTTTGCGGTACAATTGCTGCAGATGAGAAACGGCATGAGCGTGCCTACCAAGCTATTATAGAACAACTGTTGTACCTTGATACCAACACTGCCATGATTGCCATTGCTGACATGATGCGTAAGAAGATCACCATGCCTGCACATCTCATGCAGGTACCAACAGATTTTTAAGAAATTTATATGAAATCAAATATCACTTAATTAAGATATAACTGAAAACAACACTATCACTTAATAATAATTATTGTTTATTTGGATAATAGGATGGAAGGAACCCAAAGCTATTTGAGCATTACTCATTGGTGGCGCAACGGCTTGGTGTATACACAGTGAAAGACTACGCAGATATTGTGGAGCATTTGGTGAAGAGATGGAGGTTGGAGTACTTGCAAGACGGGCTAAGTAGCGAGGGGAGGCAGGCCCGGGATTTCGTCTGTGGGCTTCCTGAGAGGATGAGAAGGATGCAAGAGAAGTTTGAAGACAGGGCCCGAAAGAGCGGAGCTTCAGACGGTCCGAACACCGTCCCTTTCAGTTGGGTTTTTGGTCGGGAGGTTAAGGTGTAGGTTTAGTGGTGGTTAGATCATCTTTTCTTAATTTGACTTTTTTTAGTTGATTTTCTTGACCAGAAATATGAAAAGAAAAAAATATTTAAATCCCCGTGCTTTGCTGATGCATTGGCAGCCCGTCCAATTAAAACCTAAAATTGGGACTACTTAATTTGCAGTTTTTAATAATAATAATTATTATTAAATTAATATTATTAAAAATAAGAGTGATAATGGTAACATTTGAAATATACGAATAGAAACGCGTCACTGTCAATAGCACGTTTCAAACGCGCCACTGACAGTGGCGCGTTTGCCTCTTATATATACCAAACGCGTAAATACATCTGCGCATTGTGGAAGAAAGGGAAAAAAGAGAAAGAAAAAGAATGCGCAAGAAAGGGAAAAAAGAGAAAGAAAAAGAAAAGAAAGAGAAGAGTGTGGAAAAAAAGAGAGAGAAAGAGGAAGAGAGAGATTTGAAGAGAGAGGAAGAGAGAGGAAGAGAAGAGAGATGACGAGAAGAGGAGAAAAAAGAAACGTACGAGTGCGGTATATTATTGGATATTGTAATTAAATGTAAATTTTATTTATCTAAATAATTAGCATTGAAATATAAATTATATATTAATTAAAAAAATAATTGTGTAGATTAAATTATAATTATTTAAATATAATTTAGTTGTAGTTTAATTAAAGATTTAATTGTAAAATTTATTAATTATAATTTAATTGAAGATTAATTGTAGGTTTAAATGTGAAATTATTTAATTATAGATTTAATTATCCATTAATTGTAGATTTAATTGTCTATTTAATTATAAAAGTATTTAATTATAGATTAAATTGTAGAATTGTAGAATTGTGTAATTATAATTTTAGATTATTTATTAATTATTTGTGTAGAATTAATTAATTTATTATTTAATTGTAGATTAATTATTGATTTAATTGTAGAATAATAAATATTTAATTAGGCTTTAATTGTAGAATAAAAGTTTTTAATTAGATTTTAATTATAGGATAATTATAGAACAATATATATTTAATTATAGAATAATATATATTTAATTATAGAATAATATATATTTAATTAGACTTTTAATTGTAGATTAGTTTTTAATTATAGAATTTATTTATTATTTAATTATAGAATAGATAGATTAAAAATGAAGTATAAATTAACTATAAATTAGTTTTAAATTAAATATGAAATAATTATAAAATATTTAGAAAATAATTATAAATTAATTATAAAATAATTATAAATTAATTATGAAATGATTTTTGTACTAGATAATGGCAGGCAAGCAACGAAATGAAAATGTCATAATTTATCTCCCTGAAGACAAATATCAGACACATTATAGTCAGGCAGAGGCACATTATATTTTAAAAATAATAATAAAATACATATATATGAGAAACTAATTATGAAATGAAAATTACAGAGAGATAACAATGTCATTCGTTTGCGCACTCACCGTCCGACGATACCATACATCTCGCACATTCAGAGTAGGTTGCGAGTTATGAGATTTCTTCATCTCGCCAGGCTGCGTGAGATTTATGTGCAAGAAGCGGAGGCCTGTAACTTAAATATTGATACGGGTTTATTGAGCACGTTAATAGAGTTTTGAAGGCCAGAAACTCACACATTTCACTTAAATTTTGGCGAGATTACCGTGACTCTAGAGGTAATTACTAAAATATTATTAATTTAATTACAATATTAAAAAGATGGTATAATAATACAATTTTTTTTAGGACGTCGCATGTCTGTGGGGTTTATCCACCATTGGTGAGCCGGTGACTGGATATACTGATGAAGATTTTTCGGCATACATTTGTCAGTTATTTGGGCAGAATGATATATCAGCATTCTGTAAGGATGAGAGGTAATTGATTAAACTCTACATGAATTTCAGTTTTTTTGTTTGTTCACAAATTGTGATTAAGCTAAATATAAAATTTGGCAGACGTTCTCTTTCCTTTCGAGAGTTACGGTCCCACTTTGATCACGCTCCAGAGGCAGACGATCATCAGGGTCTTGATCGATATGCGATCGATATGCGATCGATTTTGCTTTGGAGTTGGCGGGGTGTATCATGTTCCCCGACAACAGTGGAGACTCTGTACCGGCGTTTCTTCTGCCGATTTTGACGGTAAGGATTTTAAAATAATTTATCTTTCATAATTATATAATTTTAGTACTAATATTTAATTTACAGGAAGATTTACAATTCAGTAGAAAAAGAAATTGGGGCACTGCGGTACTTGGTTATTTATATCGGCGTCTTGATGTGGCATGCCAAGGATTGACGAGAAGTATTGGTGGTCCGTGGTTTTTATTATTGTTGTGGAGCTGGACGCGTTTGCCCCCCGCTCGTCCATTACCTACCTCAGAGACATTCATTTTCAGTGACTGGGGTACACCGGACCGTGATAGCTGTGCGCCTTTTGGCAGGTAAAAAATTAATTATAAAATAAAATCAATCAATCGATGAATATATATGTGTAATCACTAATCTTAATTTGAACTGATAATAAGAAATTGACGCTTGATAAGAAAATATATCTCAATCCGTCATACGTCGGTGTGAAGTACGTGAGGGAACACCTAATTATGTTGCCGCACACGCATGTTAATTGGAGGCCGTACGAGTCGGTTCGTCACTTATTGCCGACATGAGTAGACAACTGTGTGGACTCGTATACTTGTCGGCTTCCACTTATTTACTTTCCGGTAGTGGAGTGGTACTATCCGGATCGAGTGAGGCGATAGTTCAGCTTACTTCAGTCAGTACCGCCTCCGCTTCCCGAGATATTCTACCATATATACTAAAAATATATAATTTTTATATTTATTATTTCTTATACTAACTATTTTCACATTTATACTAACTAATTTTACAGACATTTGTGGAGAAGTATCAGAAATTATCTGCGCTTGGATTCAAGAAAAAAAAAATGAACTGGAGACAACATAATCAGGCGTATGTGGACAGATGGGATGAGCTGCCTCCACGAGACCCGGATGAAGGAGGTATTGATGGTGGTTTGAAGTCTATGGAGCCGCTAGCGCTCCACTTGAGTCGAGTGATTTGGTACCTCCTATACCATCGGCAGCGGAGATCCCTAACATCGGCTACATTCCTCACGTACCTCACAGACATCTCACAGTATATTAAAATTTTTAAAATTTATATATCTATATGCACTAATCGGTAATAAATAATATATATATATATATATATAATCAATGTATAATAGATCGCTAGAGTTACAAAGACTGCACTGAAGACGGTCCGATGGGCGGTCACCAGGGGATGAAGACGGTTTGCAAGGGACATTTTGAGGATGCAGGCATGTCTCATAAGATGGACGAGCTTCTTACTGCGGCGGGATTACCCACGGATATTGATGCTATTCCGGATTCGATGGGTGATTATGAGACTGCACCGACTCCATCCACTCCTCATCCCCCACATTTCCCCAATGAGAATGCTGACTTCACATCTATCCTCAACAACGTAAGTACTGTATACCTTGATTTAATGATTTGAACTATATTAACAGCGTAATTTTAATGATTTGAACTGTATTAACAGCTGTCAGAGAACTACAATTGGAACAAAGTTATTACTAGGTTGTCTGTTGATATTCCCAATCCGTCGGGTACACTGTTCTCAGATCCATTCAGGACTCAGCATTTCTTACAGACCCAGCAAATACCGATGGATCATGTACCGCAGTATGGCCAGCAGTGGGATCCGCAATACGGTCAGCAGTACGATCCGACCCAGTATGGTTTTTCTTCCGGGCCTGGAGAGTCATCGCATATTCAGGATGATGCTGTAGAGCCTGCACAGACAAGAGATTTCACTCCACTTGCTCATGGTCGGGAGCAGCGTGACGTTCATCCACCACCTCGATATACACCTAGCGTGGTTAGTTGTTTGTTCTACAACTTAGTCAATATTAATTATTAAAAAATAAAATAAAATTAGCTCACTGATATACCTAGCGTGGTTAGTTGTTTGTTCTACAACTTAGTCAATATTAATTATTAAAAAAAATAAAATTAGCTCACTGATATACCGTCTTTATTTTTGCAGACACGTCCGAGAGCACGTTGATATGTTAGGCATCGTCAGGAGTAGTTTATATATTATTTTTTTTATTTATGTATTATTTTATTATGAACATTATTTTTTTATTATTGTATTATTTTATTATGGAGTTTCTATGTTATTTTTTTATTGTTGTTATATTTTTTTATGGAGTTTCTATGGAGTTTCTATATCATGGCAAATCAATTCATATATTTTCTGTTTAAATACAACATACATCATTTTTTTTCTTCCGTGCGAAAAAAATTAAGATTCTGCCTCCAAAATTATTTCCTCCAGCACCCCTAGTTGAAGCAATGACAACTTGTCTTTCTTGATTCTGACGACCTTCGGTGCTTCTGTTGTTGTCTCTTGGATCATGACTAGTTGAGAATCTTGTTGATTGCAAGGCATCTCGAGAAGTTTGTGTTATTTTGTTATTATCTTTTTGATCATAACTAGTTGAGAATCTCGCTGATTGTAAGGCATCTCGAGAAGTTCGAATTATTTTGTGGTTATCTCTTGGATCATAACTAGTTAAGTGTCTCGATGATTGCAAAGTATTTCGAGAAGTTTGGGTTCTTCTGTTTGTTGTGGGACTTGAAGGCCTACTCCTATGTCGTCCTGATTGTAATGTATCCATTAGAAGTGGGTCACGACTAATTTCATCTCTTTGAGATGACCCACCTTCAGAAGACTGTATATTTCTCAATCTACCTTGACCCCGTATCCTTCCCTCCATCTCATCCATTACCATTCGACGTCTAACCTTCACACGCCGACCAATTTTTATAAGTTCTTTATCTGGTATTATAGTTTCTCCAAGATATGGCGACCAAACTTATTGATCACTGTAACAATGAAATTGACCAGACCAAGTATTCAGTAGGTGAGCTGTATTGTATCGCTCAACTATAAAACCGTACACACCAAAGTTTCTATGTTGGCATACAACAATCACATGAGAGCAGGGTATCCTAGTCAGTTGAGGTTTTTGACAATCACACGTGCAATGCGGTTCCGACAATTGTGGGTCATCTCGAGTGCGTCGTTCATCGGAATTGTAACAGTGTACTTGAACGGTCCATACCCTCCACTCTCGATCCTCTCACCAAGCACATGAACCTCATATTCTCCTCGAGCAGTTCTGAGCGGAATTACGTTCATACGAGCTGTAATTATTGAAAAAAATACAAAAGGTATCACGATATGTTCAAAATTTTATAAAATATAGTAAAATAATATCAACACGAACCTGCTTTGTCGTCACGTTTTGCAAAGATGTCATCAATTTTTTTGGACCATTGCTTGCATGCTCTATGCAGGTTCAATGCTTCCATTTCCCTCTTATCGAACCATTTAGCATATTTATACCATGTTCCCTCCATAATTACTGCAACCGGTAAAGTTCGTTCAACTCTGAAGACACTATTCAGAGCTTCCGAACTATTGCTTGTCATTATACTCCATCGATGTCCTCCATCATAAGTTTGTGCCGCCCACGAAGCAAAATTAGGAGGTTATTTATCATCATTTTCTAATCTCCTGCCGACTTTTTTTTAAAAAAATCATAAGTTTTTTTATTTGATTTCCTCAAAATTCGTCATCTCTCTATAAAACGACACGGTTTCTTTTTGGTCGCTAGTCTTTTTCGGAAATCATCTCTTATATTATCTTCTTTCTTTCCAAAATTTCCGGCTTTCTTATATAAATTCTCTGCGGCGTGTTGCATGCAATACCGGTGTACCGCCTCTCCATGTTGTACAGACCATCCCAAATGCGGTCGCTCAAAAACTCCCTTTATTCCCCTATGATGGTCGGATATAACACATATTTTCATATTAGATTTGATCACTTCATTACAGACCTATCGCATGAACCAACCCCAATTGTCCACATTCTCTTCATTCACGATTTCAAATGCTAGAGGAATAACTTTATTCTCTACATCGTATCCACACACCATCAATAATCTACACTTATAACGGCCCGATAAGAATCCAACGTCAATGGTTATAATAGGCCTTAAATGTTTAAACGCTGCAATACACGGTCCATAAGCCCAAACTATGGATTTAATTATTTTTACATTATTATCCGAAGTATTACACGTCGATATTTTAAATTTTGTACATGAAGTAGTCCGAGCAATCGCCTCCAATATTTATGGAAGGAATGTATATGATCATTCCCAAGTGCCAAATAATTGTTCAATTGCTCTTTCTCGACCACGCCAAAGTTTACCGTACGTTGGTGCCACACCGGGATATTTTGTTTCTATAATCATACTGATTTGTTGAACTGTTAGAGAGAGATCATTCTTTAAATGTTGTCGAACACATCCTGCAATCAAATTAGATGTGAGTTGTAAGTGTTTGCGGTCTCCTGATGGTCTTTTACAGTTGTGGGGGTTTTTATTTATGATGATCCTCCATGTGGTCGAGCCCTCTTCAGGTCTAGCGTATAATCTTTAAGGACAACTCTTTCATTGCATTTCATAATAAGTCATGTTTTACAACTTTTTTGTACCCAACATTGAACGTTTTTCCCTAACACTCCAATCACAAATTACCCAATTTAAAGCTGATTTAGAAGCAAATATTTTATTTTCAGCTAACTCATCATCGAGTCCTAAGAGAGATTCATTCGCGCCTAAACGGTTAAACATCTCAAAATTATTTAACGCTTCTACGGGATGATGTCTCTCAGTTCGTCTGGTAACTAACAATGTGGTATCGCATCTCTGAATTTCCTCATCTTCAGATTCATCGATCGAAAAATCTGACTGCTCAGTGTAATCATCTCCTGTTTTTTCTTCATTTGAATAATACGGACCACCATCATCTTGCTCATCCTGATCATCGTGATCATCACTTAATTCCATTATCGTTAGATCAACACTACTTCTGCCATCAATATTATTTTGCTCTTCGGTACTACCAATATTATCAGCTAATTTACAACCAGACGTAGTACTACTACTACCGTCAAAAAAATTATATAGTGGCATCGTTGGGTTCGGTTGTTGATAAATTATATTGTTACTGTAAATAGCTGGATACAGATAAAAATTGGTTTGATCATAGGTTGGATAGGAATTAGTTTGATCGTAGGTTTGATAGGAATTAGTTTGATCATAGGTTGGATAGGAATTGGTTTGATCATAAATTTGATAGGAATTGGTTTGATCGTAGGTTTGATAGGAATTGATTTGATCGTAGGTTTGATAGGAATTGGTTTGATTGTGGTTTTAAAATATTCCCGTCATAAAATTACTGCCGCTCGGTTGTTCTGCAGTATAATTTTCTTCATCGGGATTATAATTTAAATATGGTAGCATTTTGAAAAAGTTGGATGTTTGTTGTATTTGTGTTTGTGAGAATTGAATGAGCGGGGTTGGTATTTATAGCAAACAAAGACGCCACTGGCAGTGACGCGTTCTAAGAAAACGCGCCACTGCCAGTGACGCGTTTGGTAAAGACGCCACTGACAGTGGCGCGCTTCTATTCGTATATTTGAAATTCCTAGTTTCTTACTCTTATTTTTAATAATATTAATTTAATAATAATTATTATTATTAAAAACTGCTTAATTTGATCTGTATGGACTAGTTTTACCCTGAATTATGCATTTACATCAGACTTGTAATCTCTAATTGGTGTCAAAGTCCGAATAAGAAACAAATGAATGCGGAATTATGTTGTAATAGAAGTCTGTCATTAACTTGACGATTATCGGTTTGTAAAGTGCGTGTGTGAAGTTATAGAGGGAAAATTACAGCTCTGCAATACCAAACATACATAAAAACATCGAAAATGCTTTTAGATCCATACAACGATGAGCACATCTTAACAAGAATAATTATACATTACTTTGGTGCTACCACGCAACCATGCAGAAATACAACCAGAGAAATGAACTGGTAAATCACTAATACATGCATAACACAGAAACTGCACATAAAAGCCTTATGCTTTATTCTAAAGAAACTATTTAAACACTGCATTATGAGGAGAAAGGCAATAGTACATTCTCCAGAGAAGCAATCAGCTCTGAATAGTAACACCAGGAGCTGCCATTTCTATAATTCTTTGTTTGCTGCTGGTGGCAGCACCGGTCAATATCGAGGCAGGGATCTTCTGTGGCTGTGGGTCATATGCTGATTCATGCACTCCCAGTGCCGCTCTGCCTGACGGATCAAGGTTGCCAGACCACTGTGCATCCCACTCTATGGCATTTGCTGTGCTGCATGCCACACTGGGCCCACCAGGTACTGTCAACCTTGCTGAGTAATTCTATACCACCATACAGAAAATCTTTGATGAAATTTTTGTCTATATAAATTTTCTCTATATATATTGGGGAAAAATAGAAGATTCAGAATTACCTGAGGAAAGAACCTCTCAAAAATCATTCTATAATAATAGGCTTCTTTGGTCGTAGGCGTGTTGTGCGGGTATATTTTTTTTGCATTTAGCATCATCCTATCAGTTACCTGCATATCAAATTATCATTTTCTAATTACTGATTGATTCAAGGACATAAATGTATTTAATTTGTTTAAAGGTGCAAACTTAAAGAAACATTAATGAACTTACATGTGCTTCAGCATGGGCCTTGAGCCCATCAATCCAACTGTAGCCAACTCCATCGCTAAACTGCTCCTTTTGCCTATATAAAATATGCTGAAAATTCCAAAACCAAAAAAAAACGAGAATAATTGTTTAAATTTATCTGACATTAGAAAATTCAATGTTAAAAAGGCAGAGATCTAAATAAACAAACCCTTGGAAGATAGGGGCTTTTTTCATCATCAAAGGCCTTTCTCAGAACCCATTTCTCGATCCTTCCAATATCCCGTTGGATCTGTTTAAATTTAACAAGGCACAGATAGTTAGCTTCAGAATTCATGCAAAAACAAATAAAAGTTGGGGACAAAATTGAAACATGTAGGTACGAACCATCTTTGACTCGGGATCAATACTCATTGCTACATTGATGAACTCTTTGTCGAGAAATGGTATGCGTGCCTCAAGACCCCATGCTGATGTGGCTTTGTTAGCTCTAAGACAGTCATACTGGTGCAATGCCTTTATCTGTACATGGAAAAAAAATTACAAAGATATTAAACGTGGGTTACTCATACCAGTGTAGATGTTGGCTTGCATGGTGCCAGACTGTCAGTACGGTGATATTGGATATGTTTTCTAATTAATTGGAACTGTCTCAGGAGTCCAACATGTTGCATTTATTTTTTAAGTGGGGATAGTTTGCATGGAATAAGCCTAAATAATTTGGGTGTGCTATACATCGGTGAATTATTAGGTATTATACCAAGGTGCAAAAATTATCTGGTATGGTACTAATGTGCTTCATCATATAGTACCGTTCATCACAGTAAAAGCAACAAAGGTACTGGATTGCTGGTCATAAAAAATAACAATAAATTTTGATTGCAACTTTTACTGCATAGGATCATATTAATTCAAATTTTCAGGATTCAAGATCGAACCTTGCGGCAAGTCTCATGGTGAAACTCTTCCTTGTTAGGTGCCTTGTGAAAGTACAAGTACCCTCCAAAGATCTCATCTGAACCTTCACCAGAAATTACCATTTTAACACCTAGTGCCTTTATTTTTCGTGACATCAGAAACATAGGTGTGCTTGCACGAATGGTTGTTACATCATATGTTTCAGTGTGGTATATAACATCCTCTATTGCGTCTATTCCATCCTAATAAATTACAATCCAACGTTAAAGGAAAATAGAGTAATATTAGAATACATAGAAGGAAAATTTAGTACTGGTATGTTAAGAATTTCTTTGACTGATACAGATAAAACCAATTTGTTAATCTATTGTGTGTTTTACATTTGAGACTAAATTTGTAAATGAATTAAAATTTAGATCAGGTTTGATCTGAGCCAATGCTTCTACCATATTCCTGGTACAACCTAAAACTGGCGGTACCTGAACTGTGAAGTTGAATTCATGGTGCACTGTTCCTAGGTAATCAGCCACCTCCTTTGCTGCCTTCAAATCTGGGGAACCCTACAAAATGAAAGAGGTACAATACCAATAGTAACATCAGTTATGGAAAATATGCCAGAAAAGAAAACAATCAAGGGGCTAAATGCAAACCTCCAATCCAACACAGAAAGAATGAAGCTTGGTGCCCCACTGTTTTGCAACATTGGTTTCTGCCAAGTGGCGGATTGTCACAGCTGCAACCAATGATGAGTCCAGGCCACCAGATAAGAGCACACCAAATGGTACATCAGTCATAAGCCTCTTTATCACAGCCTTAAAAGAAAAAAGAGAACAATTAGTGAATTCATATCTATTTTTTGGTATTTAGTTCCTTTTGCAAGAATGAAAGCTCTTTATGAAGTTATATTACTTGTATACGAAATAAATTGTACTTTGTTCTGAGCTGTTGATATAATTTCTGGGAACCTGATAACATAATTAAATTGTGAAAAAAATAAGTATTAGAGTTTACTCTTACCTTCTCAAAAGCTTCTCGAAGGGTTAGAGGATCATAGGTTGTAGATGGGATGGACTCAGTGTGCCATGATGGGTTGTACCATCTCTTGAAAGCGGCTTTTTTGCTGGAAAAAAGATGTCCAGGTGGAAATATCTCAAAATGCTCACAATCATCATTTAGCCCCTTCATTTCTGATGAAATCCACACGGACCCTAAAATGATAAAAAGACGAAGCAAAAATTACAATAAAGTAAACCTTATTTTTTTAAACTTCATTACTATAATATTATGAATTTTCCTGGTAAACCAACGGTATTTTCTTAGTTTGGCCACAAAAAGTTGATGGATTTGCTATCTACTGTTAGTATGTTACCCACTGGTGCTATTAATTGCATTACTGGGACATAAACAACACTGGTAGAGGAATCACTGTTCCTTAAACTAATTAAAACAGTCATTGATGTGTTATACAGTTACATTATGTGGTAATTTGAGTAATATATATCTTTGATAGCATACAGTGGTAGATCATATTTCATATATATATATACTGTTTTAATTTCTAAAATTGTGAATGTAAAAGCTTATCCAAAAAGGAAAAAAAAAAAGCTACAAACGTAAAATGCAGAGGTAAATGTTTTGGAAATTAGTTACCATCAAGGCCCCAACCGATATAGAGGGGCGTAACTCCGATTGCATCACGAGCAGCAAGAAAACTATGATCACGAGTATCAAGCAAAACAAATGAAAAGACGCCGTCTAACATGTCAACAAATCCTTCACCATGCTCCTCGTACTAAGGAAATATATATATTTTTTTGATTCTTAATGTTAGTTCAATCTTATAAAATTAATTATATATCTTAAGTTAATAAATAATTCAAGTGGATTTTGTTTCTTGGCAATGACATAATCTCTTACCAGATGTGCAATGACCTCACAGTCGCTGCCAGTGCGAAATTTGTGGTTAGGCAGCTTTTTTCTCAACTCTTCATGGTTGTATATCTCTCCATTTACCTGCAAGTTTAGAATTTTGTTCATTTCCAATTTTTATGCACTTATGCCTACAAGGTACAATGCATATATAAACATACATGTTATAATATGATATATCTCGGTGGAGAAAAGAGAGAACAATTCTGAAATTTCTTTCTATTCAAACTATATCTTCTATTTCTCTTACACTATTTTCTTCTCTCTTACCTGCTTACAACAGAATACAAGTCTATTTATAGCCTTAAACATGACTCTTAAAATTCGTAATAAAAACATATAATAAAAACAGAATTCTAAACAGCACCCTTTCAGCTGACCACTGTCCACTAAAATCGCCATAACTCTCCGTAGGGAACTCCAAACGATTTGGAATTTGAACCATTAGAAACTAGACTTCAAGAGCTTTCCATCTATAAGTCATACACTAAATTCCACGTCAATTTGCCCCTTCAAATGCTATCATTAATCAGCCTTAAAATTCTGCCAAAGTGCTGAAGCCAAAGAGTCTCCCTTTATTTCCTAATTTATTTAACTTTAATACTAAAATTAAGTTTATATTTCAACAATACATAAGCAGGAAAAAAGTTTTAACTAAATTTTATTATGATTTTGTTTGCTGAATTTATGTGACCAAAAAGCATAGTGTGTAAAATGATCCAACAGCATGCTTGCTTTCTGAACTCTTTCGAAATCGTTGCAAGAAAACATAATCCTAACTAATCCTAATCAGTAATGTTAAAGCTAAAGTATGTTTTGTCACATTTTGCAAAGTGTGATCTTGTCACAATTTACAAAGTGTACGTTTTGTCACAATTTGAAAGTGACTCCTAAATTTCATATATTTATTACGGTAATTATATATGAGGAAATTTTTTGTATTAATTCTCAGGTGAAACATTGAAGTTCAATTTGAGATGGGTAACGCTATTGTAAATCCAAGTATCCAACCAGCCAGAGATTAAACATTATATATATACACACGCATCAAATCATCTCCAAATTTTAATTTATCATGCTTATTAAATTCTTCATATGAAAACCTTATGGGATACAAAAATTTAAGGTGTTTTGAGTGTTCTAACTCATTATTTTTAATTTTTAAAAAAATATACAAACATTGAATATTTATTATTATTTTTAGAACTTATTTTTAAAAAATTAAAAACAGTGACTTCAAAAAAACTCGAAACACACTAAATTTTTATATGAAGAATTTAATGAACATGATAGTTTTATGCATGGAGTAAAAGTTGGTGTCTTTACTAGAAAAATAGTATATATGTGAGAAACCCAACAAAAATATTAAGAAATTAGTACATAAACAAAACAATTTAATGAAGCAAAACAAATTGTACCGTGACAATGATAGATTTGTCTTCATTATAGAGAGGTTGATCTCCTGAGGCAGGATCAATGATGGCAAGTCTCTGGTGTGACAAAAAATTGTCCCCATATTGGCACAACCCACTCCAGTCTGGTCCCCTGTGCTTCAACCTACTTATGATATATATTTGTACTTTTATATACTTAATATTAAATAATAGACTAACTAATGAGCTTCTTTGGGGAAAAAACATATACATTTCAATATCAACATAATATTTACTAAATTACTGCTACTTGTTGGGCATGTAGTAATAAACATTGGTACTTTTTAGCTCAGATTGTTCATAAGGGCAAAATATTAAATGGTTTTCCCATTTTTCTGGTCCAATTTTGTTACATATATAAGGTGTAGCGCGCAATTTAATTTATTTGGCGTCGTAGTGATGAATGTAGCATCTAAGCATGCTTTGCCAATGAGGTTAGAACTTAGAAATTAAGGATGAAGATTAACGGGAAAAAATGAACTAAAAATAGAGTGAAGCAAAAAAAAAAAAAGAGAGAGAGAGAGATTAAATAAATCACAGAAAGTTTGCCTGCGAGAGAGCTCGAGGACTCGGACCCGCTTCGCCTGAGAATCGTCGGCACAGCCCAACACTGCAAGGATTCCACACATACTTAACTACTCCTAATTCAACCACAGAGCTCTGAAAGAGAAACAAAAGAGGGGCTAAGAGGAGAGGTTTTGTGTTGGTAGTTCTTTGTTTTTAATTTGCTTCATTGCTTGCTCTCTATTTATAGGCGTTAGGAGCCAGCGAGACAGGGGCGGATGCAGAATTTTGATCAGAGGGATAATTATCGGATTGTAATAATTTATCGGGTTCAAATTCATTAACTTGTTATATATGTGGTACACGTAGATGCGCTGGATACACGTAGATCCGCCCCTACAGCGAGACTGAATTAATTAGTGTATTTGAAGAGGATAAAATTCAGCGCAGAAACAATGCACGCAGCTTATGTTTATGATATTTTACTTCTTAAACCCACTGGGTAATTTGTCTCCAGACTTATTGGTCCTCTGCATTTGCTTAAACTATTTACTCAAATAATATAAAAGAAAAACAACAAATCATGCATCTCAAGTTCTCAACTCTCAAGCGGTGTCGTGTCATAGCGTACGTCGTTGGCTCTATCATGAAAAAGACCTTTGAATCGTATTTTATCCTCCACAGTTCTTCATAAACTGGAGGCCTTTAACATCTGGTCCATCCAATTAAAAGATCGAATTTAGTTGAATTATTATTTATCTGTCTTTCCTTAATTAAAAATTATAATAAAATTCTGGTCTAAAATGTATTGTATTTTTTTTTTCTTTTACTCTTAGTCCGAATGCATGTCGACTTAATTTGCATGTTATAATTTAATACGTGCATTCAGAAGTTAGGCAATTTTTAATCAAAAATTCTCTCAATTATATGAGAATAATTTGTACATCTCTCACAAGTTTTTTTTATCTCTCGCAATTTATTACCATGATTGTTCTATCAACTTCTATTGTTTTTACGATCATAATTAATTAATTTGTTTGAACATTGAGATGAATGTAGGGTTGTGATATTTCCATGACTAATATGAGAGAATTATTTCATGCATAGCGTGAATTTCGTGTATGTATCGTTTATTATATTTAGTTCTTCATATATATATATATATATATATAATAGGGGTAGGTTACGGTGCTTTACAAAGTAAAGATCTGTTTTTACTTTGCATTGAGATTTTATATCCCAACGGTTTAAATAGTCAATCTAAGTTGCTTAATAATTTCTTTATGTTAAAATATTATGGGATATTAAATTTCATGATTTTTTGAGTTTTCTAGCTATTTTCTAAATTATTTTTAAAAACAGTCTTATTTAACATAAGAAAATGATATATTTCAGGGCTGCTTTTAAAAATAATTTAAAAAATAGTTAGAAACCTAAAAAAAAATCATGAAATTTAATATCCCACAAGATTTTAACATAATTTTTTTTTGACTAATTTCGATTGACCATTTGAACCGTCGGGATATGAAATCTCAATGCAAAGTAAAAAATAAATTTTCACTTTGCAAAGCACCGTAACCTACCCCTATATATATATATATATATATATATATATAGAGAGAGAGAGAGAGAGAGAGAGAGAGATAGTAAAGATACCGTAAGCTTAAGCTTACGGAAGCTTTCTATGAGATTAATTCAAAAAGCATATCAAATTGTCTTCAAATTTTAATTTATCATACTCATTAAATTCTTTATATGAAAATCTTATGGAATGAAACAATTTAGAGTGTTTTGAGTTTTTTAAGTTATGGTCTTTAATTTTTTAAAATCAGCTCTAAAAATAATAATAATATATTCAATACTTGAACATTATTTTTAAAAATTAAAAACGTTGACTTAAAAATCTCAAAACACTCCAAATTTTTCCATCCCATAAGATTTTCATACAAAAAATTTAATGAGGATGATAAATTAAAATTTGAAGATGATTTGATGTGCTTTTTGAGTTAAACTCACGGAAAACCTCTATGAGGTTAAACTCACAGTATATTTACTCTCTCTCTCTCTATATATATATAGAGAGAGAGAGATACGGGGGCTATGGTATTTCGCGAAGGACAAAATTTCTCTTGTTTCGCATCCGTATCTCGAATTAAAAGTTCAAATGGCTGATCCAAACTGTTGAACTTGATCTTAATATTGAACTATCATTGAAGATCAAAATTTATATTTTTTTCAATTTTTATACTATTTTTTAGATGAGTACAAAATCACTAGTTTTGGATGATACATAAATCATTAGATCAGCAAACTTTGTATCCATTTAAAAAATAACAAAAAATTTGATCTCCAAAGACATTTCAATATGAAGATGATGTTCAACGGTTTGGATCGGCCGTTCGAATTTTCAAATTCGAGATATGGACACGAAGCATGGGAGGTTTTGTGCTTCTTGAAGCACCATAGCTATATAGTTTGGCTACAGTGCTAAGTGTAGCACGGATGATCCGTGCACCACGGACTGGTTTTTCATTCTCAAAGTTCAAACGGTCGATCTGACCGCTCAAAATGACTTTCATATGAAAATCTAGTTATAAACAAAAATTTATATTCTTTTATAATTTTTTTAGTTAGTTAGAAAATTATCTGATTTAATTATTATGGGTCATTCAAAAGAAATAATTTTCTAACTATCTAAACAAATAATAAAAAATTCTAACAAATATAAAATTTGATCTACAACTAGATTTTCATATGAAAATTATTTTGAGCAGTTGGATCAACAATTTGAACTTAAAAATGAAGAAATGATCCGTAGCATAGGGGCTATTCGTGCTACGTGTAGCACCATAGCCCAACTCTCTTTCTTTCTCTCTCTTTATATATATGTATGTATGTATGTATGTATGTATGTATGTATGTAGAGTCTGACTATGGTGCTTTGCAAAGCACAAAGGCTTTGTGTGATTTGCGCTCTATTTTTAATTTTATGTCAGAAATAATCGATCTGAACTGTTCAATCTAATTTTCATATCAAAATCTATTAGTAAATCAAATTTTATATTTTTTTAAAACTTTTTTGCTATTTTTTCTGATGAGGAGAAAATGACTTGATCTAAGAATTCTGGTTCATCCAAAAATGATGGTTTTCCCCCTATTCAAAAAAAAAATAGCAAATGAATTCCAAAAAAATATAAAATTTGGTTTACTAATATATTTTGATATGAAGATTAGATTGAGCAGTTTGGATCGGTTATTTTTTATTTAAAATTAATAATATAGCGCAAAACACACAACGCTCTTGTGCTTTATAAAATATCATAACCTAATTCCATATATGTATGTATGTGTGTGTGTATATATAGGGGTAGGTTATGGTGCTTTGTAAAGTAAAAATCTGCTTTTACTTTGCATTGAGATTTCATATATCGACAGTCAAATGGTCAATCTAACTTACTCAATAATTTTTTTATATTAAAATCTTATGGGATATTAAATTTCATGATTTTTTTTAACTTTCTAGCTATTTTTTAAATTATTTTTAAAAATAGTCTTGTTTAACATAAAAAATGGTCTATTTTAGGGCTGTATTTTAAAATAATTTAAAAATAGCTAGAAAGCTCAAAAAATAATGAAATTTCATATCCCATAAAATTTTAACATAAAAAATTATTAAACAACTTAGATTGACCATTTGAGCCGTCGGGATATAAAATCTCAATGCAAAGTAAAAATGGATCTTTACTTTGTAAAGCACCGTAACATACCCCTATATATAGTGATGTTGCGGTGCTACGCGAAGCACAAAACCTCTTGTGTTTCTATTACAAAGAAAAAAATGCTTATTATTTCAGCAAGAAATTTTATATCCCAGCGGCTCAATGGTCAATCTAAATTGTTCAATATTTTTTTATATCAATATCTTGTGGGATATTGAATTTCATGAGTTTTGAGCTTTCTAGCTATTTTAAATTATTTTTAAAAATAATTTAAAAAATAGTTACAAATCTGAAAAAAATCTTGAAATTTAATATCCCGTAAGATTTTGATATAAAGAAATTATTGAGAAACTTAGATTAACCGTTTGAGTTGTCAGGATATGAAACCTCTTACCAAAGCAATAATCATTTTTTACTTTCTAAAGAACCAATTCATAGCACATGGATCATCCATGCTACGTGTAGTACCATAGTCAAACTATACACACACACACAGACACACACACATCTAAAGAAACCTCTTATGGTGCTTCTCGAAACAAAGAGACGTTTTGTTTTGGCCTAAAAAATCTCACAAAATCAAAGTTCAAATTATAAATCTAATTCACCCAACATGAACTACATATTCAAATATTATTGAATACCAAATTTGATTACATTTGGAGCTTTCTAACTATTTTTTTTGGATTTTTAAAATATTCCAAAAATAATAATAAAATAATGATAGGTGCACCTACAAAATTGTCATCTTTTAAAAATAAAAAAATAGTTATAAAGCTCCAAAATATTAAAATTTGGTATTCAATAAGTTTTCAATATCTAGATTATTGTAGATTAATTAGATTGATATTTTGAGCTTTCGGTATATGAGATTTAAAACTGAAGCAAAACGCTTCTTTGCTTCGTGAAGCACCGTAAAGTCTCCTTATATATATATATATATATATATATATATATGAGTAAAGATACCGTGAATTTAACTCAAAAAGTATATCAAATCATCTTTAAATTTTAATTTATCATACTCATTAAAATGTTTATATGAAAATCTTGTGGGATGCAAAAAAAATGGAGTGTTTTGACCTTTTTAAGTCATCATTTTTCATTTTTTAAAATGATGTTCAATATTAAATATTTTATTATTTTTTTAGAGCTAATTTTCAAAAATTAAAAATTATGACTGAAAAATCTCAAAACACTCCAAATTTTTGCATCCCATAAGATTTTCATATAAAGAATTTAATGAGCATGATAAATTAAAATTTGAAGATAATTTGATATACTTTTTGAGTTAAACTCACAGTATCTTTACTTATATATATATAATTTTGAATAACACTTAAATTACTTGAAATTTTAATCCCAACAAACTATAAATTAAAAATATATATATTACAGTGTTACCCTTGTTGATATATACAGTCATCGAAACTCTATAGGTTATTATGCAAATGATATAAAGTTATTATGCATGTTAATAATTTTATTATACCATTCATTTTGTATAGTACTTAGTTGATATCGTTAATATATAATAACTTACTTAATATGGATAATGAAAGTACGATAAAAAAATGAGCAGTATAATGAATTCATTAAGATGTATAACTCATATAATATTCTTAATTAAGATTGCATTGATGACAATATCAATGAATGCTTATGTATATCAACTCCCATTTAGAAATGCCCTTTTATTTTTTTATGCAGTTTATTTAAGAAAAAAATGTTAAAATTATCAAAATAACCACTGTCCAAGTGAACCCTCCTTTTTTAGAAATATTATATTTTTTCTTAAATCTGATTATAAAAAGGGAGTTCTGCTATGAATCGGTATAATTTTTTAGTATTTGATGGTTAAGATAAAAAAAAATTGAGTGTGATTAAAGAAGAGAGGTTGATGAGTAAAAATCATTGCCATCAATTAATAAATTTACGGTATTTCTTTCTATTCATCGCAGAATTAGCCTTATAAAAATAAAGAATAAAGAAAATTAATGTTTTGAAAGAAAAAGTTAAGTTTCAAAATAAATTTTATACAGAAATATCGTTAAAGCGTCCAAATACATTAAAGCTCAAATGGGGAAAAATAACGTCCAAGTTCATTGAAGCATGTGTCATCATATAAGTTATTAACACACAACACAAGCAGAATGAGAATATCCACACCCGTCCAGGTTCAGTGAACGTACAAATTTGTTGATAAGGTGGTGGTTTCTGTACGGTACGCATGGCGTTAATTGCTGCATGCGTTGCCAGTTGGCCCAGTTCTGATAACATATTTGGCGTACCTTGTTCCATGCTATTATATTTGCCATTGCAAATGCGAAGTGTATCTAACAAAGTTATCGAACTTATAAAGTTCATCGAGTAGCTCACAAATTTTCTTACTAACAAACAAATTTAAATGCCTATACATGCCTAGCTATAACATACATATACTTTGATACAAACTAGTAGCGAACCCGTCCATTGTGCAGGACTTTTTTATTTTTGAAAATAATTGTGCAAGACAATTTTATTTCTAAAAATAATTATATGTTCCTAACTTTAATATAACTAAATGATATATTTTATTGAGAAATTCAACCACTCAAAATTCATGTCAGTTGAATAAATCATGACAAACAACTATGCCAACAAATAAATAATTAGAGGTGGCAATCGGGCGGGTCGGGTCGGGTTCGGGTTCGGGTCGGGCCGGGTCAGGTCAGGGTCGGGCCGGGTCGGGTCAATTTATATGTTGTGTTTTTTCATATCGTTGATAGATTTCGATTGGATTAAAAGCCATTTGATCTAGGGTCGGGTCGGGTTGGGTCGGGTTCGGATCGGGTCGGGTCAATTTGACTTTCTTTAAAAATTAGGTTGGGTCGGGTTCGGGTCCGAGCGGGTCAGGCGGGTTTCTCTGGTCGGGTCGGGTTCTGCCACCTCTATAAATAATCATACAGTAAAAAAATAAAAGAATTTCTTTCTATAATTAAATATTAACTGATATCACTGGTTTTCACAAATAAGCAAAAAAAAATTCTAGAATCAAGTATTAGTTGAGTTCAATTATTTTCTTTCACACCAAATCCAAGTTTGACGGACCCATATGCGAGCCTAGATCAAACATAAAAGGAAAAAATGATCAGCCTAGTTGCAAATTTTGTTTTTATTAGCATCCTAATTGAATTATCTACTTCGTTTCCAACACTCTGTTCGAGTACCAAATGTGATACTGAAACTATTACAACATAGAGAACGCTACTAAAATTACAAAACAGAAGAAACATAATCTAGCCAGCAAAAATTGCCCCCAACAACTTCCACATAATTCATTTTTTTTTTCACAAGTACGCTGTTGAAATGTCAAAATACACAAATTACAGAGGAGACCTGAAATTTATCAGATTTTACTTATTATACACTTAACATAAAACATAAGTGTTAAACTACGAAATTTAACGAAGTAATAATAATAATTAAGATAATAATTAAAACTAATTAACACAATTATCAATTATTTAAACCAACAATTAAGAAAAAATATATATAAATAAATAAATAAAGCTAACAATAAATAATTAACTTTACTAATTATTGACGATTTAAATAAAAATATCTAAATAATATATTATATATATATAAATTAAATAAAAAAACTGTTATATATAAATCAAACTTCTACTAAATATATTTAAATTAAATATTTTTATTAATAAAATAAAACTCGAATATCCTTGAATAGGAGGGCAATTGATGACAGTTTAATGTTAATATAAAAATTTAAATCAAATTTTAATGATTAAAACAAATGATAATTATAACCCAAAATTTTGATTACCACACCGAAAACCATAAATCTTCGGCCACAACAAATCTCAATTTTTCTCTCTCACCATCAGTCCATCTCACTCTTCAGTAAATCTCTCTCTCACTCTTCATTAAATCTCTCTCTCACCCTCTCTCTGTCACTCTCCCGTGCCCTCACCTTTCACTCTTTTCTTTTTCCCTCGAGCCTGTCGACTATCTCGTTCTCTCTCTCTCTCTCTCTCGGCGATAGATCTCGCTGCCTCTCTCCTTCGAGGGGATTTTTCTTCTGATTTTCCCTACTGACTACTAGAGTTTTAAAAAAACTCGACCGGGTCAACTGTCGCCATGAAGTTGCATACCCAACTCTCGCCATGATGGCACATGATATATTTGTCGTGTCCGTGTCAACTGTCCCTTCTGAATCCTGTTTTAGTTCAGCAAATAGGATACTAACAGATAAACGTAGCAGATTGGGTGCAAAGACATTCGAACGACTCGTATGCTTGAAAGATTGGTTTGATGTAGAACAACGTAATCAACATGCACCCGTAGAATAATCATCCGGTGAATTTATGACAGAAGCGGATGGAGACTCAGATGGTATGCCAGAAAATAATCTATGGTATATGAACTTGAATTTTTAGATGATATTTTTAAACACTTATATTCTTTATTTTTTCCCATTTTTATTATTTTTCTAGCATTTACAATCCTTATTTGATTTTTTTTAATAAACTTTACTAACCAAAAAAAAAAGTTAGAACTTCGCCTATGTATTACATAGCCGGTGCTAAACGCGGAATAAAAGAGGAGGGTAACTTTATTTTTAACTCATTTATTTTAATTTTTATGATATTTAAATTTTTTTTCCTCACTTTTTTTAAAATTCTATCATTTTATTCCAATTCTTTAAGATTTTATTTAATTTTTTACTTAAATTATTTCATTTAAAATTTGTATTTAAATTTATTTTAAGTCATATCATTTAAGATTATATTTAATTTTTAAATAAATATTTTCAGATTTTTACATTTTTTTAGAATTTATTTGAATTTTTTGATTATTTTTTTAACTTTGAACAAAAATGATAAAAAAATAAAATATTTTTTTGGTCAAGAATATAAGTTGTTATATATTTTAAATATTTTTAATAATTATTTTTTAATTTTTCGAAATTTTTAGAATTTTTGAAATTTTTGAAATTTTAGAAAAAAAAATTAGACCCGCCGACCCGACCCGCCCCGCCCTTGGACTCGACCCGTCCCGACCCGCTGATCCATCCGACCCAACTGGTATAGGACGGATCGCGGCCAAACCCCCCAAAATGGACCTGTCCTAACTTATCCCGTGAAAACCCGTTAACCCGTCCCGACCCGTCCTGCCAAAACCCGCCGACCCGCCATAACCCATCCCGACCCGTCCCGATTTTAATACACTACTGACTACCACTTGACCCTTCCCCCCCTGACAACCCCTCTCTCCCGTCAACCCTAATCGGTCATATCCCATGACCATTGCACACCTTTCTCCCTCACATACTGCCTTTGTCACCTCTATAAAGTTTGTGTGTGCTCCTCTTCTCTCCCCATTTGCTGCTCTCATGTGCTGAAATTTAAAAATCTAAAAATTGAACCGATAAAAACGGATAAGAACAAAAAGAGATTCAAAGGGGAGGAAAGAGGTGGTGGCCAAAATCAAGAGAGGAGGCCTACGCTTTGCTCATGCTAGCCTTGATTTTCTTGCTCGCTGACCTGATTTCTCTCTAAACTGGTAAACCCTAGTTTATTTTTCCCTCTTGTGAGATGCTTGTTGCTTGTATGAATGTGCTGTGAATGGGTTTTGCTAGCTCGGTTGCTTGTTTGATTTGCTTTGTGTTGTCTGTGCTAGTTTATCTGTTAATGGTTTATATGTTACTAGTTTGCTTGATTTGCTTTGTGCTTGTGTCTGTCTTGGTTTCTTTGCTGGTAAAAAAATTCTAGCTCGGTTCGTGTTGCTGGTTTGCTTGCTTTGCTAGTTTATTTGTGCTGCTGGTACTGGACGACTGGTACCAGTCAGACCTATGGTTGTTTTGCCAATATATGAGGTTGTTTTATGTGCTTGTCTGACCCTGTTGCTCTGTCCCTGTGCATTAGGATGGTCGGTTGCCCTTGTGCTACTGCTGGTATCGCACGTGCTGGTACCAGCCTTCTCCCATATTGTTTGTATTGTGATGGCTTGTTGGGTTGTTGTGTTGTTGTTGGCACTGGTTTGATCTGTGCCCCATTGTTGCCTTAGTTGTGTAATCTGGTACTTGCTTGCTTGTGTCTGTGGCCTTATCCCTCTGTTGCTCGATTTTTATTGTCTTATTGTGCTTGTTGCCTTGTGAGAATTATTTCTGTAATTGGGCTTTTGTAATGTGGCCGGTTGGGTTGTGACTAATTGGGCCTAAGTTAAATATTAAGGAATTTGGATTAAATTATAGTGAGAAGAGAATTAGGCCGAAACTAAATAATATGGACTTAAGAATAATTAGAAATCTGATTGGGCCGACTAATGGTTTGTAAATAACTAAAATTTAATTAGGATCAGAAATAATTAAGTAAGGTCCAATAAATTAAAAGTCCCAAGATATTAAAGATGACTAATCTAAAAATATGATTAAATAATTGGAAGCCGCCCCGAAACGTTAGGCGGTATCCATGAACTAATACGTAAACTTAAAGAATATAACATAGTTTCATATAACATAGTTTTTAATTTATAAAATAATATTAATATATAAAATAAAATATAATTAAAGAATATAATATAAATAATTAAGATTTATAAAATAATAATTAAAATATAATAATAATTTATATTATAAAATATATATTAATTAATTTCTCTATTCTTAAATAATAAAAATAATAATAATAAATATTATAATATATATATTAATCAATTTATTTATTTTTAATAATACAATAATAATAATAATAATAATAATAATAACTATAAAAAATATTATAAATATATATTAATCAATTTCTCTATTTAAATAATTGAACAATATTAATAAATATCATATGCATATATTAATCAATTTCTCCATTTGTTTAAAATTAATTTTAATTTCTTTATTCTGTTATAATTATAAATGTAACCGGTTTAAAATGAATAAAATGGATTCTTAAATGTTGTTTGTAATTATGTGTCTTGATTAAATCTGTGTATGTAATTTTGCCACTGATCACTTACCGAACGAACAATATCAGACTTCTCGACTCCCAACGCACACTGAAAATAATGATTAATTAAATGACGGTTTCTTGTCAAAACTCAAGAAAATATGTATAAAAGGATTAAACGATAAACCTAATAAAATTGATAAAAATATAATAAATAAAAATTCTGACACCTTATAATTTCAGCAGAGATGCTGTCAAATTTTATGGAAAAAGACACTAAATTGAAATGAACGTTAATCGAGACTTCATTTATAAATTAAGTATAAATTATAAAATAATTTACGTTAAACTAATAAATACTTAATTAAATTGATAATAGGTGATATAGTTGACTCGGATCCACTCACGAAGTACGAGGCCGATCCCAACCCCGAGACGAGCGATCTCGAGATGGGCGACCTGCCTCCGGAGTAGAGCAGCTTCGTGATCCTCACCAGCACTCCCAAATATGGATTCCTAGGATTTAATTTTCTCTCTTCAGAATTAGGAACTCAAAACCCAAACTGTTCTATTTTCAAAAATAAATCAAATTACGGTATTTTTAGTCCAAATACAATTTTAGAGACCCATATTTGACTTGTCATTTGCATTCAGTATTTTAACCATAATTTTGGGCCAACCGCATCCGTATGTCATCTCATGTCATTTTACACGTCGATAGGAATAGGATTAGGACTCGAGAATTAGTCTCGGGTTAGGTTTAGGTTAAGATATAAATAAACTAATAGATTATATTTATTAGGATTAAAATATTATTATTATAAATATTAAATAATTAAGTAAAATATATAGATAAATATGTATAATATTATATGAGAGTGTTGAGAGACGGGCCGGGTGATCTCAGTTTGAGATTATTTTATATAACTAGACCAACGGGTTGCATACGGTGTTGGTTTCATCTGTGGGACCTCTTGGTCTGAGTGTATCTGAGTACCTCAACCTGTCGATTATTCATCAGGTCTCATCACTTGATGAGTTCGGCGGTGCCACAAGAGTTTTTTATTTTGATCAATATTATTATTATTATTATTATTATTATTATTATTATTATTATTATTATTTTACTTTCTCAAATTGAATTAAATGATTAGGATTCGGCCTTTAGTATTTAGTGTGTGCGGGTCATATTAAGTTTTGGATTCTATTTCGCTTTATTATATTATTATTTAGCTAGCTTATTAGAGATCTCGATATGTCCGAAGGACTTTCTTCTTTGGCCTCTGGTTGGTACAGAGAATGTAGGGAGCTCTCTTTTGGCCCCTGATTGGTACAAAGAAAGTCGGGAGCTCTCTTTTGGTCCCTGATTGGTACAACGAGTCTCCCATTTTATTTATATATCCCTTTCTCTTTTACGGATAGTTATATCCTTACTTCAATATGGCAACTGAGGTCGTACATTTTTTCATTTGCTTATTATTGTGAGGTAGATTATCAGGTTCAGTATACTAGAGTACGTGCTTTCTAGCCGTCCACTCTCCTAGGGAGATATCACCCCGGGAGATCGAATTTATTCTCGTTTAGGTTGGGTATTGGTGCCCACATAAACAAAAAAATCTAATTTCATAAGTTGGGTCGCTGGTGGCGTCCGCTTAGGTAAGTCTCAAGTTCGTAAGTTGGGACACTGATGGCGCCCGCTTGAGGATGGACCTAGTAATTTATAAACCGGAGTTTTATTATGGATGCTTTCATCTCGTATTATATATATCTTATACTATTTTCATATATTTTCTATTTCGGAAATTCCTTATCATCTCATGTCATTGCATGTAGATAATTTACATATTGCACATTATTTTTTTAAGATTACATAAATGTATAAGGTTTATAATAAATAATTATATTTATGTATCCATACACAAACTTTTACAAATATGTATTTTTAAAACATCAGTGCTGGTATTTGGGTCCAGTCTAAGAATGAAGATCAAATTTTAAGGCTGGATCTAAATTCATACTGAGTGATTTTAAATTACTCACATTTCCACTGTGGTTGTGGGATCTAAGTTTTTAGGTACGGAATTTTCATGGAGAGAGTGCTAAGAGCAGTCCTGCGTGATGACAGACGTACTTCGCCGCATCTACATGTGAGATGTGTAGTTTTGGTTTAGGTCTCCTGGGGATTATCAGATTTATTTCTTTCTTTTAGGTATTTATTTGATTGATTTTGCTGCCCATTTCGATGGAGTCAGTCACCGCCGATGTCAGGTGTTGTACCGTACTGATTATTTTGGACTGCGCTTATTTTGTATTATTATTGTTTTGTTTATTGTGTGTTTATTATATTTTATTTATTGAGCCTTCCGTACGCACGTCGTCGTACGTACGTGGCGGGATTAATCATCCCTAATCCGTTTTAATTATTTTAGGGTGTGACAATAAATCTCTATATTTATCTAAAAATGAACTATATCAAGAACAACAAACTTTAATACTCAGAGAAGCTAGACGGTATGTAGAAAATTTGAAGGAATATGTCCTTTAGATGGCTAGTACAATCATAGAAAAAGTCTAAAAATTACATATTTCCAACCGAATTGGTGCCTTAAAGAGTAAAAAGAAGAAATAAGATGTCTAACCAAGGTTTACACGTTTTTTTTCCTAATAAAAGCACGAGCACGGAATGAGGCTGGACATTGAATTTCTCATCATAGTAAAATTTGACTTGCTATAATTTCATGGGCTTATAGCTGATATGGACGGGCACTATATTTGGGCTCATATTTGTATGATGTTCAACTTTTTGACAAGTAACAAGAGAAAATGGAATTAAGTTTTGTGTAAAATAAGTTTAGCATGCTGAATGAAAGAAGTTGGCGGGGTTCCTTCTATGGCTAGTCGGAGTCCGGTGCGGGAAGACCGCTCATAGTCATAGATATGTAAGATCGCTTGATCGATTTAGTTTAAAGCGATTTCAAATTCCGACGATGCAATTTTCTTTTTCCCCTTCTCTTCTCTGTTCTCTGGTGTTGCTTATAGCGAATTTGAAATCATCTTGCATGCACTCCTTTTCAGGCTTTCAGATGACAAATTGAAGTAATAAATCATACTTACCTGATTACATGCAAGAAAACAAACTAAGAAAAAGAGAAATTAAGATCATATAGTGGATATTATTTCTGAGTTAGATGCCAGAAGCCAAATCAGAACATAAATCGATAGAGAAAAAGAGAGGTGAGAGTTGAGCAGCTTGGAGCAAATATTAATGGCGAGACGAGAAGTAAGAAAGATGGCGTCTGCCACGAAAATGAAAAAAAATAATGAACCGAAAATTCTAGAAAAAGCATGGGAACGACTGAGGTCTATTCATTATCATCATTTCGTACAACCTAATCCTAGAGCTTTTCGCTACGGTTTGCAAATCGAAATCGGTCGGTGATGAGATGAGTTTTATCCGAGTTTTTTAGATCCTCCCAAATTCCTCTGATTTTCTTAAAATTGACCCCGATATCTAGTGAAATTGAGTTCTTAGTTGTGAATTTGGTTGGAAATTTATATTTTTTATCGATCAGTTTAGTCTCTCAATCTCTCTTTTATTTGGTTGTCGAACAAACAAGAGGAAGAACAAAGAAGAATTGGGAGAGGTTTCTATTGTGGAGCAAGAGAGAGATTAAAGGGGAGAAAGGTTGTGTTTGCGTTGAGTGAGCTTAGTTCACAGTGAACCAAGTCGATGACAGGGGTTTAATACAAGCCAGGAGAATAGTTTTGCTGACATGTGGATCTCACCCATGTTTGGTCCATGAATTAAATGAATCCCTTTGTTGTTGTTTTTTTTTTATATTTCCTTCAGAATTCTTATTTTGAATTTTTCTTAAAAGATTTTTTTGCTCAAAATTTACCAAAATTTGATAAAAATCTCACAAATCATACCAATTTTATGATAATTTTATTTTTAATTTTATCCATTGACTAAGCATCAATTAATTATTTAATAATTAATTAATTAAATTAATCATGTTAATTAATGATTTATATATTTTTCTGATATTTATAACACCAAAAATATCAAATATATATATATATATATATATATATATGAAAATTATTAGAATCTTATGGAGAATCCAATTTTCTCATAAAATTTGAATTTTAAAGTTTAGCATTTTCAATTTGAGTTTTTAGGGTTTTGACAATTAATTTTTTTCTAAAAATTTATATTTTCTTTCGATTATATTCTCATTCCTGAGATTCTGAGCTTGAATTAAAAAAAATTCCAACCTCATGGGCTCTTTTTGGGGATACTAGGCTTTCTGAGCCTGACCCAAATAATGACGAAGTGATCTAGTCAGCTCAATATTATTTTTGATAGTAAATGAATGTGTTTCAATTGTAATTCTATATAATATAAGTTTGAATATTGAAATGCAGTATGATTTGTCATTAAATAAATATGTACTTACATATTTTCTATTTTGTATGAGGCCAGGAGAATCCAATTCATATATATATATATATATTATCAAATATATATATATATATATATATATGAAAATTATTAGAATCTTATGGAGAATCCAATTTTCTCATAAAATTTGAATTTTAAAGTTTAGCATTTTCAATTTGAGTTTTTAGGGTTTTGACAATTATTTTTTTTCTAAGAATTTATATTTTCTTTCGATTATATTCTCATTCCTGAGATTCTGAGCTTGAATTAAAAAAATCCAACCTCATGGGCTCTTTTTGGGGATACTAGGTTTCCTGAGCCTGACCCAAATAATGACGAAGTGATTCTATATAATATAAGTTTTGGTAGTAAATGAATGTATTTCAATTGTAATTCTATATAATATAAGTTTGAATATTGAAATGCAGTATGATTTGTCATTAAATAAATATGTACTTACATATTTTCTATTTTGTATGCTTTTATACTAAATATGAGAGTGCATCAGGTTATCTAATTAGTTTGAATATTTCTATTATATTAAATTAGTGGATTATTTGAGTGTAATGTGTTGCTTTAGCATCATTTTGTGGTTAAATATTTTTTTTACTTTTTTCTATTTTTAATTGAAAATAAGTTTTTTCCACAAAAATACAAGGCTCTGATTCAATTTGGCCAATTTCAGCTGATTCTTCTGATTCTTATTCCACGATCAACTTACCGATTCTGATTTTGCGAACCTTATTTTTCACCAAACACGGCTTGTACTATATCTTGAAAAAAAAAATTGTAAGGTTTGCGATAAATGATGAGTAATAATTTTCTCATGAGATGTAACAAAAAATATAAATTTAAATTTTTGCATAGCTCTTTGAAATTTATGTGTCTCTGTTCTTTGTTTTTTCTCTGACCCTTCATTTTTTATTTCCTCAAGTATATCTAATGTGGGTGAAAATAATATAACCATATTATTTAAGTTGACTATTTGTTAGGTAAAATCGATATATATGGTGACTCCCATTGGAATTATAATGAGATATAGATGTCGAGGATCTGAGGAAGAATCTTATTCGGTACTCTTATCCTCATGAGAAAATGAAAATTTGAAGATGAATCACATGAGATTTCAGTACCCTCTTAAAAAAATCGTTAGATTACGGTGCTTGCTCAGCGTTATCCACAAGACCACAATCCTGTCACACAATATTACAATTTGCCCTAACGTCAGAACAATTTCAGAGGATCGCTATGTCTTTGAATAACCAAGCACGGCAAATTGTAAGATACTAAAAGGTTTATTTTTAGTTCTAATGCTAATTAATCTTTAATCCAGTTAGAGCCAAAGAAGCACATTTTGTTCTTTGTACCAGTTAATTAACTCAAGTGCTGGTAGTCTGGTAGAGTAATAATTGGGCAATGAGGAGCTACCAGCTAGCGATCGATCTTTGTTAAGCATTTTAATTAACAACTGCTCTTCATACAGATACAGATAAGACTGATAGAGATGGATAGATACATCATACCTCTCCTCCCTCTCCTCCCTCTCCATTCCCCCCTCCACTCCACCTCACCACTCATAATCACGCCTTCCAACTCTCCAAGGCTCCAAACAAATCAAACCAAACCAAACCAAACCAAATCAAATGCCAACTCTTCGCCGGAAAGCACCCTCCTCCCTCACCGTTCACGCCGCCTCCTACTTCCAGAAAACCACCAAGGTCCCCCTCTACCTCACCGCCCTCTCCTTCTTCTTCCTCGCTATCTGCATCTACGGTCAGGACATCACCGCCCTCTCCTTTTGGCACATCCCACGGGACCCCCCTCTCCCCTTCAACCAAACCAGCATCCACGTGCCCCTCCCGCCTGACGCCTGTGACCTCTCCACCGGCCGATGGCTCTTCGACAATGTCAGCTACCCCCTCTACTACGAGGAGGAGTGCAAATTCCTCACCTTGCAGGTCACATGTGCCAGGAATGGCCGCAGGGACGACAAGTACCAGCAATGGAGGTGGCAGCCCAACGATTGCTCTTTGCCCAGGTACTACGTACATTAATCATTATTAATCATTAATCATTATTAATCATTATTAATCATTAATCATTAACTGAGTGGGATTGGTATTTGGCTCATCGGCAATTGGAGACAAGTCAACAAACAACTTCTAGTCTACTTTATTCCAATACACAAAAAGTGCGTTGCGCTTACAGACAAATTATTAGTTGCATGCTCAATCTCCTTTGGTACACTGTACATGTCATTAACAAACCACTTTAACTTACAACTAACAATAATGTACCTAATTTTGTGTCTAACTTAACAAATGTCTCTTCAGTAGGTAGGAGTTGACCTTTCTTACGAATTTCTAGTCCACTCACGTTACACCCATGTGCATTTTTTTATTGACAACTTTGTTCCAATTTTTGTGCATCAAGGTTTGAACCGTTGTTGTTGCTGAAGCAGTTGAGAAATAAGAGGCTCATGTTTGTGGGGGACTCCTTGAACCGAAATCAATGGGAATCATTGGTGTGTATGGTTCAATCTGAGCTGACATATGCAAACAAATGGGAAGACGGTAACCGGAATATCTTTTATTCCAAGGTACAGTTAATTACTCCATATTTAATATGACTGTGAATTGCTGACACATTCAAATTTTTATATTCATCACATTACTTCATTTAGAGAAAATTGAGCCCAAAAAATAATAAATAAAAACAACCTTGAGCATGGATTAGAACTGCCATGGAATTTGAACTGACAAGTGTGAATTGGTACTAAAGCTATTGATAATTTAGTAAATTACTTTGCAAATGATAACACATGGGATATGTTTCTTCAAAATCCAATGTTCATGATGTCTGCTCATTTTCACTTCTATTCATTCAGGAGTACAACGCGAGCATAGAATTCTACTGGGCCCCGTTCTTGGTCGAGTCAAATTCAGACAATCCAAAGATACATAGCATACCTGATCGAATCATAAAGCCTGAGCAAATAGAAGGACATGCTGTGTATTGGAAAGGTGTCGATTATTTGATATTTAATACCTATATTTGGTGGATGAACAATCCTGACATTAAAGTTCTGTAAGTGCTACACTCACCTCATGTCTCTATAATATTAGTTGCATGCTTGCATGTGAAAATTTTAATGGTTCTTACCAGATACTAGTTTATATGAACAAAATAGGTGTAATCTTCAATACCTATCTTTTAATGCTAGTAAAATTTTGTTGCCGGATTTCTGAATAATTTAGGTTTTCACAGGAGGCCAAACGCAACTGATTGGTCAGACCATGATGAAGTGATAAGGATTGATGTGTATGAAAGAGTAATGAAAACATGGTCAGAATGGATCTACAAAAATGTTGATCCTGCAAAAACATTGGTCTTTTTCATGAGTATATCTCCACTTCATCGGAAGTAAGTAAAATCCTTTGCTTTTTTTTTTTTTTGTGATAACTGCTGGTGAGAACTACATTATATTTTTACAAGTTCATTTAACTTCTTTTGCTGAAATATGTTCATACTCTGACTTAGTTCTCATCCAATTTCACTCTTTCTAAACTAAAATATTGAAGAGTTAATGTTCATATTATTTTAACTTCATATATGCATATTTTTTGCGTTAACATTTGTTCTTTTTTTGTCACTTATTATTCTTTTTTAATAGACATAACATTTGATATAAATATTCCAATGTGGTTCAGAACAACGCGTACAAAGAATAATTTTTACTTTATTTTTGATGAGCAGGCAAAAAGCCTACTGATTTTCATTAATAAGAAAGGAATTATGTACATCATGGAGAAAAATAAAATGAAAAAAATTGAAATTCTAAAATTTACAAATGCCTAAAGTAGTTCGCAATTGCGACTATTAGTATGACAAGTCAGATATGTTCCCACAGTAGGATATATCTGTTATCACATGCATGAATAATATATCTGTCGTCATTCTAATATTCTGAAAAATGCGTCAGTTGCGTTCCTATAAATAATTTTTACTTTATTATTTATAGGCGATATGATTATTGTTAATAATACAACTAATAACTATAAGTACCTCCTCAAAGGAGTTGACCAATAGTAACCATTAACGACTTGTTAGATTGACAGAAATAACATAAATTTTTAATATAAATAACATCAAAGCTCTTAATGAAGGCAATCTAATCTCTTAATGAAAGCAGTTTAAAAAATGTGTTTGTGCTATTAATATAAATAATTGTTCAATTACATGTAATAATTTATTGATCGGTGTTAAAAGTGTTTGAGTGAAGTAGCAGTTACTTTGAGAGTACGCTGACTATTATGTGGACAAGTTGCAGTTATAATAATGCAATTTTATAATTAATATAAATAATTAATTCAAGCAGTATAAAAAATTCAAATAAATAGTATTGGACTGAACAACAATATTATTATCTCTGATGTTGGAATATTTTAATAACAATTATAAATAATAATAAATAAAATTTGCATTGGGTATAAATATAATTGAAAAATCAAAGTTATAAAGGCGCTGGAGTATGATATATATATGGTGTTATGCTCCTGCAAAGCTAAAAATTCCCACCTTATTTTTTTGGCAGAGATATTTATGAAAGCAAGTGATGTACAGTTGGATAATTGAGAGTATTAGTAGTGTGTTTATTGTCATTGATTTGCTTGCTTATATTTTGTTTATGAATTAAATTCTGGAGTTGGTATGTAAAATTATTCCACTGGTTCCAAGTGCCAACTAATCCATTTTAAGTAAAAAGCATTAGGTCCTGCATACACCAACAATACTCATCAGTGGCCTTTCTTTAGGTAATAGTATTACCAGGCACTAGCAATTGTTAGAATATTAAATAACAAGGGGACAATTATTATTTCTGTATTGTAGGACCCGATTTTCAACCACCAAAACTTTCCATCTACCCACCATCTTGTTTGATATGTTTGTTTTAGTTTAAGTCTATTTAGAACCAAGAGCATAAATAGTTTGTAAGTATTTACTGATAGCCCAACCAGTAACCACCCCCACAGACCAAGTTAAGAAGTAAGAACAGTACAAGTCCTGCTATTTATTTCAAAGTGTTCATTTGCAGTTTGATGACAATCAGTACTAACACAATTAACCCACCTTAACTTTCATCGATTTTGGCAGTTCTAACCAATGGGGCGATCCAAATGGTATTAAGTGTGCATTGGAGAAAGAGCCGGTGGTGAACTACACTGAGCGGTTAAATGTCGGGTCTGACCCGCAAATGTTTGATCTGGTGGCCAACTTGACCCAATCGATGTCAAAAGTGCCAGTAACATTTATCGACATAACAAGGATGTCAGAATATCGCAAGGATGCACACACATCAGTGTACACAGTGCGTCAGGGGAAAGTGTTGACACCTAAGCAACAGGCCGAGCCAAAAACTTATGCCGATTGTATCCATTGGTGCCTCCCCGGAGTGCCTGATGTATGGAATCAGATACTTTACACCAAGATTCTTGCAAAGAGTCTTAAATCATAAATAAATAAATAAATAAATAAATGTTATTGATGCTGGTACTGAAACCAACCAAGCACTTAGTTGCCTTCGACCTGTCAGGAGCTTTGAACGGACCAAGGTTCTGTTATTAATAGGAATCCGCCAACAATTTGCTGTAAAATTAGGGATTTTGTTGTCATATATATCATGTTGATTTTGGGGTCAAGCATGACTGCCGTAATGTTGTAAATTATACTTTTGTTCTCCCTGAAGTTTTATTGTATAAAGGAAAATCTTTTGAGTAGCAGTTAATAAATGTAGATATGTTTTGAGTTATAATATTTAGTGTCATGACATCTGTCGGGACGAGGAGAAACGCGCATTGGATCCTATTCAGAATCCTAATCCTATGTTAGGAGAGCAGGAGACTTGCGAAAGAACAAAAAAAAAAAGTGCATTTCAAAAGAGGTTGCCACCTCGGAAGGGAAGCCCATTTCAAACGAAAAGCATCTGGGCTTCTCATCGGTAATTGGTCACTGAAGCTAAACTGATGTGTACAAGAAAGACTCTTGTGGAGGGGAGATGTTTCAGCACAGCATAGGGTTAACTGATTTGGCAAGGTTATCAACTAACAATACAAATGGCAGTTCCTGAAAGATCTACTGCGCCATCTCAGTTTGACATCCTCTGTCCATTCACAGCTAAGTTGTTAACCCATTGATGCTGCTTTTAGAAAACTAACCCTCTTGCATTTTACAAAATTATCTAGTGGCCTGCCTTCATGAAGTAATAACTCAGAAGAGATGCCCACCAATTATTATTTTTTATTTAAAAATTTAAAACAATATCTATTCAGAGTCAGAGTCGATCGATAGGATTACTCTGCGTTTTGCAGACCGAGGTTGTCTAGGAGGGCAGAAAGTGGTGTACAGGCTTTGACTTCGACTCCCTGACGCGAGCCTGTTCATTTGCTGGGTGTTATTACTGTTACCACCCTTCATGCTATGCAGAACCGCAGCTGCATAAAATGAAGGACACAATGTCAACTACTACAGTACCAAAATATCTCTGAAAATATCAGTCCAAATGGGTATAGTATATAGTGGTCAGCTTTGGAAGACACAACTGAGCCCGACCAACTACTTGCCTAAATTGCACATCAGAGACTGCACTTGCCTGAGAAAAAAAAATGCTCCATGAGAGCACATGATGACAAAAATGCAGGAAATTAGAGAACTCTTACCAGCATCTACTATTGGTTGAACTGCGCTATTCTCATCAGTCAGATTACCACTTGGACCTGGTCTGTTAGCAGAATCACTACAATCCTGTAAATTAAAAGAAGACCAATATTCTGTATAATCACTTGTATCATTACTGCTTATATCCTGCCCTATTGCATTTCCATTCAATGCTACAGTTGCATCATTTTGCACCTGATGCTGTTCTTCACTAAGGAACTGTTGGCCAGCTGGGGAGCCTGCCTGGGGGTAATCCCAATATGAGAGGTCAAAACCATCAGATCCACCGGTAAGTAGCTCAAGGCAGGAGGGATCACCTGTTGTGATCCCTGTTCCTCCATCAACCATAGGTGCTTCATTCACCAAAGAAGAATATAATATCGTTACATTGTCATCATCTGAGTCAGTTAATACTATCAGCTCAACCACCATTTCTTTCTCTAGTGCATGTAAACCTCCATTTAGGCAAAAGCTGCTCACTGCAGATTCAATCTTGGGAATTTTGGTCTCTAATTGTAGTTTTTGTATGGATGGTTTGGTTTCCCCATGGTCAGCCTCCAGGAACATTTCCTCCTGTTTGATCTCAGATCCAGCATGCAAGCTGAAACATGGTTTAGTGGCAGAGGTTGGACAGAGAGTACCATCTGGCAGGTGCCACTTTTCAAGATCCTCGAATTGACCAGAAGTTTTCACTCGCCACGAGCCATCAGGTTTGATTTCAATCTCATTGGTGTCCTCGCAATCAGCCATCTGTCTTATGCACAAATGCAATGCCTATTAAAACAAGTCTTTTGTACATCTTTTTCCATGCAGCTTCTTACAAAGGGAGTTAGAGGAGGTTGGACATACCAAGGAAGTAATTCGATTGAAGTAGGGATCAATTATGATGTTTTCCAAGGAGTAATTTTTCAAGCAAATTGGGCACTGCCACTGCAATATAAGTTAATAAATGAAAAGAAATGACAGGCCTAATAAATTACTAAATTAAAAAGATAAGTACATTAATTTAAAATGGTTGTCAGATAAAACTAAGAGGTATGCCAAGTAAGTAACTCAGGCACTCTGCTGGATGTTGAAGGTATTTCTTTCAGGCTATGATAGCTAGTAGGGCAGAGTAGTACCAGCACTGACACTGGTACAAGGATTATCTAATCTTTGGGAAATTGCAATGGTTTGCTTCTAGGAGATTATAGAACGCTTCAGCAATTTGATTATAGAGTGCTTCAGCAATTTGATTATGCTTTGATATTGGAGTGTGCTTCAGATTTTATAATTTTGTTTGTTATAGGGGATTGATTTGCAGAAGTTACAGGGGCTCGAGAGTTAATTATGGAGGAGAAATCTCTGCTGGGTCTGTAATCCTGTTTATTTTACTGAAAAGAAAAAAAATGGAAACAAGGGTAGGTATATTTAACATTAAGGAATGGAAAGACAAACATGACCACACACATATACATGTAAGAAGATTACTATAAATAAAACACACCTTGCGAGTACGTTCATTGATGGAGACAAATGTTTCAAGATCAAAACAACCCATATGTGCACATGGCTTCAATCTCCCAGCAACCTTCATCCTCAATCCACTCATCTGCCAAAACAACAAGCAACAAACATCAAACAAGGAAACCAAATGAACTGACACACTTTTTACTTCAAAGACAGCTTACAGGGCAGCGAAGGTTGACGGTGACAGAGTCCGCGACCAACTCAATGTCGCTGTCGCTGTCATCAGCATTCCCTCCTGTGGTTCCACCACCAATGCACCGGCGCACCCGTGCAAGGGCATCCTCATACTGCTCTCCCTCTTCCTCCTTTGGTATCATTCTCAACACCTGTCAATGAAATGGATAAGTTCTTATGAATCCTTGTAATTCCCCATCTTCATTTTATTACAATTTCAAGGTCTGCATGTCTTAACTTTTTACTTTGTTTGATTTTTTATACTTCTAAAACAAACATATAAACCCTCTTTAATCTTCATCTTGCATGACAATCATATAAGATTCATTTTTAATTGAAAAATGATATTTAGGAACTCCATCATGGTTGTTATGTCTAATTTGTGATTGTACTAAGCTTGACTCAGCATCATCTACTGACTTGCTCCCACTTGGATGAGATATTGTTGGAGATTTAGGTATATGCATCAAACGATTTGCACTAATCAAATCATTTTGTTCCTCTACGTCATATAGAGAAAAATCCTGACCTATCTCGCCCTTTCTTGAAAATTCATTTTCTAAGAAAATGACATCTCGGAACTCAAATTTTGTTACACTCTCATTTGATTGTTCACCAATGAATACATAGCCTTTGGAATGTTCAGAGTATTATATAAATATATTCTTTTTTATCTCGTGGACTTAATTTATCATGTTGATGAGAAGTATCATGAACAAAAACAGTGGATCCCTAAGGTCTCAGATTACTAAGATCTGATTTTCTATTATTCCACACTATCATATTTGAGATTAAACAAAAAAAAATTATTTTAATTTCAATACTGTCAAAGAAGAAACAAATAAGTGTTAATAGATGTGCTCAAATCATGCACAGTTCCAAATCACATTGTTTAACTTTCAGGTGTTGAAAATATATTTCACAAATAAAACGGGAAAAATGCAATAAAAAAGTTGAGGGGCTTAATTGCAATTAGGCCTTGTGTGTGTGTGTGTGTGTGTGTGAGAGAGAGAGAGAGAGAGTACCTCATCTAGGTTCCGGTGTCTGGCAATTCTGATGGCTAAGCAAAATTTACGGGAATCAACTCTGGATAAAGCAATCTTGTTATATCCTTCCCTGCTGCATGTTCCTATCTGAAAAAAAATACTGATATCGAATTAGAGCTATTGACAGATGACACTAAATTTAGAAGTCAGACTTGTCTATGCATAGACTTATTTCTTGCATCTGTATTATGTAGATCAGAAATAGAAATGCTGATTTCAACATGTGTTCTATTGATTTTTTAATACAAAGATTTAAGTAAAGATGGATAGGTAGAACAACAGAGGTACTTCTTAGGAAAATGATGCCAGAATTTAGGAAATAAGCATAGCTACTAGTAGATTTATTCCTCACTGGAGCGAATTCCATGTCTAATCACATCTAGACATTATCCGCATAAGCATAACACATAGAATCACACCTATTTAACATATATTAAACTGCATGGAACATAGATTTGCAGCTAGTAGCTGTGCTGATGATAGCATATTAGCACCTAAAAACTTTCTAAATTTTGTTTTCTTCAAATTTTCAAAAGCTTGTTCAGAAAATTGAGTTGATTGTTTATTTTATAAAAAAATCATAAAAGCAGAAACCCCCCTTGAAAATGAAGTTTGAAATTATTATAACAATTTGCATAGAAATTCATTTGAATTTAAAATTTCACAAAATTTTGTCTAATTAATCAAAATATATTAGTGGAGAAAAAAAAATGTAAAATGCTTGTTTTGAATAAGAGTAGAAAAGACTTGCAAACCTTGGTTTCTCAAAGCAATATCTGAACTATTTTTAAGGTAAAAATACTTTCTGATGGAAATACTTCTGAATGAACAAATGTTTTGAAACCAAAATTAGAGGAAACACAAAACTAAATGAACCTTCTTTTCTCATCAAAGTACTATGACAAACAAACAAATTTTCCATTTTTTTAAAAAAAAGCATCATAATGTCATTTAAAAAAAGAACTCGGTGCACAAAATTTTCCTTCAGAATAAAAGCTTTCTTTTTCAAAAGAAAACTAATTTGCTATATTAGCTACAGCAGTCATTCCCAATGCAGGTGGTCTGACATAGAATTTGAATGGTAGAAAAGATGCAGGACTCTTGCAAAGGTTCTAAATTGAGTAAAGGTGAAGGGTATTTTGAATTTAAAGACTGCAGACCCGGTAATTGATTCTGGGGGGTGGTGACTTATTGATTTTGGATTTTAAGTGCACATTGATTTGATTTGAGCAAGTGCCAGAATTGGAATCAAATATGATAATTCTTGAGATTAAAAACACGGATATATGCTCAGACCCTGGTGTGTACAAGTGGGATTTTTTCAGCTCTTAATTACTTAGGAGTTCATCTACATTGAAGAAAGACATATCAAAGTGATTGGCAGGTTCATAAGATTGACAGACATCAGTAGATTGTAAATGGAAGTAAACTTCTTTCTATGCCTCTTAGATTAATATTGTTGAATGTATTGTCGGCAGTTTTACTTGATGTGCTTTCTATCTTCAAAGAAGAAATGCACAGAAAAAGATTGATGGTAAGAACCTATTTTCTTTGGCAAATACTTAAAAAGAAAAAAGAAACATGCCCCTCGTTCCAATTGGAACGTATGTGATGTTTTCAGAGTGGGGTAATCAACCTTGATGATATGAAATCATACCCCTCATTCTTTGCACCACTGCTGATGGGAGAGTACTCAATGGGCTATCGTGGTTAAAAGAAAATATCATGAGATTTTGTTCAGTGCAGTTATATGACGCTTGTGGCCAGAAACGACGACGATGACGACGACAACAACAACAACAAAGCCTTTAATCCCAAATAAATTGGGGTAGGCTAGAAATGAAACCCAATTCGAAAGCATAGAGATCAGAGATCTCAAATATAAAAAAAAAATCCAATGATAATAATAATGATGAGGAGAATAATAAAAATTATCAAGAGAATAATAATGATAATAATTGTAGGTACTATTTGTACGCTTGGTATGCTGATTATGTAGATAACGAAACATGCTTTTTCAAATTCCAAAAGACACAAGTTGCGTAGCCAAGTGAGAGGATAACAACAAACAAAATGTACAAAATGTGCAACATGAATAATCAAATAGTTTGTTATATTTTGTCTCAGAGAAGACTGACCAGAGGGCAGTCATCCCTTCCGTTGCAACCTAGAGGTTGTTGGTTCGGCCTAGGCATTACACGCATTTTTAAACCTGATTAAAATAGAATTATAAAACTATATATATGTATCTGCAATGTGATTGCCATGTGCATCAGTAAACAAACATTAAAATAATAAACAAATACAAGTCAAGTAATTAACTGCTATATAGTACCTACCATTAACATGCAACTCAGAGTATAACGGCCAATGCATTCGGAAAGGGACATTGTCATTGAGAAGAAGTGACCAAACCTGAAAGTAGAAATAATCATGGTACAGCTACTCGATAAACACCAATTGGGTCATACTCAACAGATATGACATAGAAATGTCTTCTTTCGTCTTTTTCTTCTTGCTCTTTTTTTTTCTTTTATTAAAGATTTAAAGTTCAGAATGAACCCACCTGTTTCATGGAAACAGATAATCGCTTACAGCTTAAACAAACCCCAGAAACAGTATTGTCAGTCTCAACAGAACATACACACACACACTAGCAATTTACCAGAATTGCAGCCCATCGGAGACACACACACACAAAAAAAAAAATCAAATAAAGAAAAATCAAATTTGACAACGTCAAACCTGCAGTTCATGACCATCTTTTCCGAGCATTTCTCTGTCTTTTGCTGAAAGCTGAAATCCTCTATCTATAATTTGCATAACTGGTTTTCTGAATATATAAGCACAACAAAAATATATATTAAAATATTAGTGAATTAAAAAGAAATCAAAAGAGCTAAAATGAAGCTGATTCTTGTTAATAAGTATAGTGGCAAACAAAATATATAAGCTCATTTACAGGACAAATAGTTAGTATTTTTCATTGCTCTCCTTTTTGCACAGCAAAAGAAAAAGGAAATTAAGAAAAACAAAAAGATCATAGTAAAAAGCTACCCATCGACAGAAGGTAAACAAGGGTCTACTATAACTGGTGCCAAGGGATATCTGACTGCTTCCCAAAATCTGTGTCAAAAGAGAGCTTTCAGAATTAGAATTTTTTTTTCAAAAAAAGAAAATGTTCCTTGCACAGAAATTTCCATTATATAAAAGCACTTGAAACAAACTAAAAATTAAATTTGAGTTTCTCAAATCTCTTTCTTTTTTTTATATAAGGAAAAAAACAAAACAGAAAAGGAGAACCATAGAGGTAATACTTACGGATCAGCCCTAGCAACTCTGCACATTTCACAGTAAAAGTTGGGAGGAACTACTGGTGGACTCCCCTCGGCAATATTTTCAGGCACGATAACACAATTGATATGTTGCCATACATTGCACTGAGCATCAACACACTGAAAGAAATTAACAATTAAAGAATGAAAGAAGATTATTCCAGGTTTCTCTACTTATGTATAAATAGAATTGCACTGAAATTTGATTGCAATAAAAAAACATGTTGTAATCAAAATGTGTACAATCACTATGCTAGTTGTTCCAACCAAATTACAATGTGTACAGGTTGCAAGTCCAGTTGCAACACACCGTAACCATGGAATTAGTGAACAGTGAACTGTCACATGGACATCGAACTTTTCTTTCTGAAGACAAAACCTGTCCATTCTCCTTTTTTTTCCCTTGTACCTTTATTTGGACCACCTCCTGCTGGTGCATCGCCAGTGTCCGGATACATCTTCCTATGGATAAGAAAACAATTAATACAGCAATAAGTCATAAACAATCAACCATGATAGACACAGAGGGGAGCGATCTACCGGTAAGTTTCTTCTATAATTCTTCTGGCAGAACTGCTCACACTTCCAGAGTTGTTTGACCTAGGGTCTGAATTGTAAGAGAGAGAGAGGAAGAGAGATATAAGGGGCAACTAGCAGTGTGCCTAGCAATACTGTTGGATCAAATCCAAATAAATTGAACAAAGGTAACTTTCACGTCGCGTATACCCCTGCAAAATGATCAAGTGTCATGCAGTCCCCCCCCCCCAACGAAACATAATGCATTTTACAAGTCGCAACAAAATAAAATGATGCTATGTATGCCCTACAAGCACACCAGAATTTGATGAATGTTCCATATCCATTTATTTTTAGAAGAATCTGAAGTCAGCACTCTTTTACATACAGTTCATCTCCAAACAAATCAAGAAGAAAGAAAGGGTAAATTTGGTAATCTTTAACAAAAATTACTAAAGGTGTATCAACTGCTTTACTGTAATAAAGGATTAAAGGGGCATATGGGATTTTTCTCCTTTTGCGAAGATATAGATGGTATTTGAAGTTTTTAAATGGCAACACGAATGTTTTCCTTTAGAAAAAACAAAAAACCCAGCAAACCTATCTCTTGCTCTTGAAATAGGGAAGCCAGAATCCTGTCAGTTAGTTCCTGTTTGAAGGGAGGTAGCAAAGTAACAGTCGGACTAATATATAACAATAAATAAAAGAGAGCAACAAAGATACAAGAAATTGGACATTCCACAGTGATTCCAATACCTAGAAGTATACACTGCACTGCATATTGTATTTAACCAATAGAAAAACAGCATTGTTCTGACATTAGTGTACTAGTCTGGTGCAAATGTAATCTGGTTGTTGGTTCTGCAGATGTTGTTTACTTTTTCTTTCTAGAAGTAGAATTCTGATACCAGTTCCAATTGTAAGAAAAAAGAACCAAACCAACCTGTTTCTTCCCTTGCTTCCACAACCTCAGCTGAGTGAGCACATCTTTCAGCTCTGTGAGTCTAAAATGCGTTAATTTCTCCTGCAATGGACAGAAACAGAAAGAGAAGCTGTAAAATTCACGACAAAATTGAAATGCGGATTGATATCAACTAAAGATACATGAAAGCAGACATGATCAACATATTGAAGACGGATCAAATGGGCATGAAATAACTTTAAAAATAAAAATATAAATAAATGCACAAAAATCGTGAAAATTAAAAAGGTGGGAAATTTAGTGAAACTAGAAGCAAAGAAGCATAAAGAAAGAAAGAAAGAAAGAAAGAAAGAGTACCCTGCAGGTGGAGAACACGTCGGTGTCTTCCATACGAGCCCCGATACGACGACTAATCAAGCACGGATTCTTAATTTGGCGCCAAAACAGCTCGCTGAGCTTTAAAAATGGCAGAGTTGATGGTCGAGAGCGGAGATTAAATCCCTAGACAGGCGGGGCTACATTGAAGTCGAAATGGAACTGTAATTAGTAATTACTAAATATTAAAGGGGGAAATTTGCCAATTTGGGGTTTAGAGAGGTGGCATCGCGTCGGAGTAAAATAATAATAATAAATTCATTATATTTTCTCTTCTTTTTTTCTCGTTTTCTCATTTTATTTAGTTCCCTGCTTTTCTCATTTCGTGTTTCGGACGAGTTCTGATAATAAATAATTATTATCCGTACTTTGCTACAGTTTAAAATATAAAAATTCTGATTATTATGAAAAATAAAAGAAGTAAAAAATAAAGATAATTTAGTAATTAATATAAATTTTAATTATGAATACATAATTAATTAAAAAATATAGAATGGACTGGAAAAATTGATATTCAGAATTTAAGAAAAATTTATATTTAGAAGATTTTAAAAGAAAAAATTAATTGGCGCAATTATATTTTTTTTATTATGTAGCATTTTGTGTAAAGAATTGAAAATAAATTATAATTTCAACACAAATGAGCATATAAATAATAATATTATTTAAATAATAACTTAATTTGATGGTTGATATTAGCTCAAAAAACTTAATAAAAAATTTAAAAATGATTATTATAGTTGCGTAAAATTTTTGTGTAATTATCAACAACCACGATGACGAAATGAAATCAAGTGAACACAAAAACGGAAGGCAACAATAAAAATAATTATAAACACACACACACACACACACACAAATCTGTATCAAGCCTTAATATTCAGATTCCAAAAGTTACATTATTTACAATATATAAGAAACATGTTTCCAGTTTACATCCTAAGAAAGATAAATCACAAAAACAAATCAGAAACCATGTCAGAAAGATCCATTTTAATTATATGATGAAGTAATGTATATTATTCAATACTCTTAACTGATGCAACATCCGACCGCCTATGTGGGCCCCTCTGTCGCCTCCCTCTCAGGTGGTGGACCCCAAGCAGATAGGATTTGCCACCTGGCACCGACATTGACGACCGTCTCTTCACCGGGACTTTCTTTTCCTTTTCATCTTTAATTTCTTGTGCCTCCTCAACTTTTGCACCAGACTGAAGGAGCCTTGCCCGAGCTCTCGCTGCCTCGGTTGTTTGCATGTAACTGTTTCTACGTCCAGCAGATGAAATTTTTTGGCTGGAGACTGAGATGGCAACTGACGAGTGGGACATGATGGATGAGGCAGGAGAAGAGGGGCACTCTGGGGCCAAGTTGGTGCTGCTAAATCTTGTTTTTGGATATTTTCCGGCAGTTTTTGGTGTGAAAGGGTTGTTGGTACTATGAGTTGAATCTCTTTCCGTCGGAGTAAAGCTGCTGCGCTCACTGAGTCGTGGGGCCATCCAACGGTCGAGCCAGCCCCAGCCCCATTGAGGGTTGGCCGGGTCGAGAAGAAATGTGGCTGTCACGGCTCTGGACGGAGCTTTCCACTGTTATATCGGTTTTCTTTAGATTAAAATTTTTGATTATATAAGTAGAAAGAGTGTGTTAAAATAGAAGACAACAATATAATTGAGAGAAAAAAAAAACTTAAAAGCACAGGACAATATGATTGCATTTTGTTTTATTAGCTAACATGCATCTCCTAATTAGTTGGTCTTTCTGGAATTAAATTAGTAAATAAAACTTGTTGTTGTATAGGGTTAGTGAAAGAAATGTGCATGGTTTACATTCTTGTTTCAAGATAAATCATGTTAGCTACCACTAAAAGAGAGAACACAAACATATATAATTAACCCTTCCGTTTTGAAAAAATAAAAAATAAAAAATAAAAGAGAGATCATTGAAGGAAAATCTACAAAATAAAAATTGTATGTAGTAAATTTAGACATGCTGTAACTTGTAAGAAATTCATCGATTGAGATTGCAAATGTCTAATTATTTTATATATCCAGGCTCTTAAATTAAAGGAAAAAGAAGAAGAAATAACTAGAGAATTGTAGATGCATACCTGATGAGAATAAGCATATGCAAGTGATCTCTCCCTTCGTACAGCGGCCTCTTGCTTCAGCAACAAATTCGCCTCAATCTGCTCTTTTGACTGTAAACTCTGATTCCAATCTCCACTTAACTGCCAATTTAAATCACCATGAACTCACTTGTTTCAGTTTTTCAGATTCCAATATATATGTAACGTTCATGTAAAAAGTTTCGAATTAAATCATGCACACGTACGCACTTTTAACCGCTCGAGGTCCCTTTCGTGTTTAAGTTGGAGCTGCTTTCGCATAGCCTGATTCTCTTCCTGCATCTGTATCCTTCTGGCACGCACCTGGGACTGAACCCTCGTCAGAGACTGCATTGATTTCAGTGCAATTGCAGTCTGGCGCTTGGTCATCTCGCTTTCTACAAGTTCCTTCAATCTCACCAGCGATTTCAGTGCCTTGAGAGCTCTCCTGGCCTGTGTGTGTATAAAATGTACACAACTTTTGTTACAGACCAAAATGGCCGAGTATGTATCAGTCATGTACTAGGAGGCATTGGATATACTTTTTTTCCCTTTTTTTCTTTGTTTTTAACAAAAAAAGGTAACAAATTGAGGGAAACAATCATACCAAGTAGCCATGGTAAGCAGCCTGAATCTTGGCAGCCGCAATGTCTTCTTTTGACTGCCCCAGCGAACTCGGCACATGATCAACAATTGGTAGAATCTCCTCAGCTTCGTCGGGGTATTCTAGTAAGATCTCTTGCGGTACATCCAGTTCAGTAAATTGAGGTACAGATACAGGAGCCTCTGCCTCTGTTTCTATAGCAACAGTAGTCGGTTGAACTGGTTCAGCAAAAGGCTTATTAATATTATGTTCAACACTATCATCAGGCAGCTTGATAGGCTCTAGAAATGTTTCTTCGGCTTCAGTTGCATGAAATGGAATTACTCGAATGGGAGACAGAGAAGGTGGAGATGCAGGAGGTGGGGATGGAGCTGGAGAGGGGTGCGAGGGAACTGGAGATGGAGATGGAGATGGAGATGGCGGTGGCTGCGATAGAACTGGAGAGGGTGACTTTCTGTCAAATGGAAATAGAGTTGGGGTGGGGCTGTGGTGCTTGGACCTCCAAAATTTCCATTTCTTTTTGGTTTTGTGCTTCTGACCTGATGAAGGCTGTGCAAGGCAATAGACAAGTATTTATGAAGAAATATATATATATATGAGGAGGAATACAAATAGAAAAGGAGAAAGAGTATGTATAAATGTACCTCAGGTGTGTCTTCCCTGCCAAATGCATGAACACAGAATGACAGATGCCTCCCCATATATCTTCTATCTATATAGGTTTCTTCTCTTCTCTTCTTTTCTCTTCTTCTTTTTCTTCTTCTTCTTTTTCTTCTATCTATATAGGCTTCTTCTTCTTCTTCTTCTCTTTCTTCTTCTCCTTCTTGTCTATTTGAGAGAGACGGTCCCATTTACCTCTTCTACTCTTTGAAACCTTCTTATTATTAATTAATAATCAATTGATTACCATACAGTTACTATTCAATTACTGTTTTTATTTATTTTATTTGATCGTGCCAGTTGCAACCCTTAGAAAACTGCGGCTTTCTTCGTGCTGGCACGGTGCTCGTATTTAATGGGCATTTCTGGGCTTGTTCTAAAAAAAATTCCCAACTTTAACTCATTTTTTATGCAATTCCCATCGGACTATTTTGGGTTTCCTTCTTTTATCCGTTCAAACTTTAAAGCCTTATATTATTTGCCCTTCAGTACTGTGCAACCACAAATTTGTTTTTTTCTTTCAATTGTTCATTTGGGTCACGGTCACTTAGCATCATCTTCATTTGACTTGGGTTTTCATCACAAAATTATATATATAAATATATAAGAATATTAGTTATAGCACCTTGCATGCTTAAATTTCAGAAACAATTAATGCAAGTTTAATTCTGTTTGTGTCATACAATTTCCTCTAGTACCGAATTTTGAATTTGTAATTTCGGTATGAAAATAAAAAACGCTATTTTCCTCAAAAAAGAAATTTTGACTAACAAAATCAGAAAAATAAAAAACAGTGAATCTAGAGAAAATAAAAATGGTCCTTCAATTAATAATAAATGAACAGTTAGTTACATAATTTGATAACATTTATTCTATGACCGCAAGTTTTATGCGGTGGTGGGTCCAGTTCTAACAGATTTTATTAAAAACAATAATTAATAAAATAATATTATTAATAATAAGACTGATAACGGTTAAATTCTAAATATACGAATCGTAACGCGCCACTGGCTCTGGTGCGGGTGAAACGCGCCACTGGCAGTGGCGCGTTTCACCCATATAAATACCAAACGCGCAGGTATGATGCGCGGTGTTGAGAGGAGAGAGAAAGAGAGAAAGGAAGAGAGAGAGAAAGAGAGAAAGAGAGAAAGAAAGAGAGAAAGAGAGAAGAAGAGAGAGAAAGAGAGAGGAAGAGAGAGGGGAAGAGAAGAGAAGAGAAGGAAAGAGAAGAGAAGAGGAAGAAAAAACGTACGCGAGCATTTTTGTGTTTGGATTTTGCAATTGAAGGTAATTTTATATAAATATAATTTAATTGTCTAGATTAATTATAATTTAATTTAATTGTGTAGATTAATTATAATTTAATTTAATTGTCTAGATTAATTATAATTTAATTTAATTGTCTAGATTAATTATGTAGATTAATTATAATTTAATTTAATTGTGTAGATTAATTATAATTTAATTTAATTGTGTAGATTAATTATGTAGATTAATTATAATTTATATGTGAAATTATGTAGATTAATTATAATTTAATTATGTATATTATAATTTAATTTAATTGTGTAGATTAATTATAATTTAATTTAATTGTGTAGATTAATTATAATTTAATTTAATTGTGTAGATTAATTATGTATATTATAATTTAATTTAATTGTGTAGATTAATTATGTAGATTAATTATAATTTAATTTAATTATGTAGATTAATTATAATTTAATTTAATTGTGTAGATTAATTATGTAGATTAATTATAATTTAATTTAATTATGTAGATTAATTATAATTTAATTATGTATATTATAATTTAATTTAATTGTGTAGATTAATTATAATTTAATTTAATTATGTAGATTAATTATAATTTAATTTAATTATGTAGATTAATTATAATTTAATTATGTAGATTAATTATAATTTAATTATGTAGATTAATTGTACGTTTAATTGAAGATTAATTGTACGTTTAAATGTGAAGATTAATTCTAGATTTATATATTATTTAATTATAAATTAATTAGGCTTTTAATTGTAGAATTTATTGATTATTTAATTATATGATAGATAGATTAAAAATGAAGTACAATAATTATAAATTAATTATGAAATGAATTTTTTTACTAGATAATGGCAGACGAGCAACGAGATGAGAATATCATAATTTATCTCCCTGAAGACAAACATCGGACACATTATAGTCAGGCACAGGTACATTATATTCTTAAAAATAATAATAAAATACATATATACGAGAAGCTAATTATGAAATGAAAATTACAGAGAGATAACAATATCATTCGTTTCCGCACTCACCGTCCGACGATACCATACATCTCGCACATTCAGAGTAGGTTGCGAGTTATGGGATTTCTTCATCTCGCCAGATTGCGTGAGATTTATGTCCAAGAAGCGGAAGCCCGTAACTTAAAGATTGATACGGGTTTATTGAGCGCGTTGATAGAGTTTTGGAGGCCAGAAACTCATACATTTCACTTCACTTTTGGCGAGATGACCGTGACTCTAGAGGTAAATAATAAAATATTATTAATTTAATTACAAAATTAAAAAGATGGTATAGTAATATAATTTTTTTTAGGACGTCGCATGTCTGTGGGGTTTATCCACCATTGGTGAGCCGGTGATTGGATATACTGATGGAGATTTTTCAGGATACATCCGTCAGTTATTTGGGCAGGATGATATATCAGCATTCTGCAAAGATGAGAGGTAATTTATTAAACTGTACAAAAATTTAAATTTTTTTCGTTCACAAACTGTGATTAAGCTAAATGTAAAATTTTGCAGACGTTCTATTTCCCTACGAGAGTTACGGTCCCACTTTGATCACGCTCCAGAGGCAGACGATCATCAGGGTCTTAATCAATATGCGATCGGTTTTGCTTTGGAGTTGGCGGGGTCTATCATGTTCCCCGACAACAGTGGAGACTCTGTACCGGCGTTTCTTCTGCCGATTTTGACGGTAAGTATTTTAAGGAATTTAAAATAATTTATGTTTCATAATTAAATAATTTTATTACTAATATTTAATTTACAGGAAGATTTACAATTCGGTAGAAGAAGAAATTGGGGCGCTGCGGTACTTGGTTATTTGTATCGGCGTCTTGATGTGGCATGCCAAGGACTGACGAGGAGTATTGGTGGTCCGTGGCTTTTGTTGTTGTTGTGGAGCTGGACGCGTTTGCCCCCAGCTCGTCCATTACCTGCGTCAGATGCATTCATTTTCACTGACTGGGGTACACCGGACCGTGATAGTTGTGCGCCTTTTGGCAGGTAATAATTTAATTTAAAAATAATCAATCAATCGATGAAAATATATGTGTAATCACTAATTATAATTTGAACTGATAATAGGAAATGGACGCTTGATAAGAACAGATATCTCAATCCGTCACATGTCGGTGTGAAGTACGTGAGGGATCAGCTGATTATGCTGTCGGACACGCATGTCAATTGGAGGCCGTACGAGTCGGTTCGTCACTTATTGCCGACATGCGTAGACGATTCTATGGACTCGTATACTTGTCGGCTTCCACTTATTTACTTTCCGATAGTAGAGTGGTACTATCCGGATCGGGTGAGGCGACAGTTCGGCTTACTTCAGTCAGTACCGCCTCCACTTCCCGAGGTATTCTACCATTTATAATTTTTATATGTATTATTTCTTATACTAACTATTTGCACAATTATACTAACTAATTTTACAGGCATTTGTGGAGGAGCATCAGAAATTATCTGCGCTTGGATTCAAGAAAAAAAATATGAACTGGAGACAACATCATCAGGCGTATGTAGATATATGGAATGAGCTTCCTCCACGAGACCCGGATGAAGAAGAGTGGAATGCGGAGGACTATAGGAGGTATCGACGGTGGTATGATTTATATGGAGCCGCTAGCGCTCCACTTGATCCGAGTGATGTCGTACCTCCTATACCTTCAGCAGCGGAGATCCCTGACATCGGCTACATTCCTCACGTACCTCACAGACAGCGCACGGTATATTAAAATTTATAAAATTTATATATCTATATGCACTATTCGGTAATAAGTAATATATGTATGTAATCATTGTATAACAGATCGCTAGAGTTACAAAGAGTGCACTGAAGGCGGTCCGATGGGCGGTCACTAGGGGATGGAGACGGTTTGGCAAGATTTCGCTCGCCGATTGCAAGGGGCATTTTGAGGATGCAGGCATGCCTCATAAGATGGACGAGCTTCTTACGGCGGCGGGATTACCCACGGATATTGATGCTATTCCGGATTCGACGGGTGATACTGAGACTGCACCGACTCCATCCACTACTCATCCACCGCATTTCCCCTATGAGACTGCTGACTTCACGTCTCTCTTCGACAACGTAAGTACTGTATACCTTGATTTCAATGATTTGAACTGTATTAATAGCATAATTTAAATGATTTAAACTGTATTAACAGATGCCTGAGAACTACGATTGGAATGAAGTTATTGCTAGGTTGTCTGCTGAGATTCCCGATCCATCGGGTGCACAGTTCTCAGATCCATTCGGCACTCAGCATTTCTCACAGACCCAGCAGATACCGATGGATCATGTACCGCAGTACGACCAGCAATGGGATCCGCAGTACGGCCAGCATTATGATCCAGCCCAGTATGGTTATCCTTCCGGGCCTGGAGAGTCATCGCATATCCAGGATGATGCTGCAGAGACTGCACAGACACGAGATTTCACTCCACTTGCTCATGGTCGGGAGCAGCGTGACGTTCATCCACCTCCTCGATATACACCTAGCGTGGTTAGTTGTTTGTTCTACAACTTAGTCAATATTAATTGTTTAAAAAAAAGCAGCTCACTGATATACCGTCTTTATTTTTACAGACACGTCCAGAGCACGTCGATATGTTAGGCGTCGTCAGGAGTAGTTTATATGTTGTTTTTTATATGTTGTTTTTTTATTATGGATATTGTATTTTTTGTATTATTTTATTATGGACTTTCTATGTTATTTTTTTAATTGTTGTATTATTTATTTTATTGTGGTTATATTTTCTGCATAAATAGAACATAACCTTGCTTAAATACAACACACATATAGTACGCAAAAAAAAACATACATCATTTTTTTTCCTCCGTGCGAAAAAATTTAAGATTCTACCTCCAAAATTATTTCCTCTAGCACCCCTAGTTGAAGCATTGACAGCTTCTCTTTCTTGATCATGACCAGTTGAGAATCTCGTTGATTGCAAGGCATCTCGAGAAGTTTGAGTTATTCTGTTGTTATCTCTTGGATCATAACTAGTTGAGTGTCTCGCTGATTGCAAGGCATCTCGAGAAGTTTGAGTTATTCTGTTGTTATCTCTTGGATCATAACTAGTTGAGTGTCTCGATGATTGCAAAGTATTTCGAGAAGTTTGGGTTCTTCTGTTTGTTGTGGGACTTGAAGCCCTACTCCTATGCCGTCCTGATTGTAATGTATCCATTGAAAGTGGGTCACGACTCATTTCATCTCTTCGATATGACCCACCTTCAGAAGACTGTATATTTCTCATTCTACCTCGACCCCGTATCCTGCCCTCCATCTCATCCATTACCATTCGACGTCTAACCTTCGCACGCCGACCAATTTTTATCAGTTCTTTATCTGGTATTATAGTTTCTCCAAGATATGGCGGCCAAACTTGTTGATCACCGTAACAATGAAATTGTCCGGACCAAGTATTCAGTAGGTGAGCTGTATTGTATCGCTCATCTATGAAACCGTACACATCAAAGTTTCTATGTTGGCATACAGCAATTACGTGAGAGCAGGGTATCCCAGTCAGTTGAGGTTTTTGACAATCACACGTGCAGTGCGGTTCCGGCAATTGTGGGTCATCTCGAGTGCGTCGTTCACTCGAAATTGTAACAGTGTACTTGAATGGTCCATACCCTCCACTCTCGATCCTCTCACCAAGCACATGAACCTCATATTCTCCTCGAGCAGTTCCGAGTGGAATTACGTTCATACGAGCTGTAATTATTGAAACAAATACAAAAGGTATCACGATATGTTCAAAATTTTGTAAAATATAGTAAAATAATATCAACACGAACCTGCTTTGTCGTCACGTTTTGCCAAGATGTCATCAATTTTTTTTGGCCATTGCTTGCATGCTCTATGCAGGTTCATTGCTTCCATTTCCCTCTTATCGAACCATTTAGCACATTTATACCATGTTCCCTCCACAATTGCTACAACCGGTAAAGTTCGTTCAACTCTGAAGACGCTATTCAGAGCTTCAGAACCATTGCTGGTCATTATACCCCATCGATGTCCTCCATCATACGTTTGTGCCCACGAAGCAAAATTAGGAGGTTCTTTATCATCATTTTCTAATCTTCTGCCGACTTTTTTTAAAAAATCATAAGCTTTTCTATTTGATTTCCTCAAAATTCGCCATCTTTCTACGAAGCGACGCGGTTTCTTTTTGTTCGCTAGTCTTCTTCGGAAATCATCTCTGAGATTATCTTCTTTCTTTCCAGTTTTTCCGGCTTCCTTATATAAATTCTCTGCGACGTGTTGCATGCAATACCGGTGTACCGCCTCTCCATGTTGTACAGACCATCCCAAATGCGGTCGCTCAAAAACTCCCTTTATTCCCCTATGACGGTCGGATATAACACATATTTTCATATTACATTGGATCACTTCATTACGGACCCATCGCATGAACCAACCCCAATTGTCCACATTTTCTGCATCCACGATTCCAAATGCTAGAGGAATGATTTTATTCTCTGCATCGTATCCACACGCCATCAATAATCTACCCTTATAACGGCCCGATAAGAATCCAGCGTCAATAGTTATAACGGGTCTTAAATGTTTAAACGCTGCAATGCACGGTCCATAAGCCCAAACTATGGATTTAAACATTTTTACATTATTATCCGAAGTATCACACGTCAATAATTTAAATTTTGTACCTGGAGTAGTCCGAGCAATCGCCTCCAATATCTGTGGAAGCAATATATATGATCCTTCCCAAGTGCCAAATAATTGTTCAATTGCTCTTTCTCGGCCACGCCAAAGTTTACCGTATGTCGGTGCCACACCGGGATATTTTGTTTCTATAATCATACCGATTTGTTGAACTGTTAGAGAGAGATCCTTCTTTAAATGTTGTCGAACACATCCTGCAATCAAATTAGATGTGAGTTGTAAGTGTTTGCGGTCTCCTGGTGGTCTTCTACAGTTGTGGGGGTTTTTATTTGTGATGATCCTCCATGTGGTCGAGCCCTCTTCAGGTCTAGCGTATAATCTCCAAGGACAACTACCTTCTTTGCATTTCATAATAAGTCGTGTTTTACAACTTTCTTGTACCCAACATTGAACGTTTTTCCTAACACTCCAATCACAAATTACCCACTTTAAAGCCGATTTAGAAGCAAATATTCTATTTTCAGCTAACTCATCATCGAGTCCTAAAAGATATTCATTCGCGCCTAAACGGTCAAACATCTCAAAATTATTTAACGCTTCTACGGGATGGTGTCTCTCAGTTCGTCCGGTAACTAACAATGTGGTATCGCATCTCTGAATTTCCTCATCTTCAGATTCATCGATCGAAAAATCCGAGTGGTCAGTGTAATCCTCTCCTGTTTCTTCTTCATTTGAATAATACGGACCGCCATCATCTTGCTCATCCTGATCATCACTTAATTCCATTATCGTTGGATCAACACTACTTCTGGCATCATTATTATCAGCTAAATTACAGCCAGACGTAGTACTACTACTACCGCCAAAAAAATTATATAGTGGCACCGCTGGGTTTGGTTGTTGATAAATTATATTGTTACTGTAAATAGCTGGATACGGATATAAATTGGTTTGATCGTAGGTAGGATAGGAATTGGTTTGATCGTAGGTTTGATAAGAATTGGTTTGATCGTAGGTTTGATAGGAATTGGTTTGATCGAGGGTTGGATAGGAATTGGTTTGATCGTAGGTTTGATAGGAATTGATTTGATCGTGGGTTGGATAGGAATTGGTTTGATCGAGGGTTGGATAGGAATTGGTTTGATCGTAGGTTTGATATGAATTGATTTGATCGTGGGTTGGATAGGAATTGGTTTCATTCTGGTTTGGAAATATTCCCGTCAAAAATTTACTGCCGCTCGGTTGTTCTGCAGTATAATTTTCTTCATAGGGATTATAATTTAAATCTGGTAGCATTTTGAAGAAAAATGGATGTTTGTTGTAATTGGATGTTGGTTGTTTTTGTGGTTGTGATAAATGAACCGAGGGGGCGGGTATTTATAGCAAAGATAGGCGCCACTGGCACTGGCGTGGTTGAGGAAACGCGCCACTGCCAGTGGCGCGTTTGGTGAAAGACGCCACTGGCAGTGGCGCGTTTCCAAACGCGCCACTGGCAGTGGCGCGTTTTGATTCGTAGATTTGGAAATATTAGGTTCTCACTCTTATTATTAATAATATTATTTTATTAATTATTATTTTTAATAAAATCTGCCAGTTCTAATTACGACACGTCAGCACATCATCATCATTTTATCTCTCTCAGTAATCAGTTTATCTTAATTGGGCCAAACAGATAAGATAACTAACTACCTATCTGAATTGCAGTGTTTCTCCATCTTTTGGTTGCTCTTTTTCTACAACTATAATATAATAAGAGAAAAAAAAAATTATACCCGAATTTCTATACCTCATTTTATATCTTAACTATCTTAACTAATCTAACTATTTCTAACTGTTATTCAATTTAGATTTGAAAGAAAAATGATAAATACGCGGGTCACGTATTTAACATATTTGAACTAAAAGTTCAATGGTATCTTCCTTATCTTTGAGAGTTATCTTTCATGTTATATATCGTTGAAAAGCTAGCAACGAGGAGAACACAATGAGCTAAATTGTACATAAAATTGATCAATAATTTGGGAGAAATCAAGAAAAAAAAATATCTCGGTTAGAAATTTAATTGGAGCGATCTAGTGCGGGTGAGTCTCAATCGATTGATCAAATATTTTCTCTAGACCATGAAGATGATACATGAAGGTTTAAGCAAGTGTTCTAATATTCTAAGTATTCGGATTACCAATTCACTTCTCATGCATAAAGAGAATGTTGAAACTCACATTTTGAAACTCAGTTGATCAAGAAGTGGAGCTAGACCAATTTCTGAGAGTAAGAAGATAAAATTTGAGTATTCATTTGAATGAATTTGTTGAGAGATAGGAGAGAACACAAGAAGAATATTTTATTATACTAAATAAATGTGCATTAGACTTAGTATAATGGATATAAAAACTTAATTGTACTAGATATGAAGTTTTATTATACAAAATATAATAACTTGGATTGTAATATTGAGAATTGAGATTGAAGAAATTTCAACACAAAACTAACAAAGACTATATTTCTTGTACTAATAAAAATTAAGACCGAACTATAAATTATATTTTGATATGAAGAGTTATTAATATAAATTAAGACTGAGCTACAAATTTATTAATATAAATTTTAATCAATAAATATGAAGAGTTATCTATAGTACATATTGAAGCTTGTACGTAGTACATATTTAGAACTATTTTAGTAGTGAAAATTAAGACTAAACTAAAAAAATTATTTTGAATGATATATTAAGATGTGTTATGGTAGATATTAAGACTTATTTGTATTAAATATTAAATCTATTTTTTTCATAAATATTTTAAAATATATTATTTTGTATTACATATCTATTACATATAGTTGACAATATTATGACTTATTGATATGAGATATAAAGATATATTTTATTATTATTGATATTATATTTTTATAAATATAAATTATAAGGTATTAAGATATTAAGAAAAATACTAAATATAATTTTATCAATTATGGGTATTAGTTAAGATAATAAGAATATTTATATTTCAAAAAATTATAAAATTTTATATCCTTTAAAGTTAAATATAAATTATTAATCAGTATTGAGAATCTGATCGTTAAGTCTTAAGACGAGAACAATTAGAGATTTGGTTCTAGGAGTTTTAGATAATATATTATTCAAAGTTAAAAATAAAATTTATGTTAATACATATTAAGACATCGGATGAATGATCTTAAGACTTCTAATGTTAAATTTTAAGACTTTATTTATGAAGTTTTATATCGAATATAAATTACATAAAAATATTATTTTAGGTAAATTTTGTTAAGACTTCATTTCTTAGTTATTATATTAGATATAAAGATTTAGTTTAAATAATATTTAGCAAATATTCAAGATTTTTATGTCCATTAAAGATAAAAATTACTTATAAACTAGGTTGCCCAGATTCTGTGAAATACCGCCGCACCCCGTATCGAATACGTATCTGATACAGATTCTTGTGCGATACGCATCGGATACTCCAGCTGGCGTATTAGGATATATCAGCACGTTTGACTAGTGAATTTGGTCAAGGATACGCATGGGATTCGCGCCGACACTTTCGGATACGATTGAAATCTGCTCCGATACGTTTCGCATATGTTTAAAATATGACTTGATATATTAGATATTAAGAATTTGTTTTACCAGTACTAAGATTTAGGACTTCTGATTTTAAGACTTTGATGATCGTATGCAGACGGACGGTCTATTGATGTTCGAGAACGTGGTCAACACGATCAATGATTTTTTCAGTTGAGGTACAGATCTGGGACACTATTAGTTGGTCTCTTATTATATTTGGGGCTGCACAAAAAAGCTCGGGCTTGAACTAATCTAACTTGAGCTAATCTGACTTGAGCTAATCTGACTCGATAGTTAAATAAGTTGAGTTTGAGTTGGGGTTAGCTCGGCTCGTAGCTCGACTCAGCTCGAATAATAATAGTTTATATATATTTTTCTACTAAATTCTAATTTGATAACTCATCTCTCATTATCTCTCATCATCTCATCATCTTAGCGGCTTAACGACTTCTCATATTTGCTCGTGACTTGGCTCATATATTTGACTCGATAGTTTTTTTGCTGGTCCATCCATTCAAATTAGTGTGGCAAAGATTTTATTGAAAATATAGTTTGTTGATATATTAATTTTGTACTAAATTATGTATCATTTTTATAGATTTACCGAATTTACAGTTTATAGATATACTAAATATAAATGTCAAACATTGTCAATGTACATTCATTGGCTTGTAAGCTAACTAAAATAGTAACGAGCCAAACTTAAGTTAGACTTTTCAGCTCGAAGCGTTTCACGAGCTTGACTCGACTTAACTTGAATTTTTATGAGCTGAGTTTGAGCTAAATCCGGCTCGCTCGAACACGACTTATTTGCAACTCTAATTATATTATATAAATAGAGAGATAGATACAGAGAGAGAAGAGAAGTACTGCATGTAGAGTGCAACAGAAGACCCGTAGAGCATTTATCATTGTATATATATATCCAACCACTAAAAATAAATAAATAAAATTTCACTAAAATTCCTCCCCTGGCCTTGAGACCTAAGAAAATGACATCCTTTGGAGAGCAAAAAAAGCTTTCTAGGTGGAGTATTTTTTATATGATCCGTTCGATCAGAGATCAATGGTTCTGATTTAATAATAATAACGCTTTGTGCATCAAAATTCATGTTTATATTTTCCACAACCGTTGTGATTAAAATGAGTCGTTGTGATTAGGGCTGTCAATGGGTAGAGTAGCGTATGGGTGGAGGTATTTTCATATTCATATTCATACTCATTAAAATTTTTTTTATCCATATCTTATTCATACCCATTAAAAAATTTCTTTACTTATACCCATTAAAAATAAAAATAATTTAATAAAAAAATTATATGATTTAGACAAATAAATAGTATTAAATAAATATACTAATAAAGTACAATAATAATTAATATTTTAGATATAACAAAGTTCATATAATTTTTTCATGTCAATCGTCATAAAAAATATATACTAATTACTATATATATATATATATATATAATTTATTCAATGGATAACAGGTAACGAAAATATTTGACACATATCCATCTTTATATTCATATCTAATGAGTAATGACCTAATGAAAATAAAATCTTATTCATATCCATCTTATCCATCCATATACAGATATGATACTGGTTATATAAACAGCCAAAAAAAATGCTATTAACATTAACCTTTAACCTTTAGGAGTATGCGCTCCCGAGACCTGAGTCCTCATCTCATCTCGTCTCACTCCGGTTCCCGTCTCAATGTCTAATCAGACTAATCTCTCATCTCTCATTCTCATCTCTCCCAACCAGGCCCTAGGTTTCTTCTCTCTTCATGTAAGAAAGACCCCCAACACCCCTCCTCGCCATTCGAGGCCAATGCGGATTCGTCTCTCTCTGATCGCTTAGCGCCGTTCTTTCCTTTTTCTTCGGACATGGCGCCCCCTCACGATCCAATCCAAGTGTTTCTCCAATCAGCCAGGGATGCTTTCTCTCCTCTCAGCTCCAGCTGGTCCATCATGCTCTGCTCAGCTGACATGGTCAGGCTCAAGCACAGACCGGATCCACAACCTTGCCATGTGGCAGCCTTATCCGTCACCACGTCATCGTCCTCTCCCTCCTCCTCTAAGAGCCCTCTCATATCCTTCCTGGGGTCTTTGTTTCACAATTCTAACAAGAAAGAAGCTAAGGAGAAGCAACAAGTGAAAAAGGACGACTCAGAATGCATCAACTGCCTCCATTTCGCAGTTACATGGTCTGTTTTAGTGAATAGTCTACTTCAATCTTTTCCCAACCCTTTTAAATCAGTTAAGAAATGTTTTGGTAAACAATTCCAGGATGAAAGAAAGCAAATAGGTCAAAATGTTTCTAAGAAAGCATCTTTTGGCATAAAACACCGGGTTGATTCCAATTCAAACTCAAATTCAGTTTCTAGTTTCAATCTTTTGTCAATTGAGCTACTCCTCTGCCTTGCAATAGATAGTTTTTCACAAACATTGCAAAATATGGATAATGGTCTGAAAGCTAACAATTCCAAATGTCTCAACGAAACCCCATTTTCAAAGCCAGAAGACTCTTCTCCTCCCCAATTTGACCATTTGAGGCTAATAAAGGCTCTGATCAATGGTAAAAAGGCAGGTTTTGACGGTTTCATGTCAAATCTACGGTTTGCTCGGGTTGGTGGGGCCCCTGCTGCCACATTGGTAGGACCCACAGACTCTCCAGTCCGTGATGAGACAGATAGTCATGTAACTAATGAGAGCGAAGACAGAGAAAATGGTCTGTTTCCTCAAAATTTTGCAACTGGGCTGTTGAATATACCTCTTTCTAATGTAGAGAGACTCCGATCAACCATCTCAGCTGTCTCTCTGGCTGAATTAGTGGAGTTCATACCAAATCTGGGTAAATCTGGTGCCGACCATCCAGACAAGAAGAAGCTTTTCTCAGTTCAAGATTTCTTCCGGTACACCGAGACAGAAGGTGCCACCACTTTTCTTTCTTTTGTTTTTGTGTTATCCTTTCTCATTATCTTCTTTCATTCAATGCCTTTGCTGGTAATGGTATTGATGTACCTTCTTTCTATGAAACAGTTACCTAGTAAAGGCACCAGCATATACCTCGGATTTACAGTATATATAATTGTTCAATCTAAGGAAATGTGGTTTATTTTTGTGCCACACCCAAAATTTTTAAATATTTCCCAACGAGCTATTGAGTGATTGGTTTGTTGGTAAAGATGTATTGTAGTTGCAAAAATTTTGAAATGCCTGATGTTTAATTGCAAACATAAAACAATTGTATATCATCAGTTGTCTTACATGAACTTAATGTAATACTGTGGCATTTACTAATATAAGGGAGGCGATTTTTCGAAGAATTAGACAGAGATGGAGATGGACAGGTTACACTGGAAGACCTGGAGGTAGCCGTGCGAAAGAGAAATCTTCCTAGGCGGTATGCAAAGGACCTCTTACGCCGTACCAGGAACAACCTGTTCTCCAAGTCAATTGGCTGGAAGCAGTTTCTCTCTCTAATGGAACAGAAGGAGGCAACCATACTGAGAGCCTACACCACTCTGTGCCTCAGTAAATCTGGCACCCTTCAAAAAAATCAGATCCTGACTTCTTTGAAAAGTGCTGGTTTGCCGGCGAATGAGGATAATGCGGCAGCCATGATTCGATACTTGAATCAGGATAAAGATGTGTCCATTTCATATGGCCATTTCCGTAATTTTATGCTGCTTTTGCCATCTGAGAGGCTGGAGGAAGATCCTAGGTTAGTTTTTTTTTTCAACTCCCTTCTTATTTGTTGTGCAATACTCTACTTCTTTGGTGCAATGCTTGCTTGTTTTGGAACTTCTGTATACCATTTGGATATGAATACTTTACCAAACATTATTAGCATATACATCATAAGATATAGGCTGAAAGTTTTGCACATTTTGACCTGTTAGAACTGAAAATTGAAAAATATAGATTGAATATTTATACACTTGACAAATTGGAATGGAATTGTTATGGTACAGGAGTATATGGTTTGAGGCAGCAACGGTCGTAGCTGTACCACCACCGGTGGAGATACCATCGGGTAGTGTTTTGAAAGCGGCTTTGGCTGGAGGTCTTGCCTGTGCACTTTCTACATCTGTCATGCATCCCATTGACACTATGAAGGTGTTTTTCATTTTCACATATCAATTGAGTCTGTTCTACATTTGGATTGTTTAAAATTTCAAGTTTGCATGTTAGGGCATAAAAGAATGTATATCAGTTTATTCTGCTCTAACACGGCTTACTGATGTTGCGTTTTTTATTGTACTTTAAAGTCATAAATAACCACAGTAGCTTGTTAATCAAAAGGCTGTCAATGCTAAACTAAATCATTGTCATAAGTTTGAAATATTTTGTTGGTAACTACATGTAGTACCTCCTACAGCTGATAGTTAACTTTTTGGTTAGTGCTGCTATAGAACGACGTCCAACATGATTTGTAAGAGGTTTGTAATTGTGCTACATGGCTGGTGTGGTTAATGTTTGAAATCATCTAAACATGGTAACATGATGATGCACACTCATTTTTAGCTATTTTGCTGCTGCTGCTGTTTGTTATTTCTCTTGTTTTTTTTTTTAATAAAATGTACCTGTACCCCTTAATCCATTATTTGTATGGCAGACACGAGTACAAGCATCAACACTTTCTTTTCCGGAGCTTATTTCCAAGCTTCCTGAAATTGGCCTTCAGGGACTATACCGTGGCTCTATTCCTGCTATTCTTGGTCAATTCTCGAGGTATGTACATCAGTTTTGAATTATTTTAATGAGATAAACTTATTTTGATTATAAATTAATTTACAATGTTATTCATTTTTACTTTTTCTTTTCTTTTTTTGGTTTATAGTCATGGGTTGAGAACAGGAATATTTGAAGCAAGCAAACTCGTACTTGTTAATGTCGCTCCAAATCTTCCTGAAATTCAGGTGATATTCCTGTTCCTTCATTTATTCTACTGCATAATACTTTACTATGATAATCTAGTTTGTGCCGTGACAAGTCAAATTATGATGTAAACTCTGACATCACAAAAGTAACATTGACTCTATATTAATTCCTTTCCAGAACTATTAAAACCACACGTCATAATGGAGATATAAGAAAAAGTAAGGGTAATTACTGCATCTTGATTAATTGAGAAGAAAGCAAGGGTACAGCAGTAATAATTCTATCCCTCAAATCTCTCTGCAGGTACAGTCAATGGCATCATTTGCTAGCACAATACTGGGGACAGCTGTCAGAATCCCATGTGAGGTTCTGAAACAAAGGTTGCAAGCTGGTCTGTATGACAGTGTGGGAGAGGCAATAGCAGGTACATGGGGAAAGGATGGGTTGAGAGGTTTCTTTCGAGGTACGGGGGCCACTCTCTGTCGTGAGGTCCCCTTCTATGTTGCTGGCATGTGTCTCTATGCCGAGGCCAAGAAGGTCACATTTTTATCTTACTTGTACCAGGTTATATATATGTGACTGAACCATAGATACACAAAAATCCTGCATCTGCAGTACTTACTAACGTCTCGCTGAAAGAACCCAAATTTTGTATATCTTTTGTCATTGTTTATCAGATTTTTTGTTTGGTATTACACATTGCTGAAGAAATCAAATCTGCATGATTTTTTGTTTATTTATACAGGGTGTACAGCATGTGCTGAGGCGGGAGTTGGAGCCTTGGGAAACAGTGGCAGTGGGCGCCTTATCTGGCGGCTTAGCTGCTGTAGTAACGACCCCGTTTGATGTGATGAAGACCCGTATGATGACGGCCCCTCAAGGCATCCCAATATCTATGCAGATGATCGCCTTCTCCATCCTTCGTAAGGAGGGGCCGCTTGGGCTTTTCAAAGGTGCCATCCCCAGATTCTTCTGGATCGCCCCTCTTGGTGCCATGAATTTTGCGGGATATGAGCTTGCCAAAAAGGCCATGGATAAGAGTGAGAAGCAGGTCATGGTTCCTGGGTGATGCTTGCAAAAACTTCTGCAAGACATTTGTTTGTCCTTTTCTTTCCCTGTTCTTTTTTTGGTTGGGCTTTGCTTTCGCTAGAGTTCATGAAACCTTTGTATACCACATTTTGCAACAACATTTATTTGTTGAAAAATAAGATGATTGCTAGGCTAAAAGGTTAGAGGAAAGTGGTTGTTATATATTAGAGAGAAAGAGGCGAGAGAATTTGATGGTTCCCAAAATATTTCTGTAAAAAGAGGTTCCAGATGTCAGCCTGTGTTTGCGTACTTTTGGGAAAATCTTCGCTCTTTTTAGTTATCTGTCATTTCTAAATATGCCTTTGTATACCACATTTTGGATAGTAAAGTGTCTTGTATGTAATCTGTTGACCAAATGCCTCAGTGCAACTTGTTTGAACAATGTATAGAAGTTTTGCTGTTTTGTTTTGCTCTTCTTTCTTTAATGACCAAGCAAACCATTCCCCACAAACGAGTCTCATTGCTACTGAGAGTCATTTAGAAAATCAAGAGGGTCATGCCGGTAATGATAACCACCATTGACATTGTAAAAGAAATTGCCAAGATCATCGTTGTCATCAATCGTCGTCGTCGTCGTCGTCGTCATCATCCTCTTACAAGTCATCATTCCAGATGTAACCTTCTTCCCATAAGGAACAGGAGCATGTTGCCTCCTTATCCTTCCATTATTTGCCACACATGTAATATCCACATCTAGTATAGAGTGAAAAGGAACAGCTATTACCCCCACAATACTCCAGTTATTTTAACCAATGTTTTTTTTTTCTCAGGTACTTCGAACTTCTCTATTAGTGTTCTGCTTCCAGGCTTTTTGAGGTTTAAATGATTAGAAAGACATTTTATCAGGTATCTCTTGTAGATGTCACAACAGTTTTCAATTTGATTTAATTATGAGATGATGTGATCAAAGGGCATGCTTGGTACTTCTGTTGGAGCTTCCCTTCATTACATATAATTGTTATTCAGTCGCTGATTATTATAATTTATTTATTTTTGTTTTTGCACCTCATTTTTCACTTGTTGCACTTATTGCGACAATAAATCAAGGCCAAATAGAGAAAGGGGCGCTCCTTAGTACAAGCAACTTCAGCAGCTACATTTTAAGTATGCCTAGTTACCTACCATTACCAAGAATGACAATCATAACATTTTTCTTAAGGGCACTTTTTCTCCATCTTATTGTTGCCTTGCGCTTGTTTCCTCTTCTTGGTTCTTGGTTTATCTTTGGAGGGTTCACCGGTGTTGCTTCCAAGGAATTTTCATTTTCCAATCCAGAACCGGTTTCATATTTGCTCTCTGTTGACATGCCAGCTTCAGCTGCGCCCTTTTCAAACTGCTTTTGGAGGTTCAAGATCGCATTCTCATCAAAAAGTTATCATGTTTTAATTTCCTCCCTCATTCTTTTTGTCCTCTTTTGTGTCTTCTTCTTCTTTTTCTCCAGGTTTCGAGATACGAGGAGTAGAACTTGTCCATGCCGAGGTGGTCGATGTTAGCCCACTCGCGGCGGAGCGTGAGAAGGCTGGCGTTGAGGAAGTGCGAGGCGAGATCAGGGACGGCGGAGGAGATGAGAGTGGCGACGGAGGTGGCGAGAGAGGACTGGTAGAGGGACTTGTCGGCGTGTCAGAAACAGAAGAAGAGACCCTTCCAGATCTTGAGGAGAGCGGAGGTGGGAAGAGAGAGGGACATGGAGATGGACATGATGCGGGTGTGAGGTTGGGAATTAGGGTTTGCACTTTGCAGACTTACTGAGTATGCACTCAACTCATGCTGTAAATTCATGCACGAGAGAAGAGAAGAGGAGAAGGGATGAGAAGAGGAGAGAGGCGGGAGCGAGCCAGCGAGCTGCTAACTAAATTTCCACTATGTCCATGGGAACTTCTATAATTACCAATCTCCCCCATCAAAACTCGTACAATATCTTACATCCCATTAACATAAATTTTCCCTTCTTTTATCCCCTCTTTTTGTTTCATCTACTATTAACTTGTTCACTAAAACTGAACTGTTTGGTCATTTCTCCCTCCATACGGACATTAAGGAGATGTCCTCTTATTTTATATCTTTACTTATATTACTTTCCATAAAAAAAATATATTTTATAATGTCAAACTACAAATTTCTTTTTAATCATTAGAAGTGCAAAATCATTCAACAAAAAAGTAAAAAATCTTTCAATACTCTCTCCTTAGCAATGCTCTAGTGAACAATAACGAAAAATAACATATGTTATTAGCCTTTAATTTCTTCCCGCATAAATAAGCATTAAAGTAAAAACTTGACTTTTTCGCTTCTTCCTTCTCTAGTCATTAATCAATTAGATTTTTTCTTACTTGACATCTATAATTTTTTTGCCGTTCTTCTTTATATCCTCTTGAGACACTGATATATAATGATATTCTAAGTTGTTTTGAAAACATAAAAATGAGTAAATGTCGACCGAAAGATGACGATCAGCTTATTTTTAATAAGAGTATTTGAAAGAGGACTAGGTGATCCTGAAAAATGTTCTCTTATAAAGGACACTATCAAGGATTCAAATGCCTCAATTATATGTATGCCTCAATTATATGTATTCAGGAGATAAAATTCAATGAAATATTTTTTGTTAAACTACGATCTCTTGCACCTTCGGCATATAACAACTATTCCTTTTTACCGTCTGTGGGATCAAGAGGTGGGGTCCTACAGCCTGGAAAGAAGGTTATACCCTGAATACATCATACACCTTAATCTTCTCCAACACAATCCTCCTAACCAACAACCTCGGCTTTTCCTTCATGGTGACCAACGTATACAGTCCAACGACGAACAACCTCAAAACCAACTTCATCATGGAACTGAGAACGATAGCTTGCCTTAACGACCTCCCATGGCTGCTCCTCGGGGATTTCAACATCATTAGGGACCTAGCCGAATCCACATCCACTAACCCTAACACACACGGCATGATGGAATTCAATGAAATGATAGCTGATCTCCAAATGAGAGAAATTCCCCTATACGACCGCTCTTTCACATGGTCAAACATGCGACCAAACTCATCATTCTCTAAGCTTGACAGAATGTTGCTCTCACAGCACTAGGACTCCATAGCCACTCACATTCCATACATAACCTGTCACACCCTAGAAATATTAAATCGGATTAGGGGTGCTTAATCCCGCCACGTACGCACGACGAGACGTGCGTACGAAAGGCTAAGTGAATAAAATAAAGTAAGTCTCAGAATCAACAAAATAATAATAATAATACAAAACAATGACAGTCCAGAATATACAGAAAAATACAACGCCCGACACCGGCGGGAGTAACTCCATCGGAATGGATAGCAAAATCTCTCAAATAAAGTCCAAAGAAAGAAATAAAAACTCGTAGCCCGATAAGTCCTAATCATCTACCCGCCTCACTGTGCTGATGCGGCGAAGCACCCCTGATATCACGCAAGACTGCACCTAGCACTCTCATCCACACTCAATCCCGCACCTGTAATACCTGGATCCCACAACCACCGTGGAAACGTGAGTAATTTAAAAATTACTCAGTACGGATTTAGATCCAGCCTTAAGATTTTATCTTTTTTCCTAGACTGTATTTTAAATGCATTATATTAAATATGTATAAATAATAATAATGTTTTGTGCACGTTAGAGAAAGCACTTATATGGATGACATGAAATGACAAATAAACCCGAAATGAAAAATCTGTGGAAATACTAATATAGTATATAATAAATATATATAAGGTACGAGATTTAAAACACCCGTATAAATATAACCCAATTGCAGATCATCAGTCCATTCACAAGCGGGCACGTGATCGAGCCTGGACTTGTGACTTACCTAAGAGGACACGTATTCGGGCCCAACTTACAAACTTAGGATTTTCGAGTAAGCGGGCGCCAATGTCCTGAATACCCTGGGAAAATTCGGCCTCCCGGAGCGATAACGCCCTAGGAGAGTAACGGCTAAAAGCACGTACTCGGTATTCTGAATCTGATGATCCACCTCACATAATAATAATAATAATAATATGAGCAAGGGGATTTAATATTTATGCTTTCAGTTTCCATATCGCCAAAGGATATAACTACCCGTGAATTGACAAATCGGAAATAAATGAGAGCCTTACACTGTACCAACCAAGGGTCAGAGGATTGCATCCCATAAAATATCAAAACGAAATATATACAAATGAGAGCCTACACTGTACCCACTAGGGCCAGAGGACCGCATCCCGACTTTCTCTGTACCAACTACGGGCCAAAGGAGAAAGCCCTTCGGACAATACCAGGATCCTAAATAAGCCGGATAAATAAAATAATATAATATCTCGGAGTAGATTCCAATCTTGAATATGACCACCCACACTAAACACTGAAAGACATGGTATCCTGACCGCTCAAATTTGGATTAACATTCTTAATTATATTAAGAACAGTAATAATATAATATTGATCAAAAATTAAACACTCTGACACAGCCGAACCAGCCAAATGACGGGGTCGGTGGATAACCCGACAGGCAAAGATGCGCAGTGCATATACAGACCGGTGGGTCCTACGGGCCTATGGGTCACCGTACGTAACCACAACGGTCTGGTTATGCAAGGTAACCTCAAACTGAGAATTACCCGGTCCGCCTCTCAGCACTCCCATGCATTTAATGCATGATTCACTACCTGACTTAATTAATAATTAGTGATAGTAATAATATTTTCCTAATAATTATAATATACAACTTGAATTATTTAATTCTATCTACTCCTATCTCGGGACTATTTCCCGAATCCTACTCCTACCCTATCTACATGAAATATGACATGATATGACATGCGAATGCGGGTATGTCTCGAATATGCTGGTCAATTTACCGGATGCCTATGATAGGTCAATTTTGGTCTCTAATCAATGTGTGGTCAAAAATACCGCAGATCAGATTTATTTTAAAAATATTTTATTTTCGGTTTGGGTTCCTAATTCTGAAGAAAGAAAATCAAATCCCAGGAAACCGTACCTGGGAGTGCTGGCGAGGATCGCGAAGTCACTCTACTCCGGAGGTGGAACACCGGCCTCGGGGTCGGTGTCCGCGTACGTCTGGTCGGGAGTGACCTCGTACTCCGCGAGTGGATCCAAGTCGAATATATCACCTATTTAATTTAAATTAGGTGTTTATTAGTTTTAACTTGATTTACTTCATAATTAATAATTAAATTAAATTGATAATTTAATTAAACATTTGTTCGAGTTTTATCGTATTTTCTTGAAAAATTCGGCAACATTTCTACTGCATATATGCGGTGCCGGAAATTTTAGTTTCTCGCATATTGATCGATCCGTTAAGTTGTGTTTATCGTTCTTGATCGCGTTTATACGTTCATACTTTATTTTAAATTTCGAGTTTATGGATTTAATTATCAAATCATTTAATTTAAAATAGAGAAATTGATTAATATATAATATATAATATATAATATTCTAATATTTTATTCTAATATTCTTTTGTTTATTAAAAAATAAAGGATTTAATTAATATATATTCTTTATTTCTAATATTCTTTTAAATTTAAAAATAGAGAAATTGATTAATATATATATATATATATATATATGTATATGTATACTTATATATTCATTATATCCTAATTATCATTCTTATTAATGTTGCTTTTATTATTATGTGTGTATATATATATATATATATATTTAACACTATATTTTCATAAATTAGAAAAAAAATAGTTTAAAATAAATTAAAAAGGAAAACTTAAAAGAAAAATTAAAAATAAAAAGAAGTAAACTAATTTAAGAAAATTATTATTGTTTTAGTAATGTGTTGGTGTTTTAAGATTATATTTATTTCGATTAATGTAACTAATTTAATTCATTTAAAGTAATTAAGTTAGCTTAATATTATCCCTTAATTAATTTAATTATAATTAGGATAATTAATTATTTAGAAATAGAGAAATTGATTAATATATAATATTATATCATTAATATTATTCTTATTAAAAATAGAGAAATTGATTAATAGGTATTTATATATATTAATTAATGTTATTTCATTATTAAAATAGAGAAATTTATTAATATATATTTTATATTATAAATTATTATTATCCTTTAGTTATTATTTTATAACCCTTAATTATTTATGTCATATTCTTTAATTATATCTCATTTAATATTTTAATATTATTTTCATTAATTAGTAAATATATTATATAAAACTAGAATTAAAAATAAAAATGAAAATGAAAGAAAAGAAATTCAATTGAACTTAAATTTAATTAAATATTTTTATTTATTTAAATGTGTTGTTGTTTTAATGTACAATCTTTATTTAATTTAATTCTTAATTATTTTTATTGAACTAAACACTTTTATTATTTAACTTAATCGAATTAATTTATTCTATCCAATGTAATGCTAATTGCATATCCAATCTTCGATCATTACTCGTTAAAGTTGTTACTTATTTCATTTTGAATAAAAATAGTGAAGCATGAATTGAGGTTAATCATATATATTATTTTTAAATGAATTCAAATAGCCAATTAGAACATACAAGGAAAAATTATTTCATTAGAAAACTAATATAATATCACGTAATATAGCATGTGTATGAGGCCTACACCAAGTTGTGCATGCCAATTTTGTAATTGTAAGACAACAGTATGCATCAACGAAAGTGAGAACAAAACAAAAATTAATTGAAACTTTAGTGAATTGAGTAATTCAAATCAGAGTGATACTCTCGTCCAAGATAAGTTAGATACAAATACACATCACTTTCATGCACGTGCACCATATACATTATGTGGTGCATTTGGATACTTTTAAAAAAACTGCTATGTTAAATCTTTGTCAGTGTGTCATTAGCTATACGGCCATTGCAGAAAAGGGTAAGTTTCAAGGTCGTATTAGTAAAGGTGCACACCAACATGCTAAAATCGAAAGGAAGAGTATTACCTGATTTTTTTTGGCACGAGGCATCAACAAAGGGTTGGTCATGCTTCCGCACTCCTTGACTCTCATTTGAGGTAGAGGCGACAACTTCTTGGTGTCATCACAGGCTCTGCCCCTGATGCGAGGTGTGTGGTGAGTGGGGAAGAGTAGGTTGGCATGGATCTGATGGTCAGACACAGGTCGGAGCAGCTTTCTGGCGTGGTGGTTGGCTCAGGTTGGTTTGTGTTTCACCGTTTTGTATTATGGTCGGGTTACTGTGTGAAGGAAAGGTGTATCCATATATCTGGCCCTATGGGATGTGTGTGAGCGGTTCAGATAGGGGTAAATGAGAAATAGAGAGGGAGAGAGAGACTGGCAAGTGAGTGGGTGGGGCTTCTTGATACCGATCAAGAGAGTTAGAGAGGGATGAATGGGAGGGCAAGGAGCCAATATGCGAGGGCGCTAGTGAGAGCTTACGAGAGTGAGTGAGGAAAGATGAGTTGCTTCTTTTCACAGGAGATGAAGAAATTCGAAGGAAGGGGAAGTGATTTGTTATTTTGAGGGAAAGATTATGAGTGTCAGTCAGAGAGAGGAAAAAAAATGGAAAGAATGAGACAGGAATCACGGGGAGCAGAGAAGATAAAGCAGAAAAACAAATGTCAAGCCTCTCTTGAAAATGAAAGAAGAAAAAAGGGAGAATCGAGTATGGGTTAAATTTAGATTTTCTGTGTTTGACGTTATGTAACAATTGTGCTTCTCATGAATTATCAAATTTTTGATTGGTTACTTAGCATCATTCTAATTTCATTACTAATCTCATTTTACTTAAAAAAAAATTGTTCAGCAATTTAACTCATAAATTTAGACTATAATAATTTGATATTTTCTTGACTAATTAATTATCCTTATTATTAATAATATCATAAATTTCTTTGTCAACTTCAATTGATCGAGAAATTTGTTTCATCTATTTATTTTGGAATGAAATTATTTATATATTCCTGCAATTGTTGGATTGTATTATTTATTAATTGACGGTATGTCCTTTTAATTATTCATTTTAATTCATAAATCATTAGTATATTATTAGTGTTTATTATTTTACTTCTCTTCTTAATTATTTACATTATGTTATTTTTATCTATTGATTTTGGGTTTAATTTTTGAGTTAATATTATGTTATGTCAATCTTTGTATTGTTTAAATTTATTTAAGCTTCAATTTGATTTATTCATTATATGCTTCAAACTTAAAATTTATTTTATCATTAACTTTATGTGTTTATTTATTTAATCGTTGGTTAAAGTTATTGGTTAATTTATGTTAATTTTTTTTAATTATTATCTTAGTTATTATTATTGCTTAATTAAATTTCATGGTATAACATAACCGACCTACCCACGCCAACTTCAGACCATGCCCCACTCTCGCTCAAATTCAAGAAAATTGATAATCAGGTGTATCGTACATTTACGTTCGAAAGGCATTGGTTGCAATATGACGAAGCGATGACCTTATCCCGCGAGGCACGGGACTCGGTACAACCTACCAACAACCCGGTCAAGAACCTCATTGAAAAATTCAAACGCGTTACAAGGGTTACAATGGAATGGTCAGGGAAAAAATTTAAAGGTTACAATAAGCTCATTCAGAGAACAAAACATATCATACAAATCTTAGATCGAGCTGAGGAGAACCGCATATTGACTGGACCAGAACTCAAGCTTAGGATAACACTCAAGGAACACGCATACAGTCTAGCTAATATCCAGGAATTGAAATGGAGACAACAATCTGCCGCCTTATGGCTAAAACAGGGCAACACAAACTCCAAATACTTCCACAACTTAGCGTCAGCAAGAAGAAAGCTAAACCACATACCTCTTATCAATATCCATACCAACGACCCATCAAACCCAACCACCACGACCACCCATACACCGTTAATCCTGGACGAATTCAACATCTTCTACCGCAACCTATTGGGCACACCCACGCCAAACCTACAACAGCCGAACCTAGAGGCAATCTATCCAACACCAAATAACGATTACCTGCGCCCTCTTGTCGACCCCATTACCCTACAAGAAATACGAGAAGCAGTTTTCTCCTTACCCAAAGACAAAGCCAATGGGCCTGATGGATTTCCTATTGAATTCTTTCAAAAATACTAGGAATGAGTTTCATAGGACCTACAGGCCGCCATCACGGCGTTCTACCATAATAAACTAGACCTATGGCGCATTAACCAAGCCTACATAACCCTCATTCCAAAAAAAACCAACTCGGTAACACCCGCGGACTACAGATCGATTAGTGTTCTATCTGCCCTCCCCAAAATCATCGCCAAAATACTAGCAACAAGACTACAACCATTCCTCAAGCAACTAATCCATAACAACCAAACAACCTTCGTCAAGGGAAGACAGTTAATGCAAACCTTTCTATCAACCCAAGAGATGCTTAACTATCTAGCAAGAAAAAATATACCTTCCGTCTTTCTAAAGATTGACTTTCAAAAAGCGTTCGACTCAATCTCCTGGGACTTTTTGATTGAGACTCTTCGGGTTAGGGGATTCTCACCGCTTTGGATAGTATGGATACGAAGTCTGCTAATTTCCTCAACCTCCTACCTAAAAATCAACGGCCTCAAAGGAAAACCATTCTATCATAGGAAAGGATTACGACAAGGCGACCCATTATCCCCTCTGCTCTTTATACTAGCCGTCGACCCCCTACAAGCGATGATCCAAAACCTCAACAATGACCTAATCAACCTTCTGATGGCCAGAACAACACTCTTCTAGTTTGTTGATGACACAGCCATAATCATGCCGGCCCATGCCACAAATATCAAATTAATAATGGCTACTTTGGACTCATTTGCTCGGGCCTCGGGACTCCAGATTAACTTAAACAAGAGCGGCTTCTTGCTAGTCGCTATCCCACAACACCTCACACCAACCCTAGCCTCCCTAATCAGGTGTGGCCAACTGTCAACGCCGATTCAGTACTTGGGACTCCCATTAACGTTAAAAAAACCACCAAAATCGGCCTACCTACCATTGATAAATAACGTTCAGAACAGATTCGAAGGGTTCGGGGGGAAATACCTAACACGAGCGGGCCGCACTGTCCTGACCAACTCAGTCCTTAACGCGATTCCCTTACACTACATGCAAGCATTCCTCCTTCCCAAATGGGTCATTAATAGAATCAACAGAATAACAAGACGTTTCATCTGGAAAGGAAACGAAAACACATACTCAGGTGGTGATTGCTTGGTGGTATGGCCGAAACTAACACTACTAAAAACACACGGGGGCCTCGGAATAATGGATTTAAGCCTGCAAAATAAAATGTTGCTAGTTAAATGGATATGGCTAGCTGAGACAGATGAGGCATGCTTATGGACGCTCACGTTACGTTTGCTACATCTATCCATAGGGGAGACAAACGAAGGAAATGACGATCACCTCTCCTACTTCTTAAAAGTCCTAACAACGCTATTGCCATACTACCAAGCATCAGTACAATTCAACCAAGAAGAAGGAACCATCTCGTGGCGCTGGGGACAAACGTTAACAGCGCGATCGATGTACAAAGTCTACAACAATCCAGGGATTGAACAAAACCATCTGTCCAGGATATGGAAAATTGGGATTCCCAACAAAATTAAAATTTTCCTATGGCTCTTACTACAGGACAAGCTCAACACGGCAGAAAACCTACAAAATAAGGGATGGCCATCGACCCAGCACTGTGTTCTCTGCAACAACGGCTCGGTAGAGACTAGGCTGCACCTATTCCAAACATGCCGCTTCATTGTGGCTATAATTTCACGTCGGATCGGGGCGGCCAGACTTCACGATGGCAACTTCATTACAGGCTATGAAGAGGCATGGAGGTCCAACAAACAGAGAGCTTGGACATCGATCATGTGGGAAATTTGGAAAGAAAGGAACGCACGTATCTTCAGACAGGATCACAACTCAAACTTCAGGGTTCAACAACTCATTCAAGACAATATCGACATCTGGATCCGGACATATAGTACCTAGTTAGGCAGTACAATCGGTAAATAGTTAGATCAGGGTCTAGTTGCCTCCTAGAACTAGGCTATTTGGGTATATTTGGTACAAGATCCACAATGTGATCTAATTTTCTCATCTTAGTAAACTCTGTAATCTCTTCTTCGTTTTTATTAATATAAATTTATGGTAGGCAATTCATCTACCACTTTAAAAAAATAATAAGAGTATCTGAAAGATATATCAAAAATATGATCTAGGAGTTATAGTCTATCAGTAGAGTTATAAATCTCATATTTTTAGTTTTTTATTTTTTTAATTCTAAAATTTTAGAGTTTAAAATTTATAATTTTGAAGTATGTTTCATTAATATAGATGATTATTATTATTGAGACTATTATTATTATTTTTAGCATTATTATTATTACTATTATGAATGTTTGTATTATTATTATTACTATATATATTAGTACTACTATTGTTATCATCATTATCATTTTTATTATTCTCATCATAATTATTATTAGTATCGTTGTCATTTTTATTATCATTGATTTTTTTTTTTACATTTGAGATTTCTAATCTCTATGTTTTTGGATTAGATTTCATTTGTATCCTACCTTAATTTATTTGACATTAAAAAGGTCGTTGTTTTATATTAAAAGTAATATACATTAAGGATAAATGGATAATGAAAGTCCTACTTTTAAATAAAAACATACTAATGGTTAAAGCTTAATACATACACTAATCACCATCTCAAACTTCAGTCTGGATATTATTTCAGCTTGTATTACATTTAACTACTTTTACCAAGAACATATTTCACATTGATCTCTCGAATTCGCCATAAAAGGTTCGCTGTATCAAAAAAAAAAAAAATCGTGTTATAAAATTTGCCACAGATTTAACCATTTTTGAAATGTACTTCTTAAACAAAAACAATTTGCAAGAGCCGTGCAACATTGTCGCTCGATAAAGATACACTGGCCATGTATTAGTCTGCTATTTATGAAATTCTCATCATAACCATTGGATCCGTATCTTGGAAAAGTATATCAAATAATTGATCAAGTTATTACGCTATCCATCAACAAAATTAAACGGCACTTCACTTTCCTGACACGTCATACTTGCAAAAATGTTTCAAAGAATTATTTTATACACCATCTTTGCTATCCAATTTCTGATTATAACTATTGGCCCACTCGTTGGCAAAGGCCGGCAATTACTGGAAGGAAATGATAAAGTTGATAACTGAGAAGGGGAAAAAATGCTACACATCCAATTTACATGCAACAACTTCCAATTTTGTTCAAGGCACCATACCAACAGCTGAGGCGACAAAAATAACACAACAAAATATTCCCCTTATTTTTTTTTCTCGTTTTGTTTTATAAGACCCACACTGTTGACATGATCAAAATTTAAACAGCCACCTGCATACATTGTGCCCCAAAACAAGCACACACCAAGAATTGCGCAAGGACATGTCATGGAAGTCGCAACAGAATTACCCTGCAATAGGAGAACATACTACACTTGATCAGGTCAAATTTTACATTATTTAGAAATTTTGATTTTAACAAGGTTATACCATTACTGTTTAATTCTTTTCCTTTTTATTGTACTCGGTATAATATATACTAACCAAACATTACCACTAAAAGTGTGACCTCATTATTGTTAACAGTGAGGCAGAATGAGGGGTTGCATTGTTGAAGAAATTTAGCTGAAAACTGAAAAATAAAAGGAAAAAGAACAAAGAAAACTAATCAGCAAAAGAAAGAAAGGACTCTGACCTGATGTCAAAAAAGAAAACGCAAGAGCCAGGATTTTCTTCTCTTTGGGTCTTGGATCTCTTCATTTAGCCAAAAAATAAAGGACACGTCCACTATCAACAAAAAATTCCTTCTAGACTGAACAGATCCATTTCATTCGTAGAGGCACTCGGTACACAATGGTAGTTTCAAATTCACATGTCAGTGGGGGGTGGGAAGCTGTCACAACCCAAAAGTCCTGTTATATAAATCAGACCCTGGTAAGTGAAAGCTATTATCTTCATTCCCAGCATAAAGATTATTACTATTGAGCACAATTCTCTCATTCCGCAAAATTTCGTTCATTCCCACATTACCCCCCATCCTCAGATCACTCCATCCATCCCACTGACTTCCATTTGTTAAGTGAGAGCTTCTCTGCTGCTGATGTGGAGAAACCTGTGCATAACTTTGTGCCATAAACCTTGATGCTCCATGATTCCCAATCAAACCTTCAGTCAATGAATGGTATGGGTCTCTGACATGGTCTGGTACCATTCTGGGATTCTGGTTGGAAGAAGAGAGGGCTTGCTGCATCAGGAGCTGGATTCTTGGATCACTGTTTGTAGGTGATGAACTGAAGTGGGAGGGGTATGAGGACACTGGTATATGCTTTTGGTCTAATACTGGTTCACTTAAACCAGCCATGCGTCCTTTGCCAACGGCGAGTATGGCTGGGTCCATGAATTCTATGTCAGATGAATTACGAGGCAAGTTGGCTTGTTGGTAATAGTTTCCAGCTATAATGTTGTCATGTATGCGGTTATCTGTTCATTTATAAATGACAAAGTTAAGAACTCAAATAACAATGCATTATATAGGAATGTGAATTGTCCCACTGAATGCGTTAGCAGCGAGACCAGTACAAGACTTCACCATACCCTGAGGCCTGCGCTCTCGCAGCTCCAATTGTTGTCAGGATTCACTAGAGTTGTTCTTTTTACACACAATAATTTCATATGTATGTTTGATTTACAGATTTTCTCTATAATCAATGACAGATATAGGTGGTTTAAATGGGGTTCAATGTCCCCTATTTTGTTCATATTGCACAATATATGCAGCATTCTTATGTTCACGAGCATGTTATTAAGAAAATTCATATTTGAACCCCACAAATATGTAAAAATATTCTATTGTGGCTCCTAGTTACACTTTTATTCATAGATAATTGTACATTTGTACTAATATATCAAAATTTAGCTTGGCAATTGACCCGTTTGAAAATTGTCTGGCTCACCCATGTGTAAAATGGCACTTGCACCCATGTCTAAAAATAACATCAATATTTTTACTGAACTTAAAGTAACATGAATTATATTCCCAAGGACTTCTAATAATACATTCCATAATCCAGGAAGAATTTTCTTTTTTGACAAAAAAAGATGAGCTCCAAAGCTTGTATATTCACATAAAGGAAATAATTACCAGAAGGATAATAATGGAACTCATATATGATGTATAAAAAAGGTATGTCTTTGACTAGACCTGAATAAGAAGTATCATAAAAATGATTAGAGGATCTATCCTGAGAGGAGAAGCCGGGAGGAGGAACTACTCTACTTGGTGCAGAGAAACCTGGTGGAGCAGAAACCTTTGTTCTTGAATTACCTTTCAGTTTAGTAAAAGACAAATTAAATGAAAAATATAAGAATACTCGTACAAGAAAATAAAACACTATAAAAACATGATTTACACACAAAATTTAGAGATCAAACAAGTTAGGTCTGCGCTAACTTTGGATATCATAATAACTAATTCTTTTTAGCTACATTTTTTTTATTTTTCATGTTCTTAGTCCTTTGCCAAAAAAATTCAAAAGATATAATTTCCACCATCTGTGTGAGACTCAATAGCTTGTGTGTGTACACTGTTCTACTAAAAACTGGTATTTGTGGTACCAACCGAAATTTTCTAATTCAAAATAGAATTTAAAAACTGGTATTGGTTTCGAAAGCACTACTAATTTGTAAATAAAAACAAAATATTAAGAGGATGAAAACAAACCAGCAATCCGATCAGACCCAAAACCAGGTCCACTTCTGATGAAGCTACTCGACCCGTTGAGGCCCTCATATGCAAGTCCATTTTCATATGAATTTAAGGACCCCAGGCCAAGTCTGTGCTCAGATTCGCTTTCTCTCACAGTACCTTCTAGAAAGTCCCCTTGGCCATCCTGCCTGGCAAACAGAAACCTAGATTGGCCAGTGCTCTTACACCTCCAAGGAGCTGATAGGTTGTTTGGGAGAGATGATGATTCCTCCCATGGGTCAAAATCAAGTGCAAGTATATCTGAAATTATGCTGCTCTCCTCTTTATTTACACTTGGAGCCTTCTCAAAATTGTTCACTCCTAAACTATTGAAAACGGCAGGTTTGTTGTATAACCCAGATCCACTAAGCTCACCACTATGATGTACATTTGGTAAGATAGAGGAGTTATCCCTCAAAGCTAGGGGATCATACTTCGTTTGCCCCGACTCATTGTTCCAACTGCTAGTGCTATAATTTGAATCAAATGGGCCTAGTCTCTGATCACTAGTGGATAGCAAGTTTTCTACCACAACATCATCTAATGAAGTCATAGGGCCACCTTGACTTGAGATCTGGATAGTGGAGCCAGATGCAAGATCAGCTGGATAAGCAGATGCTGTCCCAGCTGGACAGGCATCAGTATCTAAACAAACTGAAGACAAACTTGCAGTCAGATCATCAGTACCCGAATCAGCAAAAACATCATTACCAACTGAAGATTGCAATGATGCATGTGTGGAACTTTCTTTGGCTCCAGAAGGAGAGCTTGCTTTAGCCAAGTTATTTATAGAGGCCTCAAAACTGGGGTTTTGACTGGATTGAGGGAACACACTACTAACTTTATCACTTTTACTTTCTTCATAGGATGAAGGTGTTGTCACAACAGGATCATCATTCCAGGCAGAAGGTATAGAGGGGAGATCAATCTCCAACTTTTTTGAATTAACAGGTTTATAAGCTTTTGAATTTCTACCCTGCTCAAGTTGTAACTTGGAACTGCTTGAGACAGTCGTTACATCATCATGCCACGCTGAAAGGGTTTGCTGCTGTTTTGCGTTTATGCTGGGTGGCCCATCAGATTTTGATTTAGTTAGTGTTTGTAATGGTGCTGCACTTGAAGCAGCTGCTAGCCTGGAATTCAGGTTACGTAATCCCCTGTATGACCCAAAGCCAAATTAGAGGAAGTTAGCAAACAGATCCTTAAGCAAAGCAAAGTACTAAGGTGCAAATAACACAAACTATAAGGTGCCACTTTAAGTTAATATTTGTAGATTAGTAGAAAAGGGACAGAAGTGGGTACTCCCATGTGTGTACTATGTGATTAGTTACTTAAAATTAGGACCGTTGGATTAGTAAGGTCATCAGGATACCCACAGAGAGATGAATGTGCATTTAATGCAAGAAAAAGAAGGAATCTACTCATCAAATAAGCATGCAGGGTCATACTTTTTTTAATAGAAAAAATGTACCTCCAGTCCTCTAGTGAAAAAACAAGATTTCTGTGAACTAAAGCTAGCCCAATACAGATAAATGACTGTTATTTTTTATTTTACATATATAATTAAGGGAAGGGATCCCTTGACAATGGGTTATCTTGACTATCTTGACAATGGATCTCCAAATAAATATGAAAAAAATCTTAAAAGTAGAAAAAACCTTATAGATATGTTCTTCTACTTATAGATTGATGGTGATTAAAATTTCATTCAATTTCATAAACGTTTGCTAGTCCATCAAAATGTTATGCACTTTGCAAAGGTTCCAATTTAACGATCTTTGATGGACTATCAAACAATAATGAAATTGCATGTTTTGTATCACCATCAATGTATAAGTAGAAGAACATATCTATAAGTTTTTTTTTTCTATTTTTAATATCTTTTCATATTTATTTGAAGATCCATTGTCAAAATAGTCATTGTCAAGTGATCCCTTCCCTATAATTAAACGACTAATTGTATGATTTATATTTTCTTACTTTCTCTTGATATTGATTATATAATTTTTAATACCTCTTATAGTCTTTTTTGTATTATTGAACAATAAATTAATATTAATGGCCTATAATATTTTGAATATTCATGAAATCATAAACTTTTTTATTCAGTATACATGTACAAATCGGATGGATTTCATCCTATTTTAAACAAAAACCAAATTTAATATTTTTATTCTACTAAATATGAAAGTAGAATAAAAATGAAATATTATACACTATAAAAATGTATGAAAGTTTTGAGTGTGACTGCAGAAAATCTTACATTCTCATCACCATATGCATACAAAATTTACCATTTACTCTAACAGGCCTATCCACTTCGCTTCATTAAAATCTATTTTAACTTCCCAACATTTAACATTCTTCAATGACACGGTAATTGAAGTCTGTTAATAAGATGGCTTAATTTGTGTGTGAACAATCAAATGATGCACAGACAGGTGCCCCCACAGAAAAAGATTACTGAGGGAAAATGAAAATAGAAGAAAATACCAAGCAGCAGCAGCAGGTAGAGTAGATTTCCCAGCACTACTGTTAGGAGGTGACAATTTTGTTTGGCTTGGAACATACTGAAATATTTCAACAGCCATATAGAAACCATGAGTTGACAAAATTTAAAACACAGAAAAAGTAATCTAGTTGGTCTCAAAAAACTTGTCATCTCGCATTATGAAATACTTTAAGGTACTAATGGTACTGAACATGATGTTGGACAATAAAAGTTTTCAATTTTACAATACCAATCACTATGTTCATTTCATTCGGTGTTTTCAGGTTTTCCAAAGTAACAGTGGACAGACTGGAAGTTTAAGTTGCTAGTAACAACTTCAATTTAGAACAAATGAACAGTAAAAAAGATTACATCTGAACCATTCTTAAGAGGTGGTTTTGGAGGTACAGAGGTGTTGCTAGAAAAATCATCAGCTGGGGGAGGCAAAATGTTTCCTGCACGTCTCAGAGAAGCATTCAGCACAATTTGTGGTACCCTACTCCTAGAACAAGTCATCAATAGTTCAAACAGAATTGAGTCAACATATGTAGGCTAACAAAGGTCATTTCACAAGTAAATATAATGAAATACCTTGTATAGGCTGAGATTATCTCATCTTTAGTGAAACTATCCTCTTGACTGCCTATGTCATGAAGATAAAGGCAATCTGGATTGTTACATGACTGCATCATTTAATAACAAAAATAAATCATACTCTACACCTGCACAATCATAAATAGTACAAAGAACAAAGACATATATAGATAATATGTATCCATACCAAGTTTCTCAACCACTGGTGGCAGTATTTAGTAGTACCGAAGCATGCTCTGGAAGGGTAAATGGGTAGAAAAAAAAATGAACTTAGGTCAACATTTGCAATGAGAAAATGAGATCACAACAGAGAGAGAAAAACATTTACCGCAAGGATTTTCCTTCCAACACAAAATTATGAACAGCCTGAATGCACCTTATGGCCTCTTCCTCTTTTGAATATGTAATATAACTGAACGAAAAAATTTCAGCATACTTGGTCTCAATCACAAATTATGAATATCATCAAGTGGATTATACAAACAAACAATTAAATAACTACTGCAAAAAGACATACACACTGAAAGTATTGTTTGCTAAAGCTTGTTGTGCAGCTGCACCAGTGGGCCGGGATATCGACACCTTCATAACCTTTCCATATTGACCAAAATACTCCCTTCTCTCCAGTAACTGTAAATCATAGTAGTAGAAGGCATGGACCATAACAAATTGAATGATGAAACATCTAATATCAAGACATCATCACTAAATTCAGATTGAATTCCCTATTGACTATCAGCAACAACATGCAGTAATTAAAAAGTAAAAGGCCAGAATGACTGTGGGGTAGATATACTCTTGTAGCAACTTTTAAGTAAGTAAGGGCGAGAAAACAGAGCATACATAATGGATATATACATACAAGAGCCCTCTCACTTCTGTAGTGAACCAAGGAACTAAACTTAGGATAAGGGGCAACACTTTTGGGATTAATTTTTGAAATTTGGATAACAGGTTATCTCCACAGGGTTAACTTTTAATCACTAAATGGACATATGGAACATCTACAATTCTTCATAATTATGTGCTATACATTATCTTACAGAGAGAAAGAAAAGGTAAGCAAGAGGTAGCTTACACTTTCATCCATAAGATTATTAGGCAGCCCAATTATGTAGACAAGATTCCTCTGTATCACTCTGACGCTGCTCAGATGCTTTCTCGCATCTGCTGAAGTCTTTGGTTTCACCTTCTGAGGTTTTTGTTTTTTCTCCACATTTATCTCAGCTACCATTCTACAAAACACACAGGAAAGAAACAGAAACTTGTAACTCAATGGTCTAAGTATAATTTTAAGTAACAATTTCTCTAGAGGGAAAAAAAAAACCTTTCACAATTGGCAGCCATCTTGACAATTCTGTCCTTGTCATAAGGGGTCCGACATGCAGGGCACCGCCCCTCTGTCTCCTCCTTCTCAGCCATCTCCATAATGTGATGCCAGCACCACACACATATCTGAGGAAATAAAATATGAACAGACACATACATATTAACTGAAACATCACTGAAATCAGATCAAATTCTAAAAATATATAAAAATTGAGTGAGTAACCTCATAACCACACTTGCAAGGTTTTAGTTGCTGGTCAGTGAGGTCCATCTCCTCAGCACAAAGTGGGCAAGTCCTATCTCCATCATCACTCATAGTCGTCCTTCAAGAAAAGGAAAAAAAAAAGAATGATTTTTTTCAATTACTACTGGATTGAATGACAGTGAAACTAGTAGCATTGGTGATAAAACATATGTATTGATTTGATTCTGATATCTTGTGATGTATTTCAAGTAGTTGTAAGATAAGCTTCAGTAGAGATTTGTAATAGGTTACTTTGTAATTGGCATCTGCAATAGTTTAGTAAAACTGGTGGTTATATCACTTAACAATAAAAAGAAAAAAAAATTAGACAACAGCTATAGAATAGTCTAATTAAGAAAGTGAGAACTGAGAAGAAAGACAATTTTTCATGGTTTACTACAAGTGCACAGTAAAGTGAGGAAAAAGTAGAAAGAATGAGGCCCTATTCATTAAAATTCGAAGCTACAAACCGTAGATGAAACCCTAAGTCAAAGAATCCACTTATGTTCCAAAAAAAAAAACGAGTTCAAGAACTCAAAAGGAGAAGCACGGATAATCTCGCTCCGATTAGATCCCTAATCAAGTCAAGGCCTATACTGTAGCCCCAAATCCGCAGATCCAAGCGCGAATTCTGGGAGCTGCGATCCCAGATCAAAGAAGGAAGAAGAAAATTGAGAAAAAGAACAGTAATATATCGTATGTCGGCGCATGCATCGGCCGAATCATGGAAGAAGCAATTAGAGACCGCTGATGCAGCGGATTGAGCGATCGAATAGAAGGAAGAAAGGAAGGAAGGATGGAAGAAGAGAGACGAGCTTACATTTGGAGAAATGGAGGCGATCGAAAAGCTCGATTAGATTAGATTAGAGAGAAGAAACAGGGATCGAGAGCGAGCGAGAATTGGAGAGCGAATGAATGAACCAAACCCACTCTCTCGTCGCTTCGCTTCTCATTTCTCTTCTTCTGGATGCTTTGCTTTTGTGGCCTCCCGTGATTTCATGAGCCCGAGCATTTTACTTTCCTTCCTGTAACGAACTTAAAGACTTAACATACGTTGACTACGAATTCATTCGTTACACGATCGATAATCCAGTTGACTGGAATGGCGTGATTCTTCTGAGTGCTGTTTGCATGTTGGCTACCGGACTAGAGATTTGAAAACGGAACGGGACGGGACGGTCCGGGTGAAACCCCTCCATATCACGAGCGAATAGCCTCTGCGGATATTTTCTGTGCGGAGATCACTGCAGAGAAATCACAACGGATCAAGGAAATCACAACGGCTGTGGGCAAATCTAAACACGAATTTTGATGCACGGGGTTCTTTATTACTGTTAAATCATAACCGTTGATAAATTATCGGACAGCTCAGATCAAAAGAACCACACCCGCGAAGCTTTTTCAGCTCCGCAGGTGATATGGTTCCCCATATCACTTATGAATACGGGTTACGAATGGGGCGGAACGGGTTTCAACAGTTCAAAATTAGAATCGTCATGAATACGACCCTCACAGGTCGGGACAGGTGGGTCAAAGACCGGTCCGGATGAGTCATGACGGGTGGGGTGGATCATTTTTTTATTTCACAAAAAAAAATAAACCGTTAAAAACTCAAAAAAATCTAAAAATCCAAAAAAATATAGAAAAAAAATAATAATAGAAGTTAAAAAATTTTAATCATAATATTTTATATAAATTTTTTAACTAAATCGGTTTTATTAATTCTAATTGTTTAAAAATAGAATAAAATTTAAAAAGTTTCAAATAATTCTAAAAAAATTCAGAAAAATATAAAAAATAATCAAAACAGAAAAAAAATTATATCATAAATTTTAAAATAATTAATTTAAACTAATTTAGTTTTACATATTTAATTTAATAAATAAATAATATTAAAAATCATAAAAAATATTAAAATTTATAAAAATTATAAATTCTAAAATATATTTTTTATAATTATTTTGAATATGAATATTTATAAAAATTATAAGTTACCCTCCTTCTTAATTTTGGGTTTGGGATCGGCTATGTAAAAAGAATATAGACGGAGTTCTAACTTTTTTTATTAGTAATATTCTTAAAAAATAACTTAATAAATAATCAAAAAGTTAAAAAATAGATAATAAAATTAAAATTGTTTAGAAAAACATACCGAACATCTAGTAATCGTCATTCAAGTACCATAAGTCATTATTTTCAACGTTGATATCACATGCACTGTCGGAATCATTGTCCGGGCTTATAATCATATTAGTGTAACTTTCTTGAGTTGGAATTGTACGGGTTGCTACCTCAAGTGTGATATCATATTGCATGTGATTTTCGACATCTATCTCGTCTTTCAAGCACACAAATTTCTAAAAAAAAAATTGCACCCAATTTGATACATTTGTCAATCAAAATCCTGTTCGCCAAACTAAAATATGATTCGGAAGAAACCGTTGACAGTGGCACTGCAAATATATCACGATCCATCATCGCCAATGTTGGATAGACAATTGTATTTCTCTTTCAGTATTTGAGAATGTCAATTCCATCGTCTTCCATACTTCTCAAATAATAACTTAGTAATTTGTTATTATTAATTTGTTGATTTATAAAACCTTTATCCGCCTGTAACTCACTTAGCAATCCGGACGCACTATTACTTCTATTAGGATTAAAAAAAGCATGCATAATACGATTGAGTAAACTATGTAATAAATAATATAAATTAATTATTTTTTCTATGTGTACCTAGTGTTTTGACCGGATGAAGAAACTTGATTGATATTTCGTCGGGAGTTATAAATAATGAACATATCTTTCAATAGGCTAGACACACGAGCTTCCTCCTCAGTGTAAGGTAGACGTAGATTATTTTTGTATCTTTGAAGTATCAGTACAATATACTTCTTCTTGAACGATGGATGGAAGCAACTTGCGATAATGGTCACCGCCAATACTTCTTCCTAATATTTGAGAAATTTTCTTTCATTGCTTGTACGATTAGAATAAGAGAAAGGTCGAGATTTTCCGCATCTTCCATCTCACGATAAGTCTTGTAGAGGAAAACAAATAAAAAATATGAGATAGAAAAAATAATAAATTACAAAACTAACTAAATTTCAAAGAGATAATTTACCTTGAAAATTATATATAAGCACTCATGTGCGGACGGTGTATATGAGCACAAAAGTTTTACGATTGCATTGAAAAAACATGTAGAAAGTTTTTTAGTAACTTAAGTTGGCTCCATTCTCTCTTGGAGAGTAACAATCGAGGGCCCTCGGTTGAGTTATTCAAGATCTCAGTTATGACACGCTTGTAAGGAAAATAACGATGAAACATCTGATATGTTGAATTTCATCGGGTGTCTACATTCCATGGTACTCTTAACTTGTTCAAGTTTAACCGCTCACATAAAGCATGAAATTATTATTTTCTTTCATTGTTTGAATAAATATGGTGAAGACTATCTTTGAATTTCACAATTAATTGATCAACACCGGGTGTTTTAATACCCGTCTTAACGGTAAGGTGAAGAATATGACAAGCACATTTTTGATGAAATATTTTTCCATCCATAATAGGATTTAGTGAACGAGTAAAATAATCAATTGATTTTATATTACTACTCGCATTATCAAATAAAATTGAAAAAAAATATTTTCTAAATCTCTTTTTAAGTTATACTCTTGTAAAATATTTATAATAGATTAATAAATAATTTGTGTAGTATGCAAAAAATTCATGGTACCAAAACTTAAGACTCTTTTTTATAACAATCAATTGTCATCAATATAATGTGTAGTAATACAAGAATAACCAAGATCATGTTTACCAGCAGTTCAAATATCAGAGATAATGAAAACTTTATAGTTGACATATCCAAATATTGCTAATAATTCATTCTTACGTTAATAATATTATTTTTTAATCTCATTAACTATTTTTCTGTGGTGAAATCTTTTATATAATGGTTGGGCACACCCCGTATAACTAATTGAGCAAAACTTAAATAATTATCCATACTTATCGGTTGTTTTTTAGGTGTAATATACCAGACAAACTCACTTAACATTTTTTTTCATCATATCTTTGATGGATTCTACTACCATCTGGGTTTATTACACTTTGGACGAAAATGATTGTTTGCATGTTCTTGTGGTTCCTCATTTTTTAGCAATGGTTTATCAACATATTTTTTTAAATCTACTTAGACAGTTTGACTTAATATATCGGTAATTTATCTTATAATTTTTAACCTTGCACTTCACACTGATTAAGACACCGCTCACATCCTTAGTCATTTAAAAAAAATGCCACCAAGGTGCGTCATAGGTTGGGACAAGTGGCCTATTCCTCTTTCCCACGGTTTCAGCTTCCATTGGTGAATGTAATACACTTGGGTTTGGAGTTTCTATCACAAATGAGGGCGGTATTAGAATATGTGATGGAGGTTTTTTGATTATTTCATGTTGAATAAATGTTTATTGAGATTGAGGTTGAGGTTGATAGTTAAGATTTTATGGTAGGTGATAAGTCTTAATTATATATTATATTCAATTAAGGTTATCTCAAAAAGTATGTATTTTATGTTAATTATGAAGAATTTATTCAGTTTTATGTCGAGTTCGAGATACTGCTGTATTTTATGTGTTTTAGGGTTTTTGGAGCAAAAAAATATGATAGTGAAGAACTTGAATGCAGACGAGATCAAATTTGCACATGGACAGCAAATCACGTTACATGATGATCATAAAAACTTATAGAATGATTGAGATTAAGTATTAATATTGTACAACTCATTCTTAGCTTTCCAACAAACTCGAAATCAATCCAATCAGAATTCAGATGAAGAATTTATGGCCAAATTACAATCAATGCGTAACAGAATTCCCAAATTATGGTTTGCAATTCTTGAACTCATCTTCTGCCAGTTCTGTTTCAACTTGTGACCAAAATTATGGTATGTAATTCTAAAATTACGGACTGGAGTGCGAATTTGTATTTTGAAATCGGTTATTGATTGAAATTAAGAGGTTTTTACACCCCTTCATCCCAGACATCTTTCAACACTCTGAAAAACTGATCCCAAGTAAGAAAGAAGAGGAAGAACACCATTGGAGAAGAGATTGAAGAAGGATAACTCAAGAATCGGGCGAGAAAACAAAAATCTTCTTGGTGTATTCTTTCTTTTACTCTTTTCTCATGTTGTGTTGTTGTTTAAACATGAATCTTTGTATAATCTCTGACATGATTTATGGCTAGACACCCTTCTAGGGGTCTAGGTGTAAACTCGATAACTCGGATGATTTAATTATACTCGTATGTTGATTTTTTAGTTCTTATTATTTGTGATTGCTATTTTGTTTAAATTGAATGTTTAGTTTTAATCAACTGCATGTTACCCTAGAAGTGAAAGCGAAAACCAAAAGGTGGAACTGAATCTTCTGACTCAAAATAGTAATTTAGGTCGTAGGCTAAATATTTAATCATGAAACTTATTACCAAAGGGAAACCCGAGGAAAACCCTAGAAATTGTGTGAGGTACCGAAAGACCATGTATAAAATCTATGTTATGCCAAAGTGACTCATTGATCTTAATGAGTTTAGACTTGTAAGGTGAAGTACTTAACCGTGAAACCCGATTATTTAGGTATTGTACCAAGCCACAAAAATGTAAATTTAATATTAAAATCTGAAATTGAATCCTTGATAAATACTAGAACATATTAAAACATCAAATAAAGTGAATTAACCAAACAAGTAAGAGTGGAGATGAAAACCCTAGAATCCTTTATTTGATAAATTTTTCAGTTGTTGTTGTTAGATTTACATTCTTAATGCACTTTTAGTTTATTTCAAAATATCTATTCGATTTGTATAGATTAGTGAATCTTGTGAGAACCGGTAGTTCACCCTTATCCTTGTGGTTCGACACCCCGACTACTACTTGACTAAGCCGTAAGCTTACGGCTGAAATTGAGTAAAATTAGGGTATTTTATTAGCTTAGCAGAAAATACATTAGTAGGTAAGTTCCTTGAGGGGGGAGTGAGAGGTTATCATGTCGACTATAGATCGGTTCGAAAGTATTTGCATTTGGGTCTGAATAATAATCTTCACCAAAAATCTCCACACTAAACCGATGAAGAAAATCATCAACGGGGGATTTGCCATTTCTATAAAAAGAATAAAAAAGTTATAAATATAAATAAATTAAAACTACAAATAAACTACAAATGAATTAAAACTACAAATAAAATAATGTGCATATAAATAAAAAAATAAATTTAACATAATGTAAATGAATTAAATCTACAAATAAAATAAAACTATAAATAAAAAATTAACATAATATAAATAAATTAAAACTACAAATAAAATAATGTGCATATAACTAAAAATGAATTTAATATAATGTAAATGAATTAAAGTTACAATAAAATAAAACTACAAAGAAATAAATTTAACATAATATAAATGAATTAAACCTACAAATAAATAAAAAATAATTTTAAATGAATTAAAATTAACAATACTAGAACTAATTTTTTTAATTGGAATAATAATCTAGAACAATTTTTTTTTATTTTCTAAATGAAACTATGAAAAATTGAGTATATGAGAAATTGAGAATGAGAGTTTTAGAAAGAAAGAGAAAGATTGAATGTATGGTGTGATTTTGGATAAAAATGGGGGTGGGTACTTATAGATATTAATTTAGAATTTTTCTATTTTTTTTCGGAATTTTTCTGATATTGTTTTGTTTTTTTGATTAAATTCGAATTAAAGTATAATTAATTTGAAACAAAGTGGGTTGGATTTGAAATAAAGTTCATTATTCCATTTGGGTTTTCGAGTCCAGCAGTGAACCGTTATAATATTTTATACAATGCAATTAAACTAGATCAAACTTGATCAAAACGTTATAATGTTTCATTGGTGATAACACTCAACCGTTATAACGTTACACAGAAACATTATAACGTTACACATAAATGTGATAACGTTCTGTGGTGATAACATCTTGTCAAACAGTAAGTAAATGAAGTCAAACTTGATCAAAACGTTATAATGCTTCATTAAGTGTTACAACGTTACACTCAACCGTTACAACGATTCATCCAAGTATTTTCAAACCGTTGTAACATTATCTGACAAGGGTATGAGGTTTGGCCATCTGGGTGACTGGTTCTAACGAGTATCGGGTCCGGGTATCACGGGTCACCTGTCCGGGTTTCACGGGTTTACCCGGCCGGGTACGGGTAGCGGGTGAGAGCGGGGCGGGTAAGAGCGGGTAACAAGTGAGAACAGGACGGGTATGACGGTTCCATTTTTTAAATTTTTATATCCGGTCCTTATTAGAATCGGACCATTAACGGATCCGAATCTACCCACGGATCTACCCCGGAGATGTCCGAGACAGATGAGGGTCACGAATTTTCATGAGGTGGATCTACCTGTTCGGATCTTTTCAAATCTCTATACTCGACTCCAGTACTAGCCAGATTAGAAAAAAAATGTTTTTCTTTTGCTTTTCCTTTTAATTAATAGGAGTGGATTTGCTTGTTGGGCTCATGGGCCGAAAAGGGCATATTTTTGTTTCCTTTTATCTCAACCCCTTTTGTTTCTATTATCACTATCAGAAATGATATAATCAGTTCTCTGTGATGACCTGACATGTTACAGTATTAGGTGCGATGGTACAGATTTGTGGATCTTGGACGAAGTAAAAGAGGGCTTTGTTTGAAGTTATATATATATATATATATATGTGTGTGTGTGTGTGTGTCGGGACTTGGGAGCAATAGTTTAATCAGGTAAGAAAATAAGGCCTGCAAGTATTTACATTTTTCTTGGAAATAAATCGATACAAGTTTGGAAATTATAGAATCCAACTAGAACAATAAAATGAATAAAACCCAAACTTGAAGATCAATTACAACCTAAAGCAAACCCATTTGGATTAAGTGGCATAATATTAATATAGACGGAAATGAAATCAGTTTTGGACTTGGTATTGAATGCAGCGATCACTGCTCAATGATTCGGAATCGGATCCCAAATCAATATTCTTGGACTGATTAATAAATTTCATTACTCCTGACAGTAGCTGAGCACTGATAATTCAGAAGAACATCTAGCTAATTCACTTCTTGATAGGTTATATTTATTATTAACAAAATGCACAAACAAACAGGAAATTCCTGCCAGTTTAGTTAATCACCCTCATTCATCACACACAAAAATATAACAAAAATGAAAATAAAACCATGCTATGACTGACAGTAAGAAAGGAAAGGATATCAATAACAAATTTCCTCTACTCTATTGCAGTTACACCAATCCGTGGTACGAGGAGCTACATAGTGGAATTCAATCTGCAACCGTTGATGAATCGTGTGCTCTCGGATTGAACCCATCCTCATCTCCATTTTCAGTTGCCTCACTGGTAGAGAAGCTAAGAACCCTTTTATGTACTCTTTGCACGAGTCCTTCCCTTCGCTGATCGCTTCTTTACATCTCGTCTCTTTTTTATCTTCCTGATCTCTCACAATTTCTTCATTTGAGGATGCTTTGATCTCTTCAGAAATAATAATCTCCTCAGATGATGAAGCAAATTCTTTAGAAGATTGCTCCCCATTATAAGTGGCCTCTCTTGCCAAATAATGCCTGATTTTGATTTTGTCATGATCCTGATTTTCCATGTTCTCTTCCTTAGATAGCTCTATTTCCTCACTAGTGTGATCTTTAGGGGAACCATTCTCTTGTGAACTGCTATTTCCCTCATCCGTCGGCACCTGAGAAGACTTGACCCTTCCCTTGCTGTCTATGTGTGTGGAAGAACTGGTTTTGTAACTGTAGATTACACTATCCTTATTAAACTTCAATATATATGCTTGGTTGCAACCCTCAAACAATCTTTCCCCAAATGTATCGATCAAGTAGATCGCATCTCTTTCAATTTTGACAACAAAAAAATGATCATTCCAGCTGCAGATGTACACTTGGCATTCCGTCTTCATACTATCACACAGAATTTGATCCCAAATGCAATCAAAACACATTGCTCCTTGCAAAAATTCTGTATCTTCTTGTAACTCATCCATCCCAAGAAATCCAATATATGACAAGTCCACCACATCTGCCAATGGTCTGATATCCTCCTTCAATACTGTTTCGAGATCAAAATGTTGGTCGGAGAACCTTTCTCTATGGTTCTTGTCTTTACAAAGATCTCTCCAAATTAATGACCCTTCACGCACTAATTGGTCCAGCTGGCATCTTAATGGCAGATTGCCAGGATTTCTGTGCAACCAATCAGCTATCACCACAGCCAAAACTGTGCACGCATTTCCACCTGATGCTTTCTCGCTTCTTTGATCAATAGTTGCCAGAAACACATCTGTCACGAGCTCCAGCTCCCCATCTCGGCTGAACACAGTTTTTCTCTCCCAATTACCAATCTCGAAGGGTTCATCTTCACCAAATCCAGAAATGCGAACAACTTCTTCGGGATGGACCTTGTTGCTTCTTTGGTTTCCTGATACGCCAGAGGTGTTCAACTCCTCATGTCTCTGTATGTCGATGTCATCCCCGCCTATTTCAGACCACGACTTGTTCAACAGAGGCATGCCTCTCGGTTGTTCATCTTTCTTGGAGCTCATGACTCTTGAGAGGAGTCTCTTCATTGGATATTGATTTTGCTCCTCTTGCTTTTCATTGGGAGACAAGTCTGGGCTTAGTGATAATTTGCTTCCGAAAGTCAAAATGTTTTCATGGTCATCTATTTCTTCTTTATGCTCCAGTTGATTGATGAGGAAATTGCACACTTGTAGGCTTTTGTAACTAGGCTCGGGCTCACCTTCGGATGATGAGCAGTCGATTATTGATTGGTTTCTTTCTCCCCAACTAACATCTTCTCGGTAGGTGCTGTTATATCTGCTCTCTCTTAATGTTCGTGCATTGTGAATATTAGGGACACAACTGTCTACTGATCCGGAGCATGAAAATAAGAGGGAGCTAGTAGCTCTTTTGAATGAAAATTTGCTTCGCGTCAGTTCAGTTTGGTGCTCAGTAATTTTTATAGCAACCTATTTATAATATTTTTTATGAAATTATATTAGATGAGACATGTTGACTTCTTTCTTTAATAAGAGTACTTATGTTCCGTATTTAGTAAAATTTACCTCAAGAATAACAGTTGCTGGAATTCCTTTAACCTTGCACTCAAGAGGACTTCTAAAGGTTCTTGTGGTACCCATCGTCAGATCTTTTGTGATATCAAATTTTGCCTTTCTTGCAACAAGTAATGTTGGACTGGAGTCATTTTTAACCTCCTGATTAAAATATAAGAAAGTACAGAACATCAATTTACCAAAATATTTTTTTTTGATTATTTCAATAAGACCAAAATCATGAAAAATGAGGTGCATATGATGTAGCATATTAATAATGACCACCTCATTAGAATTTATTTCTATAACCCATTAATTTTCAACTTCTAATTGGTCGAGGAAAATATGTTGTCAACAATTAAACATAAAATAACAAAAAATATACTATCTGAAAACAAAAAACAAGCAATCCAAGAAATGAAATAGAATGTGATAGAAATGATCAAACTTACTTGAACTTTTAGATAGAGGAACCAACTTTTGTACCCTTCTGGCTTCATCCTCTTAAGCTTGACAACATGATCAAATTCCTCGCCCCAACATGCAACTCCATCGGCCTCAATAGGTTTCACAGAAGTGTGATTTTCCTTCACATTTTTGTAGAGATACTTCATCTTCATTTTGCTTCCAACCCATCCTACTTTTAACATCAAAGAGTACCCTTCTTCTAAGCCTGCCTCGATCAAATTCTCTAAACGATCAATTTTTAGTTGAACCCTGACTTTCATCTTACCTAATCTTGCAGTTTTTGTTTTTGTTTTCTACCTTGACATGGCCATTTGTTTGTTATTCCTTCTCAATTTCTGTTTGTTTGTCTGAGCATAAGAGGAGGGAGGGGGAGTAAAGGGGATTTGTTTACAACAGGGGTGGTTGGGGTCAACTATGACAATGTAATCAGATAAAATAATGTTTTTTTTTATTACAATTTCTTGGACTTGCTCAAACCATGAAAAAGTATATTTCTTCATTCATCTTTTATTTATTATTTTCTCAATCCTCTTTTATCCGCTACTATTAATATTTTGCTCTGTCACAAAGCAAAAGATTATATTTTAAAATATTTTGGAAGAAGCAACAAAGAAACATAAAAGACAAAAAGCATTAAGACTTCCTTGCAAGTGATGATCTGTCAAAGATGTAATGATTTATCCAAATGCAAATTGATCATTTTTTTTCCATGGAAATTGATAAACTGTTAAATGTTATCCGCGTGTTGTTATTATTTACTGTTATAAAATTGATTGGTGAAGCTTTGTGATGTGTCTTTTTGAGTCTCTATTTAGCTCATCACCTTGCTTTCGACTTTTGATGAAACCCTCAAACACATGGATCTCCTACTTCTTTCTGATATTCTGTGATTTTGTATTGTATATATTATTATTATTTTTATTGTACATGTATGAATTTCCCATGCTCTAGTTTTTAACAGAACATATTGGTTTTATAATTAATTGAAAATATTTTTATCGTTTGCTAACTGGCAAGTCCCCCCTAATGCTTTAGAAAAAAAAATATTGGAGTTTTTTTTTTTTTGTAATGAACATAATAGGTTCATATGAGATAAATTGAATTAGCTGTTTTTATTTTGAATTTAAACATATAAATTGAGTCAATTTATGATATTCATAAGATTTGTGATTTATGAATTCAGGTCATTAATGTGCACTTGTCTTTGCATACGGTCTTAAATGGACTACAATTCGATTAAGATTTATTATTAATGTACGTTGGTCAGAGGACATCCGCGTTTTGTCGAAGTCAATATTGTTTTTCCTTTTTTTTGTCTTATTTTTTGGTGTTGTTTTTGTACTTTTGTTGACTATATTATGATGTTTGACATTTATACTATGATAAGATAATAAAATGTGTTTTATATATATCCCCAACCAACTGCATCCGTGAAAGTCTTTCTGACGTGGCTGGTGAAATTAGCATGGTTTTCTTTCACTTTTATTTAATTAATTATGGTCGTAATATATACATGTCTATTGTCAGTATAATATATTCCATGCAATATATTATGTTCTCAGAAGTTCTGTGTCTATGAATGAATCATATAAAATCTCCATAAATATTATCCACAGATTAAGATTTAGAGTTTATATAGATCGACCACAGTGCCTATCTATATATTATTAATTATGCAAACACTTAATTTCTTGCGTCAATCCTAAAAACAAAAGAGGAGAAGATGCTACGAACTGATCTCCTAATTACTAATAAATATTTTATCTGAGACGAGGACAATAATATTATGTGATTGGTTTAGCCAAATCACGTGCACTTGTGGATAAGAAAGGAAAATTTCTGACCCCAGCCATTTTTTTTCTTTTTGAAGACGCGTACTATCATCTCCAGATGGGTGATAGTGACTAACTTCTATAACATGTTTAGAAAAATAAATAATCGTTTTTATTTTTACATGAGATTTTATATTCAGATGACTCAAATGATCAATCTAATTTGCTCAATAAATTTTTATGTTAAAATGCGATGAGATATTAAATTTTATTATTTTTTTAGCTAACTATTTTTTAATTATCTTTAAAAATAGCTCTCAAATAGATCATTTTTTCATGTTAGATAATATTATTTTTAAAAATAATTTAAAAATAATTAGAAAACTCAAAAATCATGAAATTTAATATTCCATCAGATTTTGACATAAAGAAATTATTGAATAATTTAGATTGATCATTTGAACTGTCAGAATATGAAATATCATGCCAAAATAAATCTATTCTTTACTTTGTAAAGCACCTAACCTCACACACACAAACACTATATATATATATAGAGAGAGAGAGATAGAGAGAGAGATAGAGTTGGGCTATGGTGCTATACATAGCACAGATCACCCTCATACTATGGATCGGTTCTTCATTTTCAAAATTCAAATGGTCGAAACAAAATGTACAAAATAATTTTCATATGAATATCTTGATGTAGAATAAATTTTATATTTTTATATTTTTTTACTATTTTTAAGATAATTAGAAAATCAGTTGATTTAGTTATTATGAGCAAATCAAAAGAAGCAATTTTCTTACTATCTTAAAAAATAGTAATTTTTTTAAAAATAATATAAAATTTAGTCTACGTCATATTTAATTTGAAATTATAAATTTAAGTATGTAACACCACAATTGACTATGCTTCGTGAAACACTATATATATAGTTGAGCTATGTGTTGATCGCTCCTGTGCTATAGATAAGTTCTTCATTTTCAAAGTTTAAATGGTCGATCTAACCGTAAAAAATAATTTTCATATGAATATCTCGATGTAGACCAAATTATATATTGTTATTAGAAAATATTATATTATTCTTAGTATTTGTTTAGCTATTGATTATGATGATGTTTATACCGCCATCAATCTTAGCTTTCTTTGATTTAGCATATTTGCTTTTAATTATGTCTTTTATAACTAATGTTATAGTGAAATATAATTTTATTTTTCTTTTTATTTTTTATAAATATAGTTGAAAATCTATATTTTAAAAATAATATAAAATATCAAAAAATAACATAAGATAGAAGCATTAAATAGCGAAATTTAGCCATCTTGAATGAATGATAATATAACATATATTATATTGATGACAATATAAATCGTCACTGTAAACTACAAAAATATGGCAACAAAAAAATTATCTCTATTGTTCAAAAATTAAGATGACAATGAGTATTTCCACAAAAAAAACATAACAGACGGTGATAAATTATCGCCTCTAATGAAAACAAAGATGACAATAAATAATTGCCACAATTTGATTAAAAAATGATGATTTTTGTAGCCACTATTATTTAGATAATTAGTGGCAATAATTATTGTCACCAAAAATATATTGTCACTATAGCTTATATTTAAAGTGACGCTAAATATTGCCATCTTTTTCTAACCTTATAATGACTGTAAGATGTAGTCATTGAAACTTATGATGACTAAAGTTGTCACATTCTATTTTTAGTGATGGAATTTATGGGGACGATCTAGTGGCGATTGAAAGTCACCATCAAAAGTCAAAGATGATGATAATTTTGTGTATAGTGACGACTTTTATCGCCATAAAATATCTATTTTCCAGTATTGAGTGGTTTCAACATAGATTTTTAGGCTTAAGCACCCCCAAACCAACCTGTCCCCCCCAAAAAAAAGTTAGCCAAATATCAAATTTCTTATATTATCGTAGCAAACAACATATTTTTAAGTTGTGAAATGAGAAAATTAAATTTAAGGATAATGGAAAGAAACAAATTGATCTTATTTTTGGAATATAAGGAATCCAACAAGTAAGCAAGGTTCGCAAAATCGGAATCGGAATTGTCAAATTGATCGTGGAATCAGAATCGGAAGAATCGGCCGGAATCAGCTGAATCAGATCAGAAACTCGGATTTTTTTGAAAAAAAATTTCCAATAAAAAAGAAAAAATATAAACAATATTTAATCACAAAATAATTTTAAAGCAACATATTACACTCAAATAATTCATTATATTAATATAATACAAACATTCAAACTAATCGGATAGCCTAATACATTCTCACATTTAGTAAAAAATCATACAAAAATAAAAATAAATATTTTCTTAATGATAAATCAAATTGCATATCAATATTCAAATGTATATTATATAGAACTAGCTATATACCTGCGCGTTGCAGCAGAATTTTTTATTTAAACATTAAAATATTATAAGATAAAAAAATTCACATTTATCTAATATTAAATTATAAATTCACCAAATTATAGAGAAAACATATAATAAAGACTATATTTAATTTTGGATGAGATTTTTGCACAATATGAGTTAATGATTCATGATTTTTATGGAAAGAAAAGTAAATTATTCTAACATATATTATCACCATTAATTCCTTACCAAATATGCACAAAGTTGCTAAATAAAAAATAAAAATTATGGAAATAATAGTATATAAGGGAAAGAAATGGAGAGAAAGAGGGGAACAATGGACGCGATCACATACGTTCGATCAACCAACAATAAATATTATCCGTCTAATTGAGGGATAAAATGGGTATAATAAAAATTTACAATGATAAAAAATGAACCCTCCAATTCTTAGATGCTTTATATAATAGTATAGATTATAATTGAAACACATTCATTTACTGTCAAAAACTATGTCGAACTGGCTGGATCACTTCGTCATTTATTTGTGTATGTAATTATTTATCAATATCTATTGAGTGCTTTCTAAATCAAAGTCTTTATATGCTCTTTATATGATAAAGTGATGAAAACTTGCTTAAGTTTTCAATTCTGATTTTTCTACGCCTAGATAAATGAAAGAAACAATAATTAATTAAGTTAAACAAATTTGTCATTTATATAATATATAAAATTATTGTCAATATTATAAATATTATATAGGCGACATTTGTAAATTAATACATCAGCAACTGATCAAGTATCAATTGAATTGGACCATTATTTCTTTTACAAATTGAACCTTTAAGTTTTTCACTCAATCAGTACAACTATTTCTCATTTTCAGAGTTTACTCCAGCAACAGTCCCAGGTTTGGAATCGGTTGACTTGGTTGTGACTCGGCTGATTTGGCCTTGACTTGGCCAACTCGGACGATTCTAATGATTTTCTTTCAAAAAATGGCCAGTCGTAAAAATCGGCAAAACTCATCCTGACACTGATCATTTTCGGTCTGACTCGGTCGATTTTACGAACCATGACAGAGAGGCCTTTGTACTCATGCTCATGTCATGCAGTGGAGGGGTGGCCCAAACCCTAGTTCTGTTTATGTGTGTGTGAGAGAGAGATTTTAGAGAAAGGAAACAAATGAGCCGGAGACGAATGGGATCTTAACTTTATACATTTGTTATACGTGATGCTTCATGTAACGAACACAAAACAAATGTGACGAACAATTCAACACACTTATTATATGAATATTGTCGTAGAATTATAATTTTCTCATTCAACAGTTGATAATTTTTCTGAAAATATATAAAACAATTATGACCGTTGTATGATCATAACACTTAGTCGCTTAATAAAGAATAAAAATAGAGATAGAGATAGAGATATAGAATTATGCTACTATTAGTCACAAAGTACAAAATTTTTGTGTACTTTATGTCGTATTTCTCATTCTCGAATTTAAAATATCGATTCAACCATTCAAAGTGTTCTTCATATTAAAACATATTTGAAGACCAAAATTTATAACTTTTGGGAATTTTTTCTATTTTTTTAGAGGTAGAAAAATACATCGTTTTTATAATTTTCAATAATAATAATTTTTTAACCCTAAAAAAATTGATTTTTTTAAAATATAAAATTTAATCTTCAAATATATTTTAGTATAAAGAACACTTTGAATAGTTAAATCAGTAGTTTGAATTTGAAAATAAAAGATATGTCACGAAGTACATATATATGTATATAGATGTGCTACTGTCGGTTATGAATTAAAAAAAATGTACTTCACAATATGTTTCGTTCGATCGCCCATTAAGAATCACGAAAAATTGGGTCGATCGTAACTGAAGGCATTCGGTACCTCTTTTCATTTTTCTTTTCAATCTCTAATCTCTCTTCACATCACACCGTGCACTATTTCAAATTTCAGAATTGAAAAAAGAAGTAAGAGAGACTATGAAAGTCACCTGCTGGTACCCCTTCTCCTCTCGTTTCATTCGCCTCCTCTCTACCCTCAGTTCATTCTTATCAGTGTTTCCTCTCAGTCCCCTTCATTTCTCTCTACCCTCAGTTCGAGCTCATGCACCGGATGAAACCCTAGATTTAGTACTTCGCTCACTTTTGCACACCACACCTCCATTCTTTAAATCCCCACCGCCTCCTGACCTTCTAAAATTAGCAGGTGATTAATGCGTTGAACCATTAAAATTTTCAGCATATCAAGTAAATTAATATAAATTGATGAATTATTTTGAATCCATATATGAATTCTTGTGATGAAAAATGTTTGTTGATCATGAATATTTCATTTGAAATCATCTCTATTATTTTCTTTTCCATTCTATTCCATTGAATTCTCACTAATTTTTCATTTTGATCAGAGTGTTAGTAGTGTTAGTGTATGGTATAGCAATTGTAATGTCTAAATGCCTTGATAATTTATTTCTCTTTTGAATTTTTGAATAATGTACAATTGAAGAGAGAGCAGAGATCGAAAAGACACTTAAGTGTATGATGCAAATGCCAATACATGTAATTGCTAATGTTTTTTAATTAATTGCAATATCTTTCTCTTTTTAATTAGGGTTAATCTTCCGATATATCACTGAATTTCAATGTTTATTCATATTTGATCACTGAACTTTTATTTATCCGTTTTTAGTCACTGAACTTTGATGTTTATCCATATTTGATCACTCCTATTAGTTTTTTCATTCAAAAATAATTTAAAAAATAATGAAAAAATAAATATAATTTCATTTCATTTATCTATTTTTCATTTCAATTAGTTTTGGTAACAAATATAATTTCATTTCAATTATTTTTCAATGGAAAAACTAATAAGAGTGATCAAATATGGATAAACATCGAAGTTCAGAGACCTATCAGAAGATTAACCCTTTTAATTAATTATTATTTTAAACTAGCAACCACTAAAATTTGGGAATCAATTAAATATTAGTGCAAACAAACAAGCTAAGATTGGGTGCCCCTTTAGCAGTACTAGCTTGACTCAATTTTATTTTGTTTTTCTTATAAAAAGCTCATGGTGACAAAAATTTCTTTCCATTTTGTCATTACAATGAGCCAACTAAATTGAAGACATCTTAGACTCTTTCAAATCCAAGCAGAAGATTTTCTTGTTGCAAATACTTTGGGGTAATTTGTATTTAATTATTCACACATTTGTTGTTAATTATAGTTCATAACTTCATTGTCACATCATATTTTAATGATTATTTTGTATTTTTTTTTGCAAAATCTTATATAGATATATGGAGCATGCATATTTTTCATTTGGTATGATGAATCAGTTTCAAAATAACTAGCAAAAGCTTTCAACATTCTCGCATCTAAGAAGAGTCTTGCCAACAAAAAATCGAACGTGGATGATGGTTTACACCGATGAATGGTGTTAATGACATGCTGTACTTATTAGTTTGATAGATTGTGTCAAATGCCAAAACTTCTTCAAACTCTTAATATGCATGTCTAGCTTGTCCATCAACTCAGAATATATTCTTCACTGCACCATTTTCATTTGAGTCATAATAGAATTGCGGGTCATCCTCTTTCTTCTTTTGAAAATACATCAATGTTGTATGAACATTAACAACCCAAAAACTTGTGATTTTTTGTTAAAATTTGATTGTTCATGTTTTTTTTAACCTAAGGTGTTGCTTACCTCCATAATGAATAGCTAAATATTCTAATATTTATGAAGTCCCTACATTTTGAGCAGCCAAGTTGTGAATAATCTTTTTATCTTCTTTTGTTAAACGCTTGTGAGGCCTTAAATTTCTCTTCTTCAATGGGCTTGCAATTAAATCATAGTTATGATACTCTACAAACACACTCACTCGTCAAATGTCACCTTACTGTAATCTAATCCGACATGAGGCATTACTAACACACTCACTCTTCTTCTCAGTTGTTCTTTGATTCGTCAAATTTCTAATTGACATTTTCTTCTTCTTTTGACACTTTGAAAACTTTATTACATACAAATCCGATTGATGATACATTTTTTTGTACTGGAGGTCTTACTTCCTTTGTGCACACTAAGAGCAACACGACATGCATAATTATTGTAAAAAATATATGTCTCGTCAGGTGTGTGAAACTCCAAACCTACATATGACTTTATTTTATGATCAGATCCAGTGTTAGCCATAATTTGATCACTCTGATCAGCCACAATTCCATCACTCTCAACAGTCAAAATTTCATCTCTCAAGGCAAACTGGCAAGGGGCAAAGGGCACAGCTGCACGGATCGAAAAGAAAAGAAGGGTCGGTACTGGAGTCCTCCATTTTGCGCTGGGAGCGAAAACTTGAACTGATCTCTGCATCAAAGTATGCTTGCGACTGATCATTATTCTTAATGCATCAAAGTGAATTACGCATGATACTGATTTGTGCAGAGTATCTAAATCCCAGGTCATTGTTCTTATTTAGATTAAATTATCACAACATTATCCTTAGTTCTTGACAGTGTCAAATTCATCATCCTCAATGGATCCCTGCTGTTCAATAAATGATTAATCCATTTAGTTAGGTGCCATTTGGTTAACTTTTTGCAATTTCATTTGAAAAAATAAAATAAAAATTAAATCCGTATCACAAAAAACATGAACCGTAGCCTTTAACAGGTAAAACCCAAAAAACCCCTTCTAAAGTTATAACTTCTCCAAACAAGAAAATCTATCATTACAAACATCATTGAACGCTGTCCGTTAAAAAGAGTCATCTGAGATGAGGCCGCAAAAGCAAATCATCAAATGAAGCATTATCAGACAATGCCGAATCAGCCATATCCAAGTTAACCAAAGAGCACATCTGTTTTTTTGAAATTATTCCAAGAGAAAACTCTATATCAGGATGTGTCTCTTTTCTATCAATATAGCCTCTTGTATCTCCTTCAAAACCTCTGTAATAGACGGCCTCTGAATCCCCTTGGGTTAGATCACCAAATCAAGAAAAGAATTTCAAAGCAACTTGCCTCTAACAGGTACAGGACAAAGCAACACTTCAACTTCATTGGTTCAAGACTCACAATAAAATAAAGATATTGTTTTGTGTGTAAACTCTCTAATATTGTGAATATATGAAATGTCCCTCTACACACAGTAATATTGACTGCTCTTGTTGTTCTAATTTTGTTAGAAAACCAATGTTTTGTAGGGGTATATTTGTTAAAAGATAATGGTGGATAAAATAAGATTTATTTCTATTAGACACTTTTGTATCTTTCTTGCTTACAAGAGAATACAAGTTTATTTATAACCTTAGACATGACTCTTAAAATTCGTAATAAAAACATATAATAAAAATAGAATTCTAAACAGCACCCATTCAGCTGACCACTGTTCACTAAAATCGTCATAACTCTCTGTAGGGAACTCCAAACGATTTGAAATTTGAACTATTGGAAACTAGACTTCAAGAGCTTTCCATCCATAGATAATACACTAAATTCTACATCCATTTACCCCTTCAAATACTGTCATTAATCAGCCTTAAAATTCTGCCAAAGTGCTGAAGCCAAAGAGTCTCCCTTTATTTTCTAATTTATTTAACTTTAATACTAAAATTAAATTTATCTTTCAACACCCCCTCTTAAACTTAATTTCTTTTTTTATCTTTCATACCAATCATCATTGAACTTCTTCATAACTCGCAGCGAATATCGACGCCACCCATTGACGGCTTCTTCTCGATTCATTGATCTAGGAAATTCAAAAAATCAATCGTGGTTTCATCTCATATGCCATCCAATTTATCTGACTCTTCAGGTCATGTATATGTGAGATTCACACCCACACCGCAGCTCCACATCGCATTTTTTCATGTGGCTCCACACCACATCTTCTCATGATCTTCGCACACTTTCAGCAAAACATCTCATAATGTTGCTAGTTCTTTTATCCTGGCACTAATTGCACAGGCTATCATGAGTCATTGCTCATGTCGGCTTCACTCATTGATTCTTCGAAGACCACTGGCAAAAACTTTACCATATTTTTGTAACATTCGCTGCTTATACATAGCTCTCATCATTGACAATTTTCCTTTTTTTTTCTCTTACATTGTTCGTGTGCCTCGAGAGAACCGGCAAGCTCGTCAACTGTGAGCTTCGCAAGGTCCTTTGACTCTTCTATCGAGCACACAACATTCTTAAAATTATCGGTTAATGATCTCAAAATCTTCTCCACAACTCGCGCATCGGTTAACGCTTCGCCATTACGAATGAGTTGGTTCACCACGGCTTGTACACGCGTGATGTAGTCAGATACACTTTCTGATTCCTTCATCTTAATGCTCTCTAACTCGCCATGAAGAGTTTGGAAACACACTTGCTTGACTCGGTCGGTTCCTTTGAACACTTTTTCTAAAATGTCCCACGCTTCTTTTGAAATAGTTGCACCAGCAATCTTCTCAAAGCTCGACTCGTCAACGGCACAGAACAACATGTATAGTGCCGCCTTATCCTTCGATCGCGCCTCTTTCAACATCTTATTTTGTGGGCTTGATTGCTCATTCTCCTCATAATACCCTTTTTGACCACATCCTCTACCATTGTGACCATTTCCTCGACTTCCACGGTCACGTCCTCTACCTCGAAAATTTTGAGAATAGAGTACCTTTTCGTCTTTGATTGAGGCGTTGGTTTGAAGTGCTTGCTTGAATGTCTCTTTTTTTGGGTTTCTTTTTTCTCTCTTCATATTTTTCCGACATCTCTCTTTTTTTTTCTTCTTTTTCTTCGCCATGGTAGATCTCTCTTGATCAACTGAACCTGGTTCTAATACCAATTTGTTATAAAATGATATATCTCGGTAGAAGGAAGAGAGAATAATTCTGAAATTTTTTCTATTCAAACTATATCTTCTATTTTTTTCTCTTCTCTCTTACTTGCTTACAACATAATACAAGTCTATTTATAGCCTTAGACATGACTCTTAAAATTCATAATAAAAATATATAATAAAAACAGAATTCTAAACAGCACCCTTTCAGCTGACCACTGTCCACTAAAATCATCATAACTCTCTGTAGGGAACTCCAAACGATTTGACATTTGAACCTTTGGAAACTAGAATTCAATAGCTTTCCATCCATAGGTCATAAACTAAATTCCACGTCTATTTGCCCCTTCAAATACTATTATTAATCAGCCTTAAAATTCTGCCAAAGTGCTGAAGCCAAAGAGTCTCCCTTTATTTTCTAACTTATTTAACTTTAATACTAAAATTAAGTTTATCTTTCTACAATATTCAGTTGCTCTAAAATGTCATATGGTATCTATTTCACAGTTTACAGGAGCTAAAGCAGAAGGTTTAATCTACAATAATAATGACAACTAACCCAAGCAACAATATTGCGGCAGTTGATGCCAAAATTCTCATTGGATATCGGTTCATGACCAGAAATCAACTCTAGCAGAATAACTCCAAAGCTATATATATCACTCTTCTCTGTAAGCTGCTGAGATATGTAGTACCTGTGCATTTTATCAAAATAAATAAATTAAATAAACAGCCTGTTAATGTAAGGCAAAATAGATAGAATTAGTGAAATAAGAGGAAAGTTCTTTTGCACGTTGCAACCATTAATGAACCTGAAAATGACACCAAAAAACAACAACAACAAAACTTTTAATCTCAAATAAATTAGGGTAGGCTAGAAATGAAACCCAATCGGAAAGCATAAGATCAAAGATTTCAAATATCAATAATAATAATGAGGATGATGAAAATAAATAATAATGATAATAATAATAAATAAATAAATAAATAAAAATAAAATAAATAAGTAAAAATGGGCAAAAATTCAGAAATTTTCCGGGCACAAGTTCTAGTTCAAAGTGGGCACCAGGCGCATTGGAAAAGGAATAAGGAATGGTTCCCAGCATTTAACATACTTATTCATATGCCAAACTGTATAGGTTCCATTTTTGTATTTTTGTTTTGGCAGAAGTTGATATTTCTGATGTTACTTGAGAGCTTATAGAATACATTTAACATACTTATTTATTTATATTTTTTTCAACATATTGACATGGTTGTTTGCAGACATTTGAAAAAAAAAAACACAAAAACACAGAAATATGAATGGGCGCTACCATGCAATAATACCTAATATCGGGTATGCCCCTGAAAAACAAAATTATAACACATACGTCTAGAATACAGCTGCAACCTTCTTTTTTTTAAACTTCAAAAAGGTAGGAATACCATCTCTCGGAAAAGGGAGGGTATTTTGTTTAGCAATTCATATGTTACACTAAAAACCCAGCTTGCAAGTACAATTAGCCTGTAAATGAAAAGGAGAACTTACGCAGGATCTAAATATCCAACTGTGCCTCGAACTATGCTTGACACATGGGACCCATCAACAGCTGGTTTAGAGAGGCCAAAATCAGAGACCTTAGCTCTCATCTGCTTGTCTAGCAGTATGTTGCTGCTCTTTAAATCTCTATGTATTATAGTAGGAAAGCAACCGGCGTGAAGATACTCAAGATACTCTATACCTGAGTAGTTTATTTCCCAAAAATGGGAAAAACGGACTTGCAAATATTGAATATATATATATATATATAGAGAGAGAGATTATGATGCTTCGCGAAGCATAAAACCTTATGTATCTCGAATTTGAAAGTCCAAATGGCCGATTCAAACCGTTGAACATGAACTTCATATTGAAATATCTTTGGAGATCAAAATTTATTTATTTTTGAAATATTTTGTTATTTTTTAGATGGATACAAAGTTTGCTGATCTAATGATTTATGCACCATTTAATGCTAATAATTTTCCACTCATCTAAAAAGTAGCAAATAATTTCAAAAAAAATTAAAATTTGATTTCAAAGATATTTCAATGTGAAGATTAAGTTCAATGGTTTGGATTGGCCATTTGAACTTTGAAATTCGAGATACGACGCGAAGCACGTGAAGTTTTGTGTTTCGTGAAGTACCATAACCTCACTCACTCTCTCTCTATATATATACATATACATAATATATATATATATATATATATATATATATATATATATATATATATATATATATATATTATCGAAGTGAATCATAAAATTCATCAAATAAACACCTTTTGCAGCATCGATCCTCAACAATCTCAAGACGCTTAAGCCAATTAATGATCTTATCTTGAGAAGAGCCCGCACAGATAGACCTCATGTTGAAAGTATTAGAAAAAATAATAAATGAAATAAACGACATGAAATAGTGTACCGCGAAGGTGCTCTTTAAGAGTGCCATTATGCAGGAATTCATATACAAGTATGTTTTTGCCATCTTGTTGACTGTAACCATAAAATGTTACTAGGTTTCTATGATGTATTCGTGAGAGTAATGTCACCTGAATAATATAAAAAAAAAGAGATAATAGTTAGTAATTGAGTGGTAATAACAGCAACAGTAATGTTGGGATAACGGCAATTGCAGAATCTAAGCAACTCTGATATCGGCACTTTATTTCCTGAGAGACTGGAAGCTAGAAAATTTACCATAAGCAAATTAATAATCCAAAAGAAAGAACTGCAGATCAAACACTGAATGTATGAAAATTTTATTATTGTTTATCGAAGAACCTGATCAATCATTTCCTTTTCTTGCAAATGAGAACAAATATAACCTAACTTATTATGCCCTTCCTGGAATTAGTTATGCCACTCCCAAAAAATGTTACAAAGTAGTACCTCATTTAAGAACTCTCGAATCCCTTGATACGACTCGTTTGTAAGAACCTTCACAGCAATCTCTCTGCCATCAGTCAATTTTCCATAATACACAATGCTGAAACCACCAGAGCCAATTTTCTTCTCAAACTTATCAGTTGCATCTTCTATCTCTGACAAGGAAAACCGGTGTGCTGACTCTGTTGCCACTTCACTGAAGTATGTGCCAAGCTTTCTTGGCGTTGGTGGTGGTGGGACTATCATAGTATTGCAGCTACTTTCTGAAGAAATTAGAAAATACAGGGTTCTTATTTTTCAATTACATTTAATGAACATTTTGCAAAGGAAAACTAATACTTCTCCATATTTGCAGATAGATCAGTTAGCAGTTTTTACACGAAAAAAAGCATCCATGTAGGTGGATGAATTCCCTCAGCAGAACTGTTATTATTATTACTATTATTATCGTTATTATCATGACTTTTCATTACCATCACTACTATTATTATCATTACTATCACCACTATCATCACCACCACCACCATCATTACTATCATCTCTATGATTTCGGATTGTGTTTCATTTCTAGACTACCCCAATTAATTTGGGGTTAAAAACTTTGTTGTTGTATAAATTTTGTGCATTTAAAAACACATACCAATCTTTTCTTAGATGATAGAAGGGCTTGGATTTAGAGGAATGAGACAACAAATAAGAGCATAAGTGTAATTCACAAATAGAGTTGCATTGAGGTTGGACAAACTAAGACTTGTTATTAAGGAATGTAGAGTGAATTGTGCTATAAACGGAGCTTGCGTTGGGGGAATGTTTTGCAAATAAAACAAGTTGAGGATGTTTTCTGCGAGAGGGATAAATGAAGGGTGGATTTTCAATTTTCACCCAAGCCATTTCTGACATTTTATTTAAAAAGGAGCCCAGCTAACTTCTGGTTGCCAATTAAAAAAAATGAAGGAAAAAGAAAACTGGCTGGTGAGACAGAATAAATAATGAAAAGTGATAAAATGAGAGAGTGAGAGAGGAATATTTGATTATTTTGAGTTGATTCATTATAATGTCTAAGCCTCTATTTATAAGCTAATGATCTAACAAACTAATCATTTAGTCTAACTAACTAATTCCAATCGCTAAACATCTCCCATCTCACACATCACACAATATCTCCAACTAACATATACAATTCTATTCCTATACTCTAACATCCCTCCTCAAACTCATCGTACGGTACGCATGATGAGTTTGCACATCTTACGAGTTATAACATTTCGATTCATCAATTTAATGTCCAATTACATCTCGGGTCGTCTTGAAGAAAGGTAGAAAGAAGAAGAGAGCTCTTTTGGCTCAAGAAAAACTATTGAATGTTTCAAGCTCGTTTGAGTCATTTTGAAACATCAAATAGAAGGATCTTTGTCATTTTTAACAACAATTCGAGACTCGTTTGAGTTCTCTTGAAAGAAAAAAAAAGAAGAATAGAAACCCGGTGTATGGTTTGATCGTTGGAAATTTAATTTGGGAGTAGAGGTTAGGTTGTGAATTGTAGGAAGGTTTCATAACATCTTAGGTAAAGTGAGAATGCATGTAGGAGTCGCAAAATTTTCTGATGCAGCGGGTGTCTTACAGTGAATTGAAAAATTAGATTGATTTTCTGTTGCTTGTATGAAACATAGAATTCAGATATCTCAACATATGTTCCTTCTATGCTATCTGGCTTTAGCAACAGTCAGCATGCAGATGAAATTGGTCTTTTCAGTACCATTATCTCCAAGCATTATAATAAACTGAGAATCAGGGAACTCTCCGTCAATGACAGACAACTTGATGTTGCCCTGAGGCTTGCTCATACCTGGCATTTGTCTCGACTCATCAGGTGCTTCCACATCGTCACCTAATCCATTACGGAAGAGAAACTGTAGATCAAGAATGAGCCTTGCAGTGTTATCGCCGATGCTAAACCAAGTACAACAACATCTAAATCTTCACTTCGGTTGTCCTTCTTAACAAACTCAAGCTCCAAGGTAAGAACAATGAGGTTGAACTTCTCGTAAGGAGAGATCGGGGCGAGATCACAAACTCTTGCTCTCTGGGAGTTGGTACTCTTTTTCTGTCTTACTCTCCATTTCATCTATCCTCTGGACAATGATCTCTGACATAGCCTGGAACCTTGTTTGCATTTGCACGAGTAGATTTTGTACAAAAGTAGTCATGTCAGCCGTGCTTTGTGGCATTTCCAACTCCTGATCGCCCTTAGCACCTGAAGCGGGGTTCTCCATGAAAGGCAGCCAATGTTAAATCTAGTTCAAGAAATGGCGACGAAACCCTAGATCAAACGAAGCTGGTGATGGATCCGACTCGCCTTTCCAGGTTTCGAAATGAAAAATAGGTAAAGCGAGGGAGAGGTGGAAAGTTGATTGTGAGCTGTTGAGACCTGGATCTTGAGCGATCAACGAAGCAGAAAGAGAGAAGAGAGACGAAGAGAGAAAGAGTAAAATTGAGACAGAAGAGAGACGATCAACGAAGCAGAAAGAGTAAAAATTGATTTCTTGATCAGTGGAGAAGAAACAACGATCGTGATTGTTTCTTGATCGGATCTTGATCAGATTGATTGAGATTGAAGAGGAGAGAAACATAGAGGAATAATAAAAAGAAGAGAGAGAATCGCTAATTAGAAAAGTGAACAACAGAGAGAGAATAGAGGCAGATTAGAATAAAATAGAGATTTATTTTTGGAATAAGCTAGAATAAAGGTAGAAAAAGAGAATAAATGCTGGAATGGATTGGGATAAGGTGCATAATTTCTGGAATAAGCATGAGCCTAATTTCAGCGGTGACTTGACTCTGATACCATGATAAAATGAGAGAGTGAGAGAGGAATATTTGATTATCTTGAGTTGATTCATTACAATGTCTAAACCTCTATTTATAAGCTAATGATCTAACAAACTAATCACTTAGTCTAACTAACTAATTCCAATCACTAAACATCTCCCATTTCATACATCACACAATATCTCTAACTAACCTATACAATTCTATTCCTATACTTTAACAAAAATAACTTTCTGAAGTTTACCAATCGATGATTTGGTCTCCTTTCTCCTTTGTGTAAATAAGCAACATGCTATACCAATTACAAGCAGCAAAGCAACACCAATTATGGTAAAGAGAATAATCACAGCTGTGTTCTTTCCTTTGCTTTCTGTAAGAAGGTCGGTATTTCCTGTATAGCTACATATATGCATCCAGAAAAAAGGTAGTTTGTGTAAAACTAAACTGAATATCTGATGGGAAGAAAATTTAATAAAGCAAAAACTAAGGAAAAGGTAGTTTGTGTAAAACTAAATTGAATATCTGATGGGAAGAAAATTTACAACAACAAAGCCTTTAATCCCAAATAAATTGGGGTAGTCTTGATGAGAAGAAAATTTAATGAAGAAAAACTAAGAAAAGGTAGAGAAGAGAATGATTGGAAAAATTCTTCATATATTTATATAGGCTACAATTCTAACCAATTAGGAAAGTAATCTAAATTAGATTAGCATAGCTGTACAAATCTTAACACTCCCTTTCAAGATGAACGAAAGATATCTATCAAGCATATCTTATCACATAATCGAGATAAATCTGGTGCACTAAGTCCCTTAGTGAGACAGTCAATCACTTGTTTCTTAGTAGCTACATGTCCCAGCTTCAGTTGTCCATTATTCAGTTTTTCCTTGATGAAGAACTTACCAATTTTCACATGCTTGGTTCTGTGATGTTGCACCGGATTGTTGGCAATGCTAATTACGGACTTGTTGTCACACCACAGCTTTATCTTTATCCCTAGATCCACCTTGAGTTCTACTAACAGAGTTTTTAACCACAACATCTCTGCAACTCCCAAAGCCATGGCTCTGTACTCTGCTTCTGTTGTCGACCTTGCAACCACAGACTGCTTTTTTTTCTTCCATGAGATCAAATTGCTCCCTACAAATATGTAGTACCCCGACGTAGACTTTCTGTCATCAACACAACTTAACCAATCAGAGTCACAATAGCCTTCAATGTCCAAATATTCATTCTTCTTGAAGATCAACCTCTTACCTAGTGTACTTTTTAGGTACCTTAGAATCAGATATATTGCATCCAAATGACCCTTTCTAGGATCATGCATGTGAAACCCCATAAATTTTATAATTTAAAAATATATAAATATAAAACTAAATGAGATTAGATATCGAAAAATAGAACCAAAGATCAAATTAAAAAGTTATAAAAATATAAATTTTGTAATATCAAATTCAACAACTAACACAAATCATTTTGACCTAATTCAAATTAAAGAAATAACATTTATAACGAAATCTAAAATATGAAAGTCAAACTCGTATCTTAAAACAGAATAACAAAATAAAATAGAATAAAATAAAATACAATAATAATAAAAATAATTTAATGTATAGAAATTGATGAAATAATTAACAACGCTAATAATGAACATAACGATGATAATAATAGTAAAACATTAATTATTTAGAGGAAGGACTTAGGATTTATGGAATCTAAATTAACGGTTTAACTTAAAGATTACAAATCGATTTGTTTCAATAAACTCTGATAAACGAACCACCATTAAGATAAGTAAATTATTAAATAAAAATTAAGATTTTGATAGACACGCAAAGAATCACACGAATCCGATCATAACAAATCCGAACTGAGCCCAAAATCAATATTTTCTCAATCCCTTTCTTTTCCTTCTTTTCCTTCTTTTCTCCCTCTCTTGACCCTCTCTCTTGCTCTGGCGATTCGTCGATCTTGTGTGATGTTTTTCCTCTCCTAGCTGTCACATTGGAGCAGCCGAATACTGCTCGGCTTTGATCCTTACCCATTGTCAACCCCTCTCTCCCCATCACCTGGCACCATCCTTCTCACCCTGTCAGATCACGTGAACTGACTGGCACCTTGCGAACTCCACCCTCCCATTTCCTTTAAATATTCTGCTCTCGACCTCTTTCCCCCTTCTTACTCGCTGTTTTCTCATGTGCTGAGATAAATTTCAAATTGATAAGAACAAAATTCCTATACTTGAGTAAGAATCCATTTGTTGGGAAGGAAAAGGTGGCCGGAGCCTAGAGGTGGAGCCTGCCAGCTTGGTGCCTTGCCCCTTTGCGATTTTGCCCGTGTTGCGTGTTTGATTTCCTCGTGCGGGTAAACTCTAGTTTCGAATTTCTTGCTCTGTGCTGGTTGTAGTGTTGTTTTGCTGATTGTTTGGTTCTGTGGGGTGCACTCTCCACCCTTTGAATCCATCCCAAAATTGGATGTGGTTTGAAGGTAAGGGTTGTACTATTCAAATGCTTGTGCTATTCTCTTGGGTTCTGGCTTTGAGATGCTTGTTGTAGAAATACGATTATTATGAGTTATACCAGCCTAACTATTGTGAGCTTGTCTCTAGCCCCAATTATTAACTTGATACTGGCCATTCCCCTTTTTCTGGTACCGTGTTGGTCGGGTTGTTGCTGGTTTGATAATATTGGGTTATTGAGTTGCTGATTTTGGCTCTCTAAACTGATACTACACTAGGTTAATTGGTTGAGGACTGAAAATGACATTTACAATTGATGCTACACTTAACCTGATTTTTGACATTTTACTTGTTGCATGGCTGATGCCTTTGTTTGTTGTAATCTGATTTATTTTTCTGGTATCTCGTTGGTTCCTCTGCCCTTTGATCTGTTACCTCTATTGACCCTTGAATGTGCTGCCCTGTGCTAATAATTAGATTCTTATACTACCTTGATCTGAAATACTAGTTCACTGTCTTTGCTGGCTTGAATTATGGCCTTGCTGCTTTTCCTTTGTATGTTGCGATCTGGTATGATTGCTACCCACCAGATCCCTTGGATACTGACATTTTGTGCCTGGAAGTTTGCTGATTTATGTTGATTGTTGGCCTTGGATTTTGATTAGTACTTATTTTAATTTATTGCTTGGACTGGCCCTTGCGTGTTAACCCGACCCTCTGATCTGGTAATGGGTTGTTTAGTTGCCCATGTTGCCGTGAAATTACTTACCGATTTTGTTCGACTTATTCTATCTAATTCCCTGGTTACTCTGGTTACTTTGGTGTTTGCCTGTGCATTTGTTTGTTTGGATTCTGTGTTGGGCTTCCAATTGTGACTTGGATAATAGTTTAAACCATGAGACGAGATCGGTTGACAATGAGTTATTTTGACAACTTTGATAATGGACCTCTAAATAAATACAAAAAATATTAAAAATGGAAAAAAATTTATGGATTGTGGGTCATAAAGTTAGTAAGTTAAGTAGTACCCGTTTGAGATGGATCTGATAATTTATAAATGGAGATTTCTTTATGGGTTTTTTATCTCGTACTATGTATATCGACATATTATATTATTTTCTCAGATTTTCAATTTTGAGTTTTTTTTTATCATTTCATTTCATTGCATCTTAATAAATTATGAAAAGGTTGCACAAATATTTCAAAGATGCATAAATATACATATAAATATAATTCATAACAAATAAATTCTAGAGTTGCATTACATTAAAACACCAACACATTAATAAAACAATCATAATTTTCTTAAATTAGTTTACTTCTTTTTATTTTTTATTTTTAATTTTTCTTTTAAGTTTTGCTTTTTAATTTATTTTAAACTATTTTTCTAATTTATGAAATATAATGTTAAATATATATATACATAATAATAAAAGAAATTGATAAGAATAGTAATTAGGATATAATGAATATATATTAGTATATATATATATATGTTATATATATATATATATATTAATCAATTTCTCTATTTTTAGATTTAAAAGAATATTAGATATAAAGAATATATATAATAAAATAATATATATTAATTAAATCTTTTTTTTTTGAATAAACAAAAGAATATTAGAATTTAGTATTATATATAAATCAATTTCTCTACTTTTAAAATAAATAAATGAATATTGAAATATAATATTATCTATGTATAATATATATTAATTAATTCCTCTATTTTTTTAATATAAATAAAATATTATTAAAATATAATATTATATATGTATAAAATATATATTAATCAATTTCTCTATTTTAATAATTGAATAATATTAATTAATATATATAAATAACTATTAATCAATTTCTCTATTTAATAATGGAATAATATAAATAAATATATAAATACATAAATATATATATTAATCAATTTCTCTATTTTTAATAAGAACAATATTAATTATATAATATTATATATTAATCAATTTCTCTATTTTTAATTAATTAATTATCCTAATTAAAATTAAATTAATTAAGGGATAACATTAAGTTAACTTATTTAATTTAAATAAATTAAATCAGTTACGTTAATCAAAATAAATATAATCTTAAAACACGAACATAAATAATAATGCTTCCGTCTCCGAGTCCGGTATACCATGACCTAACCAGACTCAACGCGAATAGGATACTCGCCAATTTAATTTATTTTGACTTTATAGGTTTTCGAAAATATCTCGACGACCTGACAATCAAGTACACTCAGGATGAGACAGTTGACGAGATCGTGGGCCCCACCGGAGATCGAGCATTCAGACGTTATCAGTCTTGCCAAAATATTCAGGTGCAGATTGCACTGAGATTTACGATTTCTTAGGATATGACTTTAAATTATATTTTCTTTTCTTTTGATATTGAAACTTGTTCATATCATCCGCATTCCATTTTATATGCATTTCATTTGATCATTAATTAGATTAATATTTTAAGTTAATTAGTTATAGGATAGATTATCCTAGATAGAGGAAGTAGTATTTAATAATTTAATATAATCAGTTACATGATAGATTATCTAGGATAGATTATCTTAGATAGAGTAATTAGTATTTAATAATTTAATATAATTAGTTATAGGATAGAATATCCTAGATAGAGGAAGTGGTATTTAATAATCTAATATAATTAGTTACATGATAGATTATCTTAGATAGATTAATTAGTATTTAATAAATTATATTAGTAATTATTAAGTACCTTAAAATTTTTATTATATAAATAATGTGATTTTTAGATTATAATTAATCAGATTGTTATATTGATCAAATTAAGCGAGACATAACTAAATTGAATTAAGATTTGAATTTGCATATTATCCGTTTTCTATAATTTGTATGATATTATGAAACTCAAGGAAAAATTTTTAAGTTAAAAATGAATATCCAAATTTGGGTTTGGGAAGAGTGTTAGTAACGACTCGATTTTATAATAAAATACACTTTAAATCTATTATTGAGAAGCTATTCCGTGGTTACAGTGATTATTTTATCACTTTATATTTAGCAGTGACTATTTTGTCACTTTATATTCGTTCGTGATTGATTCACTTCATTTTATATTATTTTCGGATAGTCTCCTTCAATTTGAATTATATATTGATAAAAATCGAGTCGTTGTTCGTTTCATTATAGTAAGGGACTGAGCGGGATAAATTAGGGATGGTTTTGATAGTGAATGACGCTCTCTTCTATAGAGCACTGGTTGAGGTCGGTTCTTTCTGAAAAGAATTTATCCCGCAAAGTCATTCGTGTAATATGGGAGTTTGAACCCGTACCTTTTATATTATAATATCTCAGAATGATTCATTTTGGGTTTATCCTTGATTTAAAATATCCATGATTTCAAGTAGTGCATTTTATTAAACTCTTTTGGATTCTTTTATACTCTACTCAGAATAAAATTTAATCAATTTAATTATTCAAACATCAAATTTTATGTAACTGTAATATTTATTATAAAAATAAATTTGTAATGGTTTTAAGTCTAAACCTAGAGATTTGTAACATCTCGGTGCTGGACCTAAAACCGCACTGAGTGATTTATCAACTCACGTTTTCACGGTGGTTGTGGGGTCCAGGTTTTACAGGAGCGAGATCGAGTTTTTGGATGAGAGTGCTAGATGCAGTCCTGCGTGGTGACAGAGATGCTTCGCCGCTTCCGCATGTGAGCAGGGTAGTGGTTTAGGATCTATCGGGTTTCGAGTCTTATTTCTTTCTTCTGGGTTTTTCTTTGAGAGATTTTGCTGCCCATTCCGATGGAGCTAGCCCCGCCGATGTTGGCGTTGTATTCTATTATTGTTACTCTGGACTGTTATTGTTTTGTATCATTATTATTATTTTGTTTATTCTGGGATTTTCTTTATTTTTATTCATTTAGCCTTTCGTATGCACGTCTCGTCGTGCGTACGTGGCGGGATTAAGCACCCCTAATCCGATTTAATTATTCTGGGGTGTGACAATGCATATAGCAGCTGACCATAGATACTGTAAATGATATGTCAGGACAAGAATGACTCAAATATGACCTTTCGCCACAAGTCATGCCTTGTATCGCTCAACCTTTCCGTCTGGATTTTGTTTTACTGTGAAGATCCACTTGCATACAACAACCTTCTTCCCTACTGGTAGTGGCACTATCTCCAATGTTTTGTTCTTGTCAAGTGCTCCAAGTTCTTTAAGCATGACAGCCCTCCACTTTGGATTCTTTATTGCTTCTTGCCAACACTTACGTATAGAGACAATGCCCAATGATGCAATAAATGCTCAATGTATAGGTGATATGTTAGAGTATGAGGCAAACTGAGCAATGTTATATAAAGTATTTGGAATACCATAACGATCGGGATTACGTCCCGCATTACTGCCAGAGGTCCTCCTTAATGTCATGGGAGGATCAGAGAAAGGAATTATATCACCTGGTGTTTCTAAATATGTGTTTGATGATGTAGACGCCTCAAGAGTCGGGGTAGACCGGGATGAGGAACTTGATGGCACGAGTGGTACTGTAGGCAACTCTCTCTCATTCTGTTTCCTTCTTGCATACACATTTCCAAATCTCCGAGTCTCACCCCCAACAATATCAGTATCAAACTCAGTTTCTGTCACATCCTCAACTGATTTCATCCTTGACATGGGACAAGGTGTCACTCCCAAAGTTACCACCTTGCCACTACTATTCTTCCTCTCTCTTCTTATACTCTCAATATCTGATGAGTTACCAAAGGGCGATGTTACCTCCAACGACTAGTATGGTTCGTGCTCTCAAAATATCACATCCATACTTACAAACAACCTTCTTTCCACAAGACTCCAGCAAATATGTCTTTTTTGAGTTCTAGAATACCCTACAAAGACACACTTTACAGTTTCGGGATCCAACTTTCCCACTATAGATCTATTTCACAAAACATACATATCCAAATACCTTTAATGGTAGAATTCCTCCATTATCACCTTTCAACAACTCAAATGGAGTTTGTCACTCTAATACTCTCGAGGGCATTCTGTTGATCAATTGAGCAACTATCAGCTTGTCCCCACAAGTGTTTTGGGACATTCATCGAGATCATCATACATCGAGCTACCTCTAGGAGGTTTATTTTTCTTTTCTGCTACCCCATTATGTGCTGATGTGTAAGGTCATGTACCGGAATCAAGACTTTACATAGAAGATATTTCCCAGGGCTACCTTCTCATTCATCTCAAATCTCCTTTTACCTTGAGTTGACAAATACTTCTCAAACATCTTGTTTGTATATTCTGTACCATTATCATACCTCAATATCTTTACCACTGCCCCGTATTGAATCTGAATTGACTTATGAAATTTTCTAAAACAAGCAACACATCACTTTTATTTTTCATCAAATATAACCAAGTATGAGAAAAACAATCAATAAAACTCACAAAATATCTATAATCATTCATAGTAGGTGTGGAACAAGGTTCCCATACATTTGAGTGAATTAGATCAAAAACACTGAAACTACTATTACCCGAGCTTATATAAGAGCTTCGAGTTTGCTTGCCAAACTCACATGCATCACACACAAGTTTCTGCTTATTAGCCTTTTTCATATAAAGATGGATACACAAAACTTACAACTCCAAAAAAAAAATATCCCATGCGTCGATGATACAACAACTCATCCTCCACACTCATACCAGATCCTCCAACACATGTCTTCTCAACCATAGATGTCAACGTTGAGTCTAGCCTCACTCGGTCCAAGTACCACATCCCATTACGCCACGTGTTAGTCCCCAGTCTCCGACTAATTCTCTTATCTTGAAAAATCACCTTAAGAATATCAAAAAAGACAATACATTTTAATTGAAATATAATGATACTAACAGTAAGAGGTTTACTGTACCCTTACCAACCACTGGTTGTGTGGTACCATCAACAATCTGAATGCTTTATGGCACCGCTAGGCGAGTGTAAGAGAAAAACTCACTAGCATTACCTATCACATGCCGGGATGCACCAGAATCCACTATCCATTCAGGTGATTTAGTGGTGGATATGGACGCAAGAACATGTGTATTATTAGTACCTTTGGTTGAATGTACATAAGTAGTAGTGTTACCTCTGATTAAGAATGAAGTGGATGCCACCTTCTTCATCTTCATCTATTACCATCAGATTTGTCCGGTAGCCTCTATGGTGAACACCTCTACCATCTCTATGACCACCTCAACCATGACCTTGGCCTGCATTTTGTCCACGTCCACTTATGTCTCTCTTCTGGGCTGGCTTGGGACAAACCTTGCTCAAGTGCCTAACTTCTCCGTAATTGTAGCACATGCGAGTCTCCCCCTGAACTCCTATCATACCTGAGTTTGAGACTACCAATGCCGACCGTATCTCTACGCTTCCATTAGCATCAGAATGCAACTTCATAGGGCTCTCTTCCTGTATCATAGCCGCAATTGCTTCCTCCAATGGGGGAATATTTGTCTGGGACAGGAGCATCGCTCTCCTCTGATCAAATGTCGGATTTAGATTCCCTTAGAACTGTATAGTCCTATCGTGAGAGCGGATCTCCCCACTCTTGCACTCTGGATCATTGCAACTTGCCAATGATAAGAAGTAATCATAGTCTGCCTATAGTCTTTCTAGTTCTATGGCATACTCTTGTATCATAATATTTTCCTGAACCACTGCATCTATCTCTCGCTTGATTTGAAATACGCGCATGTTGTTCTCAGCCCTTGCATAGGTCCTTCGTAATTTGGGCCAAATGTCATGTACGCTCTGAGGCATATCAACTGTCATGGCAATCGACTGGACCATCGAGTTGAGTAACCACGTGTACAACAATATGTGCGTAGCTTTTCACTCTTCCGACTCAGTTGTTCCCGTGGCCGGCTCTTTCTCCTTTCCTATCAGAAAGCCATCCAGGCGCTTTCCTCCTAAGGCACATGTGATACGTCGTGACCAACTCAGGTAAATTCCTGGTCCATCTAATTTTATATCCACTGATGGAAGATCTAACTTCATCGGTGGTTGTGCTAATGTTGGGGTCTCAGATGCCTTCATGAATCTGATCAAGGCTTTCATCTTCTCCTCGCCTAATTTCTTGAAAATTGTATCCATCTCTTCAAAAACTCATGCTTGATATCCCTTCTCCGATCACACAACTCACACCTACTTTCTGATCTTCTACACAATATCAGTTCGTAACACAACTATCTCTAAACACATATATTTCTCTCATCTAGATCTTCCTCATCTCAACTCTTTTTTCGAGATCAGTAGGGTATCGCCCCCCTCCCCTCACAGACTCACCTTAAGGAGGAGGTACTGTAGCGGAGGTGAGGTTACTGTTGTGCAGGGCTACACAGATACTATAGCACTTTGATTCCTGTAAAGACGGCGTTGTAGCAGCCACGGGGGCACTGTAGAGGAGCGCGAGTACTGTAGCATCACGTCTAGGGTTTGGCTCTGATACCAAATTGGAAAGGTAGAGAAGAGATTGATTGAAAAACAAATTCTTATTTCTTCATTGTTACAACATACACTTATATAGACTACAATTTTAACCAATTAGGAAAGTAACCAATTAGAAAAGCAATCTAAATTAGATTAGCTCGGCTGTACAAATCTCAACTATAACATACTTAAATATGATAATTTTCTTGATTAGACCTGGCGGTATTACACCAGATAACTTGTTGTTCTGGACGTACCTACATTTATTTTGATAGAAATTATCAGAATATTACTTAAAAATTGATGAAAATAGTAAAATAGCTAAAGATGTACAACATGAAGCTTCGAAATATACTATGCATTTTAAGTTTGAATCCCATAAAGAATAAAATGATTAAAGACTAGTTTCAATCACAAAAACTCAAATTTCATCTTCCATTAACAACAATTCAAATTGTCTTTTAATATTTTCTGTAAATTATCATTCCTTTAGATCAGCATAACTTTCATTTATCAAATTTATGTACTTGTAAATGAGTAATCAACACCAAGGAAACTGCTGGTCAAGTAAGTTTGCTAGGAGCAAAGCTTTCAGAAGTTTTCAGAACTAAGACTTATAATTCTTTTAAATTTGGTAGGTCGCCAAAAGATGATGACAATCCATCAGAAAATTCATTATTCTTCAAATGTCTGCCATGAAAAATTGACATACATATTAAACTCACCCAAAATCTATGGGGGAGAGAGAAAAAAATTTAGCATCTTACATGGTCTCCATTTTTTAGCATTCACCAAAATCAAGTATTGAACCGGAAAATGAGTTCCCATCAAGATGCCTATATAAAATAGACTTTTAATTGATTTTTTTTTTAAATAACAAAAAGAAGTCAGAAAAGAAGAAGAAGATATGTAACAGTTCTTCATATATAACCCTACAAACCTTTTTGGTTGCACATATGACTTTTGCACAACTCATGGTGCAGCATTACTTGCTAGTTAGTTGCTTATCAAATTTCATGCACTAATAACCTAAGGGAAAGGAATAGAGGTGGCAGAACCCGATCCGACCCGACAAACCCGCCCGACCCGTCCGGACCCGAACCCGACCCGACCCGATTTTTTAAGAAAGTCAAACTGATCCGACCCGACTTGAACCCGACCTGACCCGACCCGACCCGAGATCAAATGGCCTTCAATCCAATCGAAATCTATCAACGATCTGAAAAAACACAACATGTAAATTGACCCGACCCGACCCGACCCTGACCCGACCCGGCCCGACCCGATTTCTTCCAGAAAGTCAAACTGACCCGACCCGCCCGATTGCCACCTCTAGAAAGGAATAGTCTCAGGCATGAAATAAATAATATGTACTTGTAGGGGTAATTATGCAAACTTAAATTTATATAGGAATGAGAAATAATAATAATAATAATGAGTGATAATAACGTACAGTTCAACCAATGCAGATAGCTTTGTGAGCTCAGAAGGAATATTTTCAGTTATGCCCTTCCCGGACAACATATTGCAAAAGAAAAAAAAAGTGAACCCAATAGGAATAAATTATTGTCATGAGTTAAAAAATATCCTGTCAAAACCTTGAAAAAACGGATTTCATGCAAAACGCTTAGAAAACATATAATATATCACTTATAGCCCAACAAAGCATGAAAGCATCCAAGTACTAATCCTCCCCCAATTGTCACAATGCATCTGAACTGTGCATAGAAAAGGGGAAGAAACATTGATCGGATCTTTAATAAATCAGATAAGTAAAGTAGGTTACTATCAACATTGTTCGGATCTTTAAAAAGATACATACATTGAAACAATTTGGGGTTGTGGATCAGCGCTGCACTCAACCCAAGTTCATGAAGCAGGTAGACATGGATCACCGCCTTCTTGTGCCCACACTGCTTGCGGGTAGTTCGAGACAAACCCAGCCATGGTAGTTGCTACAAAATTTTCAAAGTGGGATATAATTTCAAAGCTGAAATATGTAAGTAGAGTGAACCTTATGATATCATTACAAGGTACCCATAATAAACTTGTAACATTGTTAGTCCATTGATACACAACTGTATCAAACCAACAGTACCAACATGTTATCTATGCTAAATTATGAATACAACTATAAAGCACGAATATCACATCTACAGCTAACTAATATCCAAGACAGAATTCCCTATAACATGCCCATTTCTTTAATATTTTCCAAATTACCCTCATTATCACATGAATAGATGAGGAAATAGTAGTTTAGGGATTTATTGAAAATACGTAGGTATAGAAATTCCCAGTGCAAGTGATTTCTGAATATTGTCAACAATTACTTACCATCCAGAGATGTTAAGGCTAAAGAAAGAAGAGAGATGAATAACTGATTGATTTCATTATTCAATTGTTTAGATTACAATAGCCTCTTATATAGTGCTGACAAAAACTGAAAGAGCATAACAAACTAACAGCCTAACAGAATAGTACACTATATATCTTCTATGGTTAATGTTATGTTACATCTCGTGTGTGATATCTCTTCTGCAAATCTTCATCTTGTGTATTGTCGCTAACATGCCCCCTCAAGCGGACTGGAATTGATGTTACAGTAAGCTTGGATCTAAGAGAGAGAAAACGAGATGAAGAGAGCGACTTTGTTAAAGTGTCAGCTAGCTGATCTTGCGAGCAAATAAACCTTACACATAAAGTGTCGTCAGCTACTTTCTCTCGCACGAAATGGCAGTCAAGTTCTATGTGTTTGGTTCGAGTGTGAAACGCTGGATTTGATGCTAAGAAAGTTGCACCAAGGTTATCGCACCACAAAATTGAAGATGGTAGTGCAACACCCAGCTTACGCAGTAAACTGCGCAACCACACTAATTCAGCTGCAGCCATAGCAAGACTTCGGTACTCAGCCTCTGTGCTGGAACGTGCTACCGTTGGTTGCTTCTTTGAACACCAAGAAATAAGATTTGGACCTAGAAATATAAGATATCCAGTTGTCGATTTTCTGTCGTCAGGGCAGCCTGCCCAATCCGAATCAGAAAAACCATACAACTTGTTATCACTGGATGCACAAATACGTAAACCATGATCAAGTGATCCATTGAGATAGCGAAGTATACGTTTAACAGCTACCCAGTGAAGCTCAAATGGATTATGTATGAATTGAGAAACACAATTAACAGCAAAAGCTATATCTGGCCTTGTGATTGTTGCGTACTGAAGTGTGCCAACAATGCTGCGATAGAGTAAAGAATCCGACATGCTTATGCCGTCAAATTTGGACAATGCAGGTGAAGGAGCCATAGGTGTTGAGATAGGTTTTGCACCTGTCATCTTTGCTCGCTCCAGAATGATGTATATATAACGTAATTGAGTGAGAATGAGCCCGGTGTCATGTTGAGTGACTTCAATGTCCAAAAAGAAATGAAGATTGCCAAGATCTTTTATAGTAAATTTCTGATCCAAAAGTTTAGTGAAATAATGCAATAGAGAGGTGTTATTCCCTGCGAGAATAATGTCATCTACATAGACTAACAAAAATACCAAATATGCTCCCTTGCGATACAGAAAGAGAGATGGATCAGAAGAAGCCGGCTTAAAACCAAGGAGAACAAGTGTTTCACTTAACTTTTGATACCAAGCTCTAGGTGATTGACGCAACCCATACAACGCTTTATGTAATTTGCACACATGATTATGATGTAAAGGGTCAGAGAAACCTGGTGGTTGTGCCATAGAGATAGTTTCATTCAGATTTCTATGAAGGAATGCGTTGTTTATGTCGAGTTGTTTGATAAGCCAGTGATATGTGACAGCTAAAGAAAGAACCAAACGAATGGTTGTCGGTTTGATTACTGGGCTGAATGTATCAGTATAGTCTAACCCGGCTTCTTGAGTATAACCTTTTGCAACTAAATGAGCCTTATGCCTCTCAATTTCACCAGTGGATTTTCTTTTGGTTTTGAACACCCATTTACAGCCAACCACATTTTGTGCTTCTGACGCTGGAACCAAACTCCAAGTATTGTTTTGAGCTAATGCACTGAGCTCTTGAGCCATGGCAGATCTCCAACAAATATCTTTGGATGCTTGAGTGTAAGAAGTAGGGTCTAGGTCATGTGGGGGCAGTGATTGATTTGTAACAAGTAAGTCTTTGGGTTGGTGAGAGCTTAATTTTGATCTGGCACGGGTTACCAATGGGTGAGAAGAACTAGTGGGATTTTGGAAAGAAGAACCATTTTTGGAAGGTGTGGTAGTTGTAATTTGATCAGAAATTGGTTGAGACCTTCTTGAATAGACCTGAGTAATAGGAGGAATTGGAGGAAGTGCACCAATAGCTGGAGCATGACTGGTACAAGGAGGAGAAGGTGTAGATGGTATAGAAACTGAAGAGGATACAATATCAGACTCAGAATTGACTGCTGGATGAGATATAGACAGCAGTTGCAGTGGAGAGATAGTAGGGGATGAAGTTATTGGAGAAGAAGAAGATTTAAAATCTTTGAAAGGAAATGACGTCTCATCAAAGACTACATGTCTAGAGATGTAGACTCTATTTGTTGTGAGATCTAAGCACTTATATCCTTTGTAAACTGAGGAATAACCAATGAACACACATGTGATGGATCTAGGAGATAGCTTGTGCAAGGAATATGGGTGTGTATAAGGGAAGCACTTGCAGCCAAGTATTCTGAAAAACTGGTAATCTGGTTTTTGATTGAACAACAACTCAAATGAGTTTTGAAAATCAATGGATGCTGAAGGTATTCTGTTAACAACCAAGACAATGCTTTCAAAAATATCAGACCAGTACTAAAGAGGTATTTGAGCATGAAACATGCTGGCCAAACTGAGTTCAACGATTTGCCTATATTTTCTTTCGACCACACCATTTTGTTATGGTGTATATGGGCAAGAAATATGAATTTGGATTTTGGGATTAGCTTTAATAACCGGGAGGAATTCGGTACCACCATCCAGTTGTAAGGTTTTAATTGTTGTTGAAAACAAAATTTCAACCAGCACTTTGAATTGAGTAAACACAGCAAGCACTTCAGATTTTTGAGCACAAAAATATATCCAGCTAAATCTAGAAAAGTGATCAGTAAAGAGAACATAGTACTTGTGACCTTGATGAGAAACCACTGGAGAGAGTGACCCCACAAATCACAATGTATCAGTTCTAAAGATTTGGTTGATCTGGTATTGGAAGAGACAAATGGTTGTCTACTAGATTTTGCCTTTGAACATAATTCACAAACATCAAAAACAGATGTAGTACAAGAAACAAGATTAAAAGACACAAGATGTTTTAATACTGAAGAAGAAGTGTGTGCCAAACGTTGGTGCCAGGTGTGAAGACTTGCTACAACACAGGTATGAGCTTGAGGACCAGAAAATGAAGAAGCCAGCAAGTATAGCCCATTATGCAATACTCCTTGAAGAAGAACTTGATTGGTGACTCGATCCTTGATAAGATAAGAAGATGCATTAAATTCCACAATAATATTATTGTCAGTTACCAGTTGGCTTATGCTAAGCAAGGGTTTGGATATTGAAGGCACATGTAACATATTGGTTAAGACCAAAGGTTTAGAAGATGTAACCAAAGACGAAGAACCAATATGCAAAATAGGCAAACCTTTCCCATCACCAATCTGAAGTTGATCAGTGCCACTATATGGAGAATAAGAGGTGAAACAGTTTAAGTCTGGAATGACATGAGCTGAAGCCCCAGAATCCATGTACCAAGACTCAGGAGGTGCAGATCCAGGTTGAACCAGCAGCGCCTGAGGAGAGGGTGATCTGACACGTGATTGGAAACGTGGTGGTGGTGGTTTATAGGTTGAAACAAAGCGTTTGTAGCATCTGTCAGCCGTATGACCTTTCTTAGCACAGAGTTGACAAGTTGGCTTGTCAGAAGAGTCATTTGCTGAAGAAGTACCCTTAGAAGAGAGTTTGTTTCGTCAAGAACCATTCTTAGAGGTTAAAAAGGCTTGAAACTGAGAAAAGAGATCAGCTTCAGTAATAGCAGAAGATAAGTTGTCTACTGCAATGTGAGCTTGAGGCATTTGAGAAGGAGTGAGAGAGGCTGGAATTGAAACAGAGGATGGGATGACAGCTGAAGTAACAACATTTTTCTGAAGGCGTTGCTCATGAGTAAGCAAAATCCCAGCAAGTTCATTGAATGGTACAACAGTAGGTTTGAAATTCAGAGAAACAATTAAAGGATCATATTCAACATTCAATCAATCCATGAAGAATGAAGAGCTGCAAATCTTCATTGGAAACAGGCGATCCAATCAAGCGAAGCCGATCAGTGAGTGACCGCTTTTGATCAAGATAATCTTGCATTGAAAGATGACCTTTCTGTAACGAGTGAAGTTGCATTTTGATGTCCATGACGCAGGCCAGAGACTGAGAAGAGAAACGCAACTGCAATTCGCACCACAGATCAGCTGAAGTGGAACAATGAACCACCTGGGAGACTACAGACTCGGAGATAGAGCTGAGCAACCAGGCGAGAAGTAATTGATCCTGCCGAGACCAGATCTTGAATGCTGGATTAGCACCGGTAGAAATCGTTTCAGGCGGAGCTGGGCGAGATCCATCAAGGTATCCAAGCAAGTCATGACCTCGCACATGAGGAAGAACAAGATACTTCCAGGATAAGTAGTTATTATGGTTCAATTTGAGTGGTAATTGGTAAGAAAACGGATAAGAAGCGAGGGTAGAAGATGTATCAGCCATTCACAAAAGCAGAGTGTACGCGGAAATTTTTTTTTTAAGCAATCTTAGCGTTTACGAGATGCTCTGATACCATGTTAAGGCTAAAGAAAAAAGAGAGATGAATAACTGATTGATTTCATTACTCAATTGTTTAGATTACAATAGCTTCTTATAGAGTGCTAGCAAAAACTGAAAGAGCATAACAAACTAATAGCCTAACAGAATAATACACTATATATCTTCTATGACTAATGTTATGTTACATCTCGTGTGTGATATCTCTTCTGCAAATCTTCATCTTGTGTATTGTCGCTAACAAGAGAGCCGATATTGATATCCATATATTTGTAAGGCATTCAAAATGGGCCCCCTTGATGAATCATTCATTATTCTAAACCCAAATGAGAAAACAAAAGGGAGAGAAATGTTCTAAAAACCCGGTTCATACAGCCCGTTTTTCCCTCCACCATTCTCTTGCACATTTATGGTTGGTTTGCTGAACTCAGGTCGACCCGGCACAAACAACTTGAACTTTCTGATTTCATCTGAGGGCAAATCTTCAATTTCAGCTAAGTAAGAAAATGCCCATGCATTTGCAGAGAAACTCTCGAGGTCTAGTCGATATGTTAAGAGTACCATTTTGACCTAATACAGCTGTTTGCATGACCTTTTCCGGGGGCATTTCATCAAAACCTATATATATAGGGGATGTAGTTGAAATTTTCTCTGTACCAGGATCGACATCAACTAGGTAGTTTGCTCTTTTAACAGAATCTGATTGCCATATCCTGTCAAATGGGTCATCTGGGTACCTGGAACATTTTTTGTCAATAAATATATTCAAAAGAAGCTTATAAAGTACTTCCTGGATGTAACTGAGTTCATAGATAATTAGTTTCTTAGGTGTTATCATTCGGTGGTTAATCTTACTAGCAAGTGGTACCAGTAAAACATCCAACTGCATGCATGACTGCTAAAATTACAATCAGGTGATGAGTTGTTTAAATCTTAGTTTTTTTTATTGTTAGTAACAAGAAGGTACCATTTGTAATAATTTTTTTACAACATTGGGATGCTACTGGTGATTATCATATATCTATGTCTTAGTTATTTGCCTCAGATCTTATACATTAATCTTTCATATGGTATTTTGCAGTACAATCAAAACAGTGTTATAAAAATAAATAAAAGATTAAATATATGATACCTTATAGAATCATTACTCTCAGCACCAAAATTTATTCTGGCGGTTAGACTAAGAAAAAAACGGGCCTCAACCTGGGTATAGTATACCAACCCATTGAACTGTCTCAGCGCAAGTGTAGAAATGAAAGGCAAGCCGGTTCTGGCATTAGAGATACAAACACTTAGAGTTGGTTGAGAGGCCAACAGCACCAGCTCTACAATCTCAGGACTGTAAGCATCTGAAATCACAATCGTGCTCCAGGGATTGGCACCAAGAGAGAGGTCGAATTTGGGGTAAACATTGCTATTGTCAAAGTTTCTGTAAAGAAATGTGGCTCATACCAAGTATCTGGTACGAGTACGTACTGTTGTATACTGCCGTTTGGTGGGGTTTGGGGCTGAGATATTGGCCCGCTGGCCAAAGAGGAACTTGTCATCTGGTGCCCACTTGAGGCCGATATCATCGGTGTAGAGGTCAGTACCGCCACAGTCCAGACTTATGAAACCTATACCAGAGAGGTTGGGAAATTTCAGTTAAATTTTGTAAACAATTGGCATATGAATAGCTGCACAGTATTTTGAGCACTGTAGCAGATTGATATATAATTCGGAAAGAGATTCAGTAAACTGGGTATTTGTTTCCACTATAAATTTATGCAGAGAAGATGAATAATATGATGAAAAGTCAAAGAAATGATTGAGAAATTATACCCGGCATTTGAGCGGCAACAAATGGCAAAAGAAAAAGCAGGAGAAGAATGCAAGGAACAAAATAAGCCATCTCTGGTTCCCTCCTCACTATCAGTGATCAAGGGAGCGGGGCTATAGGCATCCGAATCATGTGATTTGAGTAGCAACACAACAGTCGCCCAAACTCCAGAATGTGGAAAAGGAATAAGTAAGAAAGAAGAGTTGTGGTTTTGGGGAGACGGAGCGGAGGGGTGAGATTGAGCTGGATGAAAACTGAAAAGCGCGCTCCCTCCCTCGGAGTGTCCGAGTGTCTGATCTGGTTACCAACTTACCATGTCCGTGCGTGGGTGGAATGGAAGCAAAAGAGAGAAACTTTAGTAGTTGAAATATATGAAAACTGGTGAAGACATAAGGTTAGATCTGTTCCCTAATAGTTTGGACTTTGGACTTTGGAGTGTAAGAAATGATTAGTTAGTTAGTTTGGTCCAGATTTTTCAGCGTTAAGCTAAGCATTCGTTAGTTCGCGTTTAGTGGAGCTGGGGCGGTGGGGCCTGCATGCTTTGCTTGATTGCTTCAGCTTTTCTTTCTATCCTTCCACTTTCACATTCGCTTTCGCTTTCACTTTCACTTTCACTTTCACTTTCATGGTAAGGAAATGATGTCACCTTACCTCCCTTCCTCTCCCCCTCTCATGATCTCATCATTCTTTTATTAATGCAACTTTAATTTTTTTTATTCAATTTTCTCTAATGATAAGATTTCATGTGCTAACCAGTAACCCATACACCCTAGGCCTTGGGCCTTGGATGTGTTTGCTGTCAAGTGAAGTGCCAACTAAACCCATCCAAAGTAAGCAAAAATGTAGCCTGACATTGACAGCGGACAGACGTGGATATGACTCCAAGTCTCCAACTATTTAATTTATCATTTCCAACAAAATTAAAAATAGTTCACATTGATATACATCACATAACTCATGGTTTTGCATCAAACACCTTCAATTTATAACCGTAGCTTTTCATGATTTTCTGTACCATGGCTTCCATTGTTATAAATGTGCCATACCATGATCCTAGCTTTCTTCCATTTTATTTTATTTTTACCATTAATATTTTAAAACAATTTCATTATTATTTTTATTATTATTATAAGCTAGTTCATATATTATATACATTTATGCTACAACGAGTCGCAATACAAAATATCTTTTCTTTTGAATACAAAATACTGAGCCAACCATTCAAAGGGATCTCGATATTAGAATATATTTTGAGATCAAATTTTATATTTTTGAAAAAAAATTCTATTTTTAAAGGATAAAATCATTATTATTGGAAATCATTAGTTCCATACATTTTTATTCCCTCAAAAAAATATATAATTTGGCCTTTATGGAGATCACATTGAAGAACTGACGGTCTTTTTAATTTGAAAATAAAAAAAATATGATGTGAAGTACCAAAATCATTTCATACTTCACAATAAAATTCGATTTCATTTTCATCGCAATCAACAAAATCACACCATATTGTCAATTTTTTTTATTTTTAGAAAACCATTACTATGTTTCACTGAAAATAGCATGATTGTTCATTTTTTTCGATCAAATGGAAAGAACTGAGAAAACAACTCGGTCCCTAAGCTTTTCTTCTTAATTTGGGACCAAATTTTTTTTCGGTCCCTCCATTTTTTTATGAATAGAAAAAAAAGTTTCTCTTAAGGACTAATTTTTTTCAGTCCTTCCAATATTTTTTTTATTAATAGAAAAAGAAGATTTTTTTAAAAAATCTATATGATATATAAAAATGATTATATTCATTAAAACTTTAATTAAGTATATCTATAATATCTCTTTCTTTCATATTTCACTGATTTTTTTTCTTTCCTATTTCACTGGGAATACTTAGAAAATGAATAAGAAAAATAAATATTAAAAAAATGGTTCATAAAAAGTATATAACATTAATTAATTAGAATCCACATAACAAATAAAGTACATAATATTAATTAATTAAAGTACGTAACATAACAAATAAGGCACATAATGTAATAAGCTTCACCCCCTCCTCCCACATCCATGTCCATACCTCTGATACCTCTGACTTTGTGACCAACTCGAATGTCTATTAATATGGCCATCAGTTTCATTCATTACCATTGAAATTCTTATTTTTCTCATGCAGCCTTTGTTGACCTTCATTGGGTCTGGTTTGAGAATTAGTTTTTTATTTAAATGGACAAACATTAACCATTCTAGGTTTATAACCATGAATTGTATAGCTCTTCGAGTGTAGAATCCAACGATAAAAATTTTAAGTCGTTGGAGCCACCTACAGAAAGTTATGAAGGTTTAAATGATGAATGATCAGAAATTAATGCGCTGTTTCGAATTATGTTCATGTTTTAATCGCTATACGAATTTGATGAGTCTAATCTCATTCTTAATGATTGTAAAAAAACATAGAACTGAGAATAATATCAATTTGTCTCGTTCTCTTTAGTTTTTAGAGTATCTGACAGGAGCCAAAGCTGAGCCAGTGGGTGACAGTGTTGAAGAGGATGAATGGAATACTACACATGCCTTGTTGTACACTTGGCTGTTGAACTCAATGGTTCCAAAAGTTGCTTCAACTATGGATGGTATTCGCAAGGTACAAGACATTTGAGCAAAACTGAAGAGGACTTATGCTGGCGCTGAGAATCACATGAGGGCGTTCTAGATCCAATGTGAAATAGAGGCGGTAATGTAGAGTGATAGGTCTATTCAGGAGTACTCCATGGAGCTGGAGTAGCTGTAGTAAGACCTTGATCATTTTTTATCGATGTCGAGCTATAATGATCCAGGGTGCAAGAGCAGAGAGTTCAATGAACAGATGCAGACTATGCAATTCTTGGCTCATCTGAACCTCGCATTTGATCAAAGAAGGTCAGTTCTCTTATCCTAGACAAAGATCTCTTCACTAGATGAAGCCATCTCTGCAATGATATAAGAAGAAAGTCGTATGAAGCTACACTCTAAGTTGGGTGGGGTTTTAGGGGCTCAATTAGCTTTGGTTACTTTGAGTCTAGGTATGTCAGGTGCACAGATAGATACTCGTAAATGCTACAACTGTGGATATGTGGGACACTAAGCAAAGCTTATCCAAAGCCACCTAAGGAGAGAGAGATAGGTGGGCGATGACAGTTTGGAGGTCACGGCTAAGGTCGTGGTGGTTGTAGAGGTGGAGATTACCGGACAAATCTAATGGTAGATCCATAAGTAGAGGATGAGTCAGGCCTCACTGAGGAGGAACATGAGCTCTTCAAGTTACTAAAAAGGAAGCAGAAAATGGCAGGAGATGCGGGAAAGAAGAAAATCACAAACAAGACATCTATATGTGACTTCGGGGGTAACTTTGCTACTCTTGCTCATTCTGCCATAGTACTGTACATGCTCTTGTCTCTAAATCTCTCACAATATCATTAGAATGGATCACATATTCCGATACATCTCGATATGTGACAGGGACATCTAGTGAGTTCACTTCATACACTCATTTGACGCCTCCAGAAAGCATCCAGATAGTTGATGGCATATCCCAACCTGTGGTTGGTAATGATATTGTTAAGTGTACCGATTTAGTAATATTATCCAATGTATTGCAGGCTCCATCATTTTCAGTAAATCTATTGTCCATCAGTACTATTATCCTACAATTAAATTATATTGTCTCTTTCGATATTCCCAAGGTAACCTTTCAAGAGAATGGTACATGGACAAAGAGGGAATGAATTCAGCGCTGACATCTTTGATAAAGGGGCTAGGAGTAGGAGGTTCTGGAATGAGCGTAGAAGAGGTATTACTATGACATCACCAACGGATGAGACATTCTTTATTTTCTGTTTTGAGTTTGTTATACCCTTCATTATATGAAAGGATAAATAAAGAGAAGTTAGTATGTGATACTTATGAGTTAGGAAAGCAAACCAGAAGCTCTTATTGTAGCTCTTAAAATAGGAGTTCTAGAGTTATTTTTATCTTATTCGCTTTGATGTATAACTCTGCCTGTGTGGACTAGTGTCTGCACAACTTGTTCCAAGCTAGGATAAATGAGGAGAGTTGCGGTGGGTGTGGCGAGCCCTGCACTAAAATAACTTTCATTGGGGCGTCACCCTCTTAGCGACACATCATATTAGAACCCGGATATGGTGACAAGTGAGTGAGGGCCGGATCGTCATCACCTTAGTGACGCGTTGCATCGGCGCCCGGATGTAGTGTCAAAATGAACAAGAGTCTTCACACTTGACTCGACAAGTACAAGAGGCAAGGAATCTAGTCGGGGAAAATATGATTCATTTAGGTAGTTGGAATGTAGGGTCCTTAACAGATAAGCTAAGATAATTAGTTGATACTACGATTAGGAGATGCGTTAATATCTTATGTGTTCAAGAAACTAAATGGACGGGTCAGAAGGGTAAGAGGTGGAGAATACTGGCTTCAAATTGTGATACACAGAAAAAAAACAAAGTAGAAATGGTGTAGGCATCTTAATTGATAAGAGCCTCAAAAATGGAGTTATCGCGGTTAGGTGACAAGGGGACAGGATCATCATGATCAAATTGATTTTTGGAGATTTGGTCTTGAACGTCATCAGTGCGTATGCCCCACAAGTAGGTTTGAGTGATGATGTCAAGAGACGATTCTGAGAAGACTTAGAGGACATGGTTAGAGGAGTGCCTAGCAGTGAAAAACTCTTCATTGGAAGAGATCTTAATGGTCATGTTGGCACAGTTAGAAGGGGTTTGAGATGATACATGAGAGTTTTGAATATGACGAACAAAATCAAGAGGAAGAAGACATCTTGAAGTTCAATATAGCTTACGACCTCATGGTAGCGAACACCTTCTTTAGGGAGAAAAAAATCACATTTAATTACTTTTAGTAGTGACCAACACTCGATCCAAATCGATTTTTTCCTGATTAGAAGGGAAGAGAGACCAAACTGCATGGATTGTAAGATTCTGGCAAGTGTGTTGTCACATAATACAAAACTTTTGATGGCTGATTTTTATTTTTAGGTATGCGTTTGGCGAGATAGAGACATGAAAATAATGAGAACAAGGTGGTGAAATCTCAAAGGGGACGTTTCTCAAGTGTTTAAGAATAAAGTTATTGCAGAAGGATCGTGGAACGAAGGTGAGGATGCGGATAATATGTGGAAGGAGATGACGACTTACATTCAGAATGTGACTATAGAGGTGTTTGGAGTAACTAGAGGAAATAAACGTGAACCTAAAGACACTTGGTGGTGGAATGATAATGTACAAAGGCTATCAATGAGAAGAAAGAATGTTACAAACGTTTACATCACAACATGAGTGATGAAAACATACAGAAGTACAAAGAAACTAGAAGAAACGCACAGAAAGTTGTGAGCGAAATAAGGGGTCAAGCATACACGGAGCTGTATCGGAAATTAGATATGAAATATGGCAAAAATGATGTCTACAAGATGGCTAAACTTCGAGAATGAAAGACAAGAGACTTCAATCAAGTTAAATATATTAAGGATGAGGCTGATAGACTTTTGGTGAAGGATGAGGAGATTAAGAACAGATGAAGAGAATACTTCGACAAGCTATTCAACGACGAGAGTGAGAAAACCGCGATCGAGTTGTACGACTCAATTAACACCAACAAACGATTTGTTCGGAGAATTCAAGAGTCTGAGGTGAAAGAAGTTTTAAAAAAGATGAAAATAGGTAAGACATTAGGACCAGATGACATCCCGATTGAGGTTTGAAGATGTCTTGGAGATATAGCAATAGTGTGGCTCACTAAACTATTTAATATCATTTTCCGGTCCAATAAGATGCCTGATGAGTGGACAAAAAATATATTAGTACCAATTTTCAAAAATAAAGGAGATATTCAAATTTGTACTAATTATAGAAGAATTAAGCTCATGAGTCATACCATGAAGCTTTGGGAGAGAGTGATCGAGCACTGTTTAAGAAAACTGAAAACTGTATCTAAAAATCAGTTTGGTTTTATACCTGGGAGGTCCACTATGAATGCGATTTTCTTGATAAGACAACTTATGGAAAGACATCGGGAATAAAAGAAGGACATATATATGATATTTATTGATTTAGAGAAAGCGTATGATGAAATACCGAGAAATATCACATGGTGGACGCTCAAAAGGAAACTAGTCCCAAAAAAGTACGTTACCTTTATTAAGGATATGTACACAAATGTTATAACTTGTGTCAAAGCATGTGACGGCGAGTTGTGGACACAAACTTTAGAATCAAAAGATTTTAGACTTGGAGTCAATCAGAAACTAGAGTTATGGACACAAACTTTAGAATCAAAAGATTTTAGACTTAGTAGGACCAAAACTGAATATATGAGGTGTCAGTTCAGCGGGGATAACTCAGATGACGGAGATGTTAGTTTGGATGGACGAGTAGTACCCATGAATGACACATTTCGGTATTTAAGATCGATGTTGCAGAGTGAAGGATAGATCGATGAAGATGTTAGTTATAAAATAAGAGCTGGATGGGTAAAATGGAGACAAGCATCCGTTATTTTTTTATGACAAGAAGGTTCCAAATAAACTAAAAGGCAAGTTCTACAGGACGGTGATTAGACTCGCGATGATGTATGGCGCAAAATGTTTGTCTACAAAAGGACAACATGTCCAGAAGATGAGTGTAGCTGAAATGCGGATGTTGCGTTGGATATGTGGGCACACAAGAAAAGATCAAATCAGAAATGATGATATTAGGGATAAACTTGTGGTAGCACCAATTCAAGAGAAGCTAGTCCAATATCATTTGCGATGATTTGGTCATATCCAACGAAGGCCTCCTGAAGCACCATTACGCAGCGGTATTCTAAGTCGTCCTGAAATATAAAAAGAGGAATATGTCGACCGAGACTGACATGAGAGGAAGCAATAAAAAGATATTTGAAGGAATAAAATATATCCAAAGAGTTTGCTTTGGAAATGAGTGCTTGGAAGATGACGATTCATGTACCTGAACCATGATTTAGGAGTTAGAGTTTAATAGTAGAGTTATACACTCCATGTTCTTAGATTTTTAGGATTTTAGGATTTATAATTTAGAAATAGATTTTAGAAATAGAGTTTAGAAATAGAATTTTAGGATTTAGAATTTAGAATTTAGAATTAGGTTTTAAAATAGAAATAGGTTTAGAAATAGGTTTTATAATAGAGGTTTATTGTACTATTATTATTATTATTATTATTGCTATTACTATTAACATATTATCATCATCATTATCATATTTATTTATTTATTTATTTATTTTTTCTTTCATCATATTCATTATTATCACTGATATTTGAGATCTTTGATCTTATATTTTTTGATTGGGTTTCATTTCTAGTCTACACTAATTTATTTGGGATTAAAGGCTTTTGTTGTTGTTGTATTCACTTTGATATATGGGGGCCTTGTCCGGCAAATACAATTAATAGTTATAGATATTTTTTTTAACTTTTATTGAATATTTCTCTCGGGTTACTTGGATATATTTGATGAAGAATAAGAGTGAAATACTTGCTTATTTCAAAGATTTTCATAAGGCAATACAGACTCAATATGGTGTAGTGGTAAAAGTATTAGGATCGGACAATGGAACAGAGTACACTAACAAGACATTTCAAAAATTCTTATCTACACAAGGGATACTGCATCAGACTACTTGCCCATACACTAGCACATAATGAGGTAGCAAAACAGAAGAATAAACATCTTCTAGAGGTGGCTCGGTGTATGATGATATCGATGAATGCCCTGAAATACCTATGAGGGAAAGCAATCTCGATTGTTGCTCAACTAATTAATAGAATGCTCTCGAGAATATTGGATTGGAAGTCATCTTGTGAGATGTTGAAAGGGAATAATGGAGAAAATTTTCTTTTAAGAGTGTTTGGATGTGTATGCTTTATGAGAGACAACAGACCAACGGTGGGGAAACTAGATCCCAGAGTAGTTAAATATGTCTTTTTAGGTTATTCTGCTACTAAAAAAAGATATGTGTGTTGGAACCCAAAAGAAAAAAGATTGTTTTATGTATGAATGTGACTTTCTGCGAGTCTGTGCCATACTTCCCTTCAAGAGTAGACCCACCCTTTGGTGACTCGTCAGATGATGGAGAAATAAGGTGAGAGGGGGAGAAATATGCGGGTGAAAGATCAATTCAGTTAGAGGTGGCGTTGACCCCTGTTTCGAGATGAGAATCGACTGAGGGTGATGAGTCAGAAGAAGTGGAGAAAAATATGGTGATGGAAGGAGAAGAAAATCGATCTTAGGGGGAGCTGAGATATGTGTATTAGAGGAGGGGAAAAGAAAATGTGTCTACAGTACCGCCCATGGAAAGTTCCTTATCTCGACCTTATTCAACTCCTGAGACACCTACACCATCCATCACAGACTTAGATAATATGATTCCTCTCGATTCCTCCCATATGATGTTAAGGAGGATTTCTCACAACAATGCAGGAAATCCTCTCGACCGTTATGGGTTTTCACATAGTATTGATTAGTATGTTGATTACTCTAACTTATTCGTTGAATATGGATCATTCATTGCATATTTGGATAGTGTTGCTATACCTAAATGTTGACACGTAGTAAAAGGGGACCCAAAGTGGGAGACAACCATGCATGAGGAACTGAGGGCTCTCGACAAAAATCGCACATGGGAGCTTGTATCACTATCACTAGACAAGAAGGTCGTTGGATGCAAATAAGTTTTCATAATAAAGCAAAACCCAAAAGGGAAGATCGAGCGATACAAAGCACGATTGGTTGTCAAAGGGTACAATCAAACGTATGACATCGACTATGATGAGACATTTGCACCAGTGGCGAAGATGAGCACAGTGAGGACGTTAGTCTCTTTGGCTGTGAATGGTGGGTGAAAGCTACACCAACTTGATGTGAAGAACGCATTTCTTTATGGAGATTTATTAGAGGAAGTGTATATGGAGATACCATTAGGCTTCAGCATAAATCAAACCGCAGACAAAGTGTGTAGGCTCAGAAAATCACCCTATGGGTTGAAGCAGTCTTCACGAACTTAGTTTGACAGGTTCAGAAAAGTAATGGTAGGCATAAAATATCAGCTGATCAATGCCGATCACATAATGTTCTACCGATAACATGAAGGTCATACCACGATGCTTGCAGTGTATGTAGATGGCATAATTATCACAGTCAAAAATGAGAAGGAGATTGCTCAGTTAAAGGTGAGATTAGGAAAAAAAATTGAGGTGAAAGATCTTAGACATCTTAAATACTTTCTTAGGATTGAAGTTGCTCGTGGGGCAAAGGGGATTGTCCTATCTCAGAGGAAGTATGTACTAGACTTGCTGAAAGAGACAGATATGTTGGGGTGTAAGTTTGCAGTTACTCCTATCGAGCATAAGATCAGATTGGGTGCAATGACATGGGAGCCAGTAGATCAAGAGAGGTACCAGAGGTTGGTAGGCAGTCTGATATATTTGAGTCATACTCGTCCCGACATCTCATTTGCGGTTAGCGTGGTGAGCCGCTATATGCACGATTTGAGAGAAGGTCATATGGATGCAGTGTACCAGATTCTGAGGTATTTGAAGAGTGTACCAAGAAAATGGTTGATCTTCTGGAAGAATGATCATATGAATATTGAGAGCTATTGTGATTCTGACTGGGCTAGCTATGCTGATGAAAGGATATCCACATCAGGATACTACATGTTCGTAGGGGGCAACTTAGTCTCTTGGAAGAGTAAGAAGTAGTCGGTAGTAGCAAGCTCGACAGCAGAGACAAAGTACAGAGCCATGGAGTTAGGAGTTGTTGAGATGTTGTGGTTGAAAGGTTTATTGACAGATCTAAAATTAGATCAAGGGACTCAGATGAAATTGTGGTGTGACAATCAGTCAGCAATTAGCATTGCCAACAATTCGATGCAGCATGATAAAACCAAATATGTGAAGATTGACCGATTCTTTATAAAAAAGAAGTTGGACAATGGATTATTGAAATTAAGTCATGTTGCTACCAGAGATCAAGTGATATATTATCTTACTAAGGGACTTACCTCATCAGACCTAGTTAGATTTTGTGATAAGATGGATTCAGTGGATATCTTTCGCCCACCTTGAGGAGGAGTGTTGAGATCTATTAAATATGATAACTATTTTAGATAATATTCTGTATTAATTAGAGAATATTCTATATTAATTAGAGATTTATGGTTGATTATCTATCTATTGTATTGGTTGTATATATATAGATCTCAATGGTATGAATAAAATAGTATTACAATCATAAAAAACAATTTATACAAGCAACGAAGCACAACTAATTAAGTCTTGCAAGTATTTTAGCATTAGTACTGGACAAAACTAAAAGACTGGACAACAAAGGCTACTTCCTTTTCCTGTAATTTAGAGAACCTTCTAAGTTCTCTTATCTGGTACTGGTAATAACTACTCAAATGTTAGAAACTGCATAATCAAATTTATTCTCATCTAGGTAGGATCAATATTTCAAAATTAAAATTATGAGATAGCAGAACTGGTCTTTCTAGAACTAGAAGGCGCTTCATGATTGTGCCTTCCTTCATATGTAGTCACAAAAGATCCCGGCTCATCCGATGCCTTCTCTACATACTTTCGCACATTGCATTTTGGGCTTGTGCATCGATAGTAACTCCTGAATTGAAATATAAGATCATAATTCATAAATCAATGAAATAGTGACATCAATAAAAAGCTCTTCTTGGCTGCTACTTGATTGTTCCCTTCTTTTCTTTCGGAACTATTAGTAAACCAGATCACTACTGATAGTTTTCTTTAAATAAGCATAAGGAAAACGAAAACTATTAAAGAGAAAAGACATAAAATGAACTACTACGAAACACAAGAACCATTCCCCTGTAATCTTAATTTTTTTTTATTTTTTATTTTTTATTTTTGTCATAGTACCATCAGCGCACCTGTACTGGTCATGACTCATGACCAGTACCTGGGATAAGGGTACATAAAATGGTATGAGGTAATGTAGAAGTACTGTAGAAAATATGGTACAGAAAATGGTATGCGGTAATGTAGAAGTAATGTACCTGGGATAAAGGTTCCCCTTTACAACTTTCTGCCCATATTTTCTCCAGTGGAAACCATCTCCTGCTACATCTGTTTCCATGGAAGCTTGAACTGGAGTTGCAGCATCACCACCTCCCCCAGTTGCACTTCCACTACCAATTTGGCCATCCTTCCTCCTGATATCCAAACATAAACAAAAGAAGGAAATATTTAACTGAGGTATGTTAAGGTTGATTTCAAATTTACTTATTCACAAGCTCTATGATACCTTCTCTTAAAATCAGGTTGATCAAAATCAGCACTAGCTGATACGCCACCAAATTCAGAGACACTGCCAAAATTACCATTCTGCCCCTGATAGCAACTACTGAAGCTGGGCAAACTGAACTCATCCTGGCCTTCCATCCTGGGCTCAAAAGCACTTGCACTTCCCATACCAATTATGTTTCCATCAAAAGCAGAATTATCTGAGCCAGTACTATTTTGTTGTTGCCGTTTTACAGGTTGCGGTTTTGGGTGGTTGTGTTCCCCTTTGTAAACTATTTCTGCTATTTGTCCATCAAGTGTTCTTTCCACCTATAAATATATGCGTATACTTGAAATTTCAGTATGCACCAGCTTTTAACAATGACTGATGAAAATGGGATACGTGGTGTATTAACATTTGAAGTTCATTATGGTTGTGTTGAACCATAATCATCATGCAATGTACAAACTGGACCAGCTGTGACATTATCAGCATTGGAACATTGATAGGTACCTTTTTCTTGACGGGACAATTGGGGTGAGTGCACTTGTAGTAACTCCTGGGAAATTCACTTCCCTTCACTTGCTTCTGTCCATACTTCCTCCAATTATACCCATCATATGACGGCCGGTCAGCTGATCCGCTGTTTGTTGTTTGATGGCTTGTCTCCTGATCTGTGCTTTGAGGCACAAATCCTGAAGGGTCGGTGACTTGGCTCGTGTTGGCAGTATGAGGCTGTGAGGATGGATTTGAGTAGTATTTTTGTGCGGGCTGCATTTGGAGGCTGTAGTTTGGCTGATCGAAATCAAGGTTTCGAGACGAGCCTGGTTGATCTGTTGCTGCTTGGTGGTGAGCCGATGTGGTAGTTTCCTGTTTTTTAGTTTATAAATTATTGCTGATTGCAACAATCTGTTTGTATTTTGCTTATTATATAATGCTTCTGATATCCTGGCAGTATGCACCAAGATGACACAAATAAAATAAATAAGAGGGTAGTAAAATGAAGAACATACATGTAATATCACGATGAGCAATACCAGAACTTAATTCATCTATGGTGTTGCGTGTTATATTTGTTTATTTCTTTTTCTAATATGAATATCAGATACTGCATACCGGATTGGCGAAGAGCAATGCACTTCTTCTCGAAACAAGCTTAGGTGTTGGCCTATACAAAATTGACGGATTTGACCCTTCTTTTGATGATGTTTTGTCAGAAAAACCAACACTGATTGATTCTGAAACCTCATCCTAAAAACATTCACATAGCATTAGGCAATAACCATCAAGTTTGAAAATGTAATCAAATCTCTAAGGAAAATAAAAAAGAAAATCTCGCCATATTTTGTAAAAATAGCACTTTACACCGTTTGGATTTTAATTGACATAATATAAAATGTTGAAATGAAAATTCAAAATGTGCAATGTTAGGTATCAGTTAGAAGATGTCCCAAATATCAAAAGAATTTTACCAGTAAAAAGAGGGATAATTTGGTATCAGAAAGAACTTGTATAAAAAACATACCACAGTAGGAGCGGAAAACTGGTTTGGTTTGGGTTTAAATCTGATGCTCTTTGGTTTAATAGCGATGGGAGAAACAGAAATGGAGACTAGTCGGTTTTTGGAGAAAGGCCGAGATGCCACAGGCTTGGCCACAACAATCTTCTCTGCATCTTCTGACATGTTTTTGCAATACTATTATAGGAAATTGGTTCTAGAAAAAGTAGCTGATGCAGTTCTTCAATTTTATTAGTTTGTTGAGAAGTTGAATATCTAACGTCAATAAGTAGCCCGATTTATATCTTGATCCTGCGAAAAGGAAAAAAGAGAACGATAATGAATGGCAATGGGTATTAACTATAGAAAATAATATTTGTCTTTTTTTTTGTCAAATAGAAAATACCTTTTGTTTTAACTGGGCCATATAAGAGGAGGAAATTGTATTTTTTTTTAAATAAAAGGAGGAAATTTTAATGCAGGGCTATGTAGTGCAAATATATATATTTGAAATAAACAGAAAATAAATTTAATGCCTTCTATGGAACTTAGGCTTTGAAAGTTCAGTAATACAGTATGCATAAAATTCTTGCGATCATAAGTATACTGTAGCAAGGAAATTGCAAAGTTTGGTCAAAATGAAAATATCTATGTGCCTTTATCTAAACTAAAATCTAAAAGACTAAAACCATTCAGTCATTACAGACAATAGAACTTTTTTTACTCAACTGAGCAAATTAAAGAGATCCTACGACACAATCGAGCGGCGTTAAAATGATAATATTATATAACTACAAACTTTAATAAGTAGTAATTTTATTTGGAAAAGAAAACACAAGATATGACCTTGTTACCTGAGGAATTTCAGAAAAAAATTAACAAAAATTAAGGTAACCAAAAGTAACATAAACAGAGCTGAATTGTAAGTGTACATACCTAATTGCAGAAAGAACCGTGTATCGACTACTCTTCATGAAAAGCAAACATAAAGTTTCATTTAGTGGGAAAACAGAGAGAACAGAGGTAACGGCATGTGATGCTCACGTGACAAACCATAGGGGCATGAAAATAACTTGGACTGGTAGAGATGGAAAGAGAGAAGGAGAACAGAGAAAGAGAAAGAGAAAGAGAGAGAGAGACCGTTAGGTCAGACTGGTTGCCACTCGGTAATCAGCTGTGTCTCAGCTTGAGGTCAAATAAATATACAGAAAGAAAGTGCTCATTCCATAGTGGTCCCTCTATTATTTGTCATTTACACGTTTGATTCTTCAACTATTTTTCATACTGATAAAGGACTAAAGGTGCATATATAGTTTGCGTGATTTTTCTCGTTATACCTAGTTACCAACCCATTTAATTGAGTGCAATGTATCAAAAGTAGAAAAAAACAATAATTTTCCATAGGTGAATTATATATATAAGTTGGGCTTCCAGTGACTAAATTAACTGAATCTAAAAAAGTAGTATATTTACGCGTACTGAATTAGTAAGAGCATTATTGGTTCCAAAGAAAAGGATAATTCTTTTACTCAGAAAACCAAAAAAAAAAGGCTAATGCGCGTGCGTACTCAAGTAATAACTAATAAGAGCATCATTGGTAGCTAACAAGTAACAAAAGGCTATTGCTGATGGAACATCTTTCAAGGCGTGCAATACAACATTTGTTCTCAAAGGTTTTGAAAACAATTCCATTTGTCCTAAAAGAAAATTCAAGAAATGGGAAAATGAAGGGAAATTTTCATCATAACACTAAGCAAGGAGAAGTTGGTCCAAGCAACTAAGCAAGGAGGAGGGGGGCAACCCGGACCCTACTAAGATTTTCAAGTGAGAGGGATCTAAAAAATAAATAAAGAAAGAACAACCGGTTTTTTATTTTTTATATGAGAGATCACGATTTGGAAAGTCAGATGAAGAGCTTTTATTGATATGAACATTTTAAATTAATTAGCTCCATATCTAAAAAAACAAAGTACGGACTAGGTATCCAAGGGAGATTACAGTCTTGATTCCTTGTAACCTATCATTTAAGTAGATTCCGTGTTGTCTAATTATATGTGATGGTGAATCCATGGAAGTACTAGAAGTAAATTATTTATATGAACAAGCAGCAGAGCAGAGGAGTTAAAATTGCATATAAAACAATAATTATAAATATGAACCTACTTTTCATTATTATTATTATTATTATTATTATTAGTATTATTATTATTATTATTATTATTATTATTATTATTATTATTATTATTATTTTTCTGTTGAAAAGTAAAAGCTATGGAGATCAGATCATGCATACATGACTTCAATGCTGGAGTTAGAAATGACACCCAAGTTACAGTACTACTGAACTCGTGAGAGCTGAAAAGAAGGGAAGAATAAACTTAAAAGTTAGCGCAAGAAATAATCCAAAATATTTTTGGGGGAAGTGGAAAGTATGGGCCCAGTGATATAAATACTTCCAAGTGATACGTGGCGTGGGATGTGAATTGTGAAATTCGAATTTCGAAAGGGAAGGAATCAATACACACAGAGTCTCAAAGAGAGGTGAATTTTATTTTTGAACCAAAATTTTCTATGGAAGTAAGAGCGTGCGACAGAACGTAGCGAATCCCGGGCGAGCATATTTTTCTAAAAGGTGGGGCCCACATCACAGCAACTTGTTACACGGAAGAAAGCAAGCACCGATCAACGAGATGTCTCACGCCTAACAGAGAGTAGCAGAGGAAGGAAATGGGAAATGGGAAATGGGATTAGGTGAGCGCTTTGGTTTGGTGAGAGCTTGTGACCGGTGACAGGTGACCAGGGAGCACTGCCACTTGCATTGCAACCCACCAGAGCCAGCATGTGCCCCCCCCCCCCCCCTCCCACTCATACAAATGTAACCATAGAAATATAGAATTTCCAAGCAAGTGTAAAAGCACTGGCCACTGGGCAAATAAAGACAAACTAAATCCAACCACATCTCACAAATGCAATATTGAGTAGGCAACAGAACTAATTAAATTGCACGTATTAAACACACACATGCATACAAAATAAACTCCAATCTGTTAGAACCCCACCTCAGTTGAATACTTGACCTCCCCACCCCACCACAAAAAAAAAAAAAAAAAAATTCAAGAACAGTCTAACGCAACACAATGTTACAATGGGCAAACACGCACACTATTATATTATTACCGATACAAACTGAAAATTGCAAACAACAAGCTCTAACAATTACAAATAATAAGCCCATGAAAGGTATCATTGTACTCCATTAACGACGGCTGTCAAGCTTTCCTTCATCCTCCATTATACCATCACCTGAATGCCTGTATGCATGCACACATAATAAAATTTTCAGAATTTTTTTTCAAAACAACTAAAAGACAAATAAATAAAGGAAAAATTCATCATTTGGTACTGACTGGTCCTACCTCAATTTAAACTTTTTCTTATTTAATTCATCAACTGTAACCTAACTTTTCTTAATAAAATATGTTTATTTCTATTTATTTGAACTTAGAAAATAAAAAATAAGAAACATTAATTTAAAAAGTTCAAGGATCAATTAATTCTTTTTTTTTGAAAGTTCAAGACCAAATTAGATTTTAAATTGAAAGTTCAAGGATTTATTTGGTGCATTTTAAAGTTTAAGGACCAATTTGATTTTTCTGAAGTAGTTCAAGGACCGACTTGGTGTTTTTAAGTTCAAGGACTAACTTGATACCATTTAAAGTTTAAGGGCTAACTTGGTTTTTTTTGGGTGAAAGTTCAGGGATCAAATGATGAATTTTCCCAATAAATAAATATACAAATAATAAATATTGGAAGTAACAATGATGGTGGTGGTGAATGGTGATGATAGATGATGAGAAAGAAAATGAATTCTGGTGCCCAACCTTTTATAAAAAGAAACCTTAGAGTTGAGCTACTACTAAGATAACCGCTGAAAACAGAGAAGGGACGTGACATTGGTACTTTTGAGAAACCAGTTGCAATATACCATATATACTATTCAAAACTATTAACAAAAAGATTGCTTGAATTTAGGACTAGGGAGAAGAAAAGATGAGGTCTGACCTCCAAGAGGAAGTTAGGTTACGGGCTTTGCGGTCCAAACGAACATTTTCTAAGGCATTAGAAGCCTGGATCACATCCTCTGAAATCTCATCAGAGTCATATCTCCAGTTATAATCATCTTTTCTCATCCTCCTATCTAAAAAGACAATATACAACAGCTAACTAGTTCAAAATTAATTATCTTGTCTAAAGAAATAGAAAAAGAGAAAAATAATAAGCAGAATGTCATCTAGGAGGAAGTAAAATATCAAGTGTATCATGTGTTGAATGAAAAATTCTGATACTAGGCACCATGTCTGAACCAGAAATCATATAAAACATTTCTTGCCTGAGTTAAAAAAAAATCAGGTTTCAACTTAGTATTGTATGAATCTAAAAACAAACATTGTGATGAGAGAAAGAAGCTACCTGATGCTAATGAACCTGGAACTTGCCTAGAAAAAGAATATGAAAGCATCAGTTTAAGACAACGAAAGGAATTTGCAAAAATCCCCTGAATCATATCAGGAGTGTACATCTTATATGAGCAATAACCATATTTTGAATCACAATTTCAACTTTTCCAAATGTCATGAAGACTACTTGTTGCTGCGCATCTTCTGTAATGGTATATTGTAGGGACTAGGGACCCCATTACATTTTTTTATCAACAAGAAACCAAGAGTTGCTTTGTTACAATACATTAGGTAAATTACAGACCACAATTACATACCTTCCAAGAGGTGGCAAACCACTGACAGCAGTGGAAGAAGAAGGCCTCCTGATATTTCTAGAAGATTCAGTACTGGAGCTAGAAACAGAATCAGCATCGTTTACAATTCTCCTCCCAGCTGCCATCCTCTGGTACACAGTATTTTAGATTTTTTATACCTCTAACTAAAATCAAAGATATGACAACATAAAAGATTGCTCATATATGATTTGCTAATATGGTATGTCCCAAGTCAAGAGTGCCAAATGCATAATAATCACATTAATTGCTTAGATCACAATCAATTGAGAAGGGAGCAATTCAAATATACTACAGCCTAAAATAGAAGGTACACAAAAAAAAAATACAAAATCGCATTCACTTCTAAAACAAAGGAAGATATTGCTGTACCCCTAACCTATGTGCTTCAAAAGAATATAAAAAAAAAGAACGCAATTTTAATATTCACGCAAGTAACAAAGACGAGAAGATTATTTGTGCTTCTAGTGATAATCAAAGAGCTGGAGTATTGGTATTTTATCCATTTTCTGAAGGGACATATAGATATATTTCTCATCTTAATATGCATGATGTTTTGCCATTTCTTGGCATATTATACAAAACTAATCAATTTTCTTAAGACACAAATATACTGTTAAAAAGATAAAAGGCATAAGGAAAGAGAAGTAGAAGGTAGAAAAAAAAACCTCATATTTGAGAAATCCTTCGAGAACATCAAGCAGTATGGGCCCATTTTCAGCAGTCCTGGTACCATCACTTTTGGTGGATAGTTCCCTTAACTCTGACTTCCAGAAATCCTTGGGCTGTACAGCAGAAGTATACCCAGGATCAATAAAGAGTAATCCTTTCTTAGTTTACACAATTTGAAACATATTAGGTTACCATACCAAAAGTGAAATGAAATAACAAAGAAATTTACCAAGTTGCACTCAGGGAGGTAGACTTTTAGAGTATGATTTAGCTGGGCCCATTCCAAGTACTCACAAACCAGTGCTGTCAGTAGCCTACCTGCATGATGTACCAATTCAATAAAACTGTACCACAGACTTAAGAATATTAAATGCTATAGATGGAAAAAGTAGTGTTAAGGCCCATCATATCTTTATTATTATTTTTTCACAGGCATAAATAAGTAGTCTGCACGTGTTGGGACATGCTAATTTTTGCTAATCCTTTGTTTAGAAATGATGATGATAATAACACTCTTTCTCAATCAGACACAAAGGAAGAAAATTGGTGGAATACTTTTGATGCTTCTTACTTAAAGCTCTAAGAGAAATTTCATGCAAATAATACTATGAAGATTTTTTTTTTCCAATTAAACCAATATTGTATTCATCAGCAAGTAATATCCAATATTGGTCAAATTGCAAATACACATACACACAAAAAATGGGCCACATGCAAATGAAGATCAACATTTAAGTAATAGTGAAGTGAAAGAGTAAATTGCGCTCACTTCTTTATTTTAATTGAACTAACTCTTTCACACCAATTTTTAAGGAACCTAGCAAGAACATGCAGTTTTGGCTTTGTTCTAATCGTGGTCTGATAATATAAAAAGATCAGCCTCTATATAGGTATAAATAATGACAATGTGAAGATTTAACAGAAGGAACAGAATACTTTTCAATCAACAACAACAACAACAAAAAAGTCTTTAATTCCAAATAAATTGGGGTAGGCTAGAAATGAAATCCAATCCAAAATCATAGAGAATGGAGATCTCAAATATCAAAAATCAATGATAGTAATAGTGATGCTGATACCGATAGTCATAATGATGAGAATAATGACAATGATGATGATGATGATCAGGGTACATTTGCAAATACAGTTAAATTCTTGGAATGTGGTTTGCAATAATTCAGATAGAATATATATCAAAGCAAACAAAAATTTATAAATAGTAAAACCTGAAGGAGAGGCATGAAGTTGTTTGGCTCGGTCATTACAGCAGCCAAGCAAAGCAGGATTTGCTCCCTCATCATTTCCTATAACTCTATCCTCTTCTTCTATTGCCTCAAATACACTTGCTCTCAGCTCTGCCTAAATTTCACCATAATTTCACATATAAATCACTGAAGCTAGTAGTATCATTTTTATATGGCACGGAACCAATAATAAAAAATTTAACAAAGGATGATTGAAGTCCTAATGATTTCAATATGGTCATTATGCTACAACAACCAGTAAAGACAAGACCTCTTTGTCAATTCAATACTTTTATTTTATTTTATTTAGAACTTCAGTTGGGACCTGTCTTAAACAGGTAGTTAGTTAACAAACAGCCCAAACTGGACAGAATCAAGTGCCGATTCAGAACCTACAGAATATTCAGTCTGGTACTGAACATTCCATTAGTTTCATTTCATGAAGCAACCAAACCACATTTGAGAACCTCTAAAAACTTGAAACAAGGTATTTACACAATAAAGGTGCGGTACAAGTACTGTTTAAGAAAGGCAACGAAATGGATTCAGATCGCAAAGGCGTAAGCACTTGAGAGGGCATCTAATGGGAGCAAGGGCACATTTGAAGAGGGATCTATCTTAAAGACAAAGTTATATGTTCTCATAAAGACTAGATTACGGCAAGAAGGAAGAAAATAAGAAAAAGGGTGAAGAAAGAGAGAGAAGGCAGAAACCCTAATCTTGGCGAGCACCCCCTTCTTCTCGAGAGTGCGCGTGACGAGCGTTTTGAGCTCCATCATCTCCCTGGCGTAGTCGTCCATTTTCTATCGCTGGGTTTCTTCGTTCGTTCGCTCGCTCGCTCTCAAGAGGAGAGGAGAGGAGAGAGGAGAGGAGAGGAGAGGAAGGGCTTTGTAATTTGAAAATAAATTATAATTTGGGCTTTATAATTTTAAAGTTCCCATTTAATCTAAGAACATATTTAATATTGAGTTTTTATTTTTATGTATCATTATTTATTTTTAATTTTAATGTTGAAAAGATAGTTTTTAATTTAAAAATTTTAATTATAATTTTTAATAGATTAATCTTTTGATAAGTTATTGAACTTCAATATTTATTTATATTTGATCATTAAATTTTTATTTATTTATTTTTAGTTACTGAATTTTGATGTTTATTCATATTTAATCACTCTTATTAGTTTTTTTAATTCAAAGATAATTAAAATAATATTATATTTGTTGTCAAAATTAATTGAAATAAAAAATAGATAAATGAAATAAAATTATATTTATTTTTTTATTAATTTATTAATTATTTTTGAATAAAAAAGTAATATGAATAAATATACAAATTCAATGCTGTGACAAAATTAACCCTTTCCTTTTCTCTTCTCCCGCTTTTCGTCGTCCGATTTTTTGTTTCGTCGATCAACTCTACTTTTGTCGATCAACTCTACTTTTTTCTCTTCGCCCCTCTAAGTTGCCGCCCCATTTTTGTCACTCTCCTTCTCGCGCGCCGTCGACATCCTTGTTCTTCGCCGCTCCTCTTTCCGTTGATCTCCCTTTCCTCGGTTGTGACGATCGCTAGCGCTTCTGTTCCTTCGATGTTTTCAACAGAAGCATTTTCCTTTTTGTACCTGAGTGTCGCGTAGATTGGTGCCAACAAAATCGAATCAAGACTATTTCGTCATTTGATTGTGTGGAGCAAGCAAAATCAAGGTTGGACTACTTTCCCTCATTTTTCTTTCCATTGTTTTCTTTCCATTGTTTTCTTTCCATTGTTTTCTTTCCAGCAAAATCTGATTCTTCAAATCAACTGAAAATGTTATTGGTTTTGCTCGTTTTTATTGGGGTTGTATAATTTGAAGTTGGACAGTTTAAGTGGAAGTCTGAAAGAGGAGGTAAAGAGTTATCGTTTGAGGTTTCTCGGACCATATATCATGCATGGAGGTTTTACAGAGCATATGATCGAATTATTACTTCCATCTATGATCAAATTGGAAGCAGGTAAGCATAAATTATTTATCTTGCTTCATCTTTCTTTGATTTGCATGTACTCAGTTTAATGAGCTTAACAGATAAGTAGTTAGGAGAATTCATATTTATTTTCAGCACAATTGATGAAAGGTGTACTACCTCTTTCTTCTAGGGCAGGAAGGGCTTTTGCAAAGCTATTCAAGTCCCAGGTGCTTGCATTTCTTTGTTGTGGTGCTGATGAATTGCATTTATAGTTCAGGCTTTTAAAAATGAGTATCATAAAAAGCCATAGTGCAGATAAGGTCTATTTCAAAGACCACCCAAGCTCTATTTTATGTTCTTCTAGGAACAAATTGGAGTCCGACGAGTCTTTGTGGTACCTCTTCATGTATAACAATCGATGTCTACGGTACTTTCAAGGGCCACAAAGAGAGGTATATACATGCCCATCTAGGTATAGTTGTACTAGTTAATTCATACTGGTACAAACATGTATAGCTCACCTCCTTATCAGATTTTGGGCTTAGACAATCATATAAAGTAACATTATGGTGCTGACTGCTACCGGCAAATACCAGGAATGTACTGCTTGTTTCAACAATGTTCTTTAAGAAAATTTGCATAAAAACCCACAAAATTTCTAGAAATTATGTTATTTTGTTTGAACATGTTCTTTTCAAAATAGTTTTTGTTAGGAATACTTATCCATATGTAGGAATATTTATTGATCATAATATGTTATTTAATTTGTTGATGTATGAGATATACATATGATCAAGAGTTACAAGTAAAATGTGTCCATGCCCCTTATCTCTGTGTGAGTTCTGTTGAACTGGTATCGTAGCACCAAAACCCAAAACTGGCAAGCAATATTGTCCATAAATAAAATAATAATCATCACATCTCTAACAAATTTATTTCTCTACTTTGACAGGTATTATCAATATGTTAAGGTAAGCGAGCTACATTTTCAAAATTGATACATCATAATTATTCTTTTGTAAGGCACATTGTTTCTGGCGCTTTAATAATTTTCTTTGTTAGTTTAACGAAAAATAATTTTCTGACGGTCTACTTACCATAGATTAAGCTACTTGTAATTTCTACTATAAATCTTCATACGTGAACAGTATTAATTCTATAACTCAAGTTTGGCGCGCCAATTGCTGATGTCATGAAATACAATCTCAATCTGAACCCGGCCACTACACAGCATGTAATGTAATAGTACTGCAAAGGACATCGTCAGATAGAAAATCTTGCAAAAGCACTTAATGTCACTCAGTCCTTCGACTTCAAGCATTAAAACATATATGACATAGTTATTCTCCGAAGCAAAAGAAAAACACACATCAACAACACGTGTGAGTATATGGCGCATGGCGTGTTTGTGTATATATATATATATATTATAGCTAATAGCTTATTAGTTAATTAGATAGCGAGCCTGATCTTGCATTATTGCATTCGAGTTCTAAGATCATTTAACGAAGAACAAACAAACAAACAGACAATTAACTTAATTGTACTGATTTCAAGTCCCAATAGCAAATTTACCGGACTCTATATTCTCTCCCAGTGTGTTACTCTCAACATCTATCCAGTAAATCTCAACAAATTCAGGGGCATCATAATTAACAATTGCCACTCAACCAGGCCCAGAAGCCACCCATATAAAAGGATAAATAAATAAATAAATAATATATATAAAAATAACATAAGAGCAACGTCCTACATCGACAGAAAATTGGAGGCTCTATCTTTCCCTCCCCCCTCTTAAAGGGGAAAAAAGGCTACTTTAAAACACGACAAGACCTTGTCCCTAGTCACAACATCTTAAAATCTGTAGCTAGGTTCAACATCCATGGCCCATGCAAATTTTGCCAGGAGCGATTTGTTGAATATCTGTAAATCAAGCGGAATAAGAAAACAAATATATTTTCATAAGTTTCTTGTTCCAAGGGGCATGTATACTTTCTTAGGGTGTGTTTGTATGGTGTAGAATAACACTATTTTAGGAATGACAGTACCATTCTCAGATTAATAACCATTCAAATACAAAATTAAAATCGAGAATAGTAGAAGAACGGTGCTAATCCGCTAACCCATAAAAAACATTGGGTTAGCGGATTAACGTCCATGAGGGTAGTGAAAATAATAAAAAAATATTTTTTTTCTTTTCTATTAGTATGTAGTATTAAATAAAATACTAAAAAATAATTAATTATTTTAACTATTCTCTCCACCATTCTCAAGTTTCTATCCAACTAATATTTTACTAACCCGAAATAGTAAAAATTAGCACTTTTCTCATATTTTCCGAGATATCACTAACCTCACACTATTCTCAACTACGAACCCAAACAGTGCTATTCTTACACTAATCCCTTCACCATCCAAACACACCCTTAATGAATAGGCAAAGTGGAATATCAACAACAGATGCATCCACAAAACCATATGCAAATATTACCTTCTCGATGGGGACTTCATGGCGCTTGCACCATGCAACAGTAATCCTAGGATCAAGGTAGTTTATCTTTGATGTGCCTAGAGCAACCGTCTTCAGGTCCTCCTTTACCTTCTTGTCAAGCTCCATTTTTTCTATTTTGGCATCTATTTGGGTCAGCTTCTTCTCAATCCTGTATTTCGCCACAACATACAAGTACACAATGCTCACAAACTTAAAAAGCTTCCAGACTTGAGTTGATTAGCTTTTTGTTCGAAGTTCATCAACATTATTAGAATGTACTAGGTGATTAACTTCAACAATTTCCCAATAGAAGTTTGTTAACATCAAAAGATAAGTATAGTAGGTGATTAGTTTTTCAGATCCAATGAAACAGATGCTTTTTGGGTAGGGGTGCAAATTTATATGGATAACATCCGACCGTATTCGATCCATATCCAAATATCCGGACAAAAAATGGTATAGATAAGGTTTTCAGTTTTAATTATCTGTATCCGAATACTAGATGTATAATATATTATTCAATACATATCATAAAAAAAATTAATGCTATTCTCCATTACAATTGGATAGATATTATGGATTTTATATCTATCTGTGACAATATATACATATTATCCGTATTCATATTCGAAATTATCCGTATCCGTATTCGTATCCAGAAATATTTGTATTCCTATTCATATTCGTCGAAAACTTAAAATAGATACGGATGTAGTTTTAACCACTATCTGACCGTATCCGATCCGTTTGCACTCCTATTTTTTGGGGCCTAAAGATTTCTTACGCTTCAGGTGCCAAGTTGCGTTTTGCCTTCCCATCTTTGTCCTTTAGTGGAGGTTTTCCTTTCTTTGCTCGATTGAAGTCCTCCTCCAATTCTTCTCTTTGCTCCTGTCAATGCAAACATCACAAAAATCTTAAACCGATATCCGTTTTGATTAAAATCTTCTGAGATTTGGGATATAACCTTAATTAAAAAAAAAGAACCACAAACCTTCAACTCATCTATCTTCTCATTCAGTCGCAACATCTGTGCTTCATGCGACTTGGAGACACTCCTCTGGTGATTGCATATAATGGCCACCTATTTATCAATGTAAGGGAGGGGGGGGGGGGGGAGGAGAGAATGTGAGGGAGGTAATTCACATTTCGATGCGAGTAAATTGGAGTGAGTGATATAATTTATTTTTTCTAGGTCACCTCTTTGTTTGCACCTTGATAGACAGCAATCTTTTCTGGGAGGGTACCATCCCTTGTTTCACGGCTCAACTGTATGCACAGAAAACTAAATGAACACATAAATAATGATCAAAGCAACAAGCAAATAAATTTTAAAATTACAAAACAGAAACACAATATTGGAACATTTTCCATGTTCTCGATATGAGGTGAATTTTTCACATGCACACAGATTGAAATTTTTATAGAATTTATAACTAACATCCTTTGGATATTCCAATCGAACATTCTGTGAGATTGCAATGAAGGTTATTCTAAAGAAAACCATTTGATATCTATCTATGCCATATGACTTCCAAACACAAAATTGACAGTAAAAAATAAAAGATAAAAGAATCTTACAATGTCATCTAAGGTGATAGAAGCATTATAGGTACGGAAAACTTTAGCAGTCAGGCCAGGCATAAGTTCCCTCAAATGAGCATTTAATTTACTAGTGTCAAGTTTATCAAATAAATCATCTCCAGGTCCTTTTCTTTTCCCTTCACCATTTTTTGCTGTTCAATCATGCGACAGATAAGGAAAACAAGAGAGGTGAAAAGAGAGAAAGGAAACAACACAATTTATAAGATGTGAGAGAGTGATAGAGAGAGCTTACAGGTTCGGAAATCCTCAATAGCTTTGTAAACTGGCAACTCGACCTCCACAGTATTGAAGTATCTTATCGAATCTTTACCCAGGAAGTCAAACTAGAGGGGAGGGGGGGGGGCGGGGAGAGAGATGTTTAACACAACAAAAAGGTGAGTTCATAGTAAAATTACAGTTGCATGTTTCTAGTTTCACCTGTAACTTGTTAGGTGGCAGACATGTGACATTCTCCACCCGAAGAGTACAACAACCAACTGTATCAGCCTCATCATCATCCTTTGGACAAAATATCACTATTAATTTTCATAAAGGATGGCTTAAAGATATTTGTATTAAAATTAATTCCCAAATAAATGGCACCTTTTCATTGCCAGCCCTGAGTGCAAGCTTATCAATGAGGTAAGTGGCAACGGCTATCTGCCTCTTCATAGCATTTTTGCTAGTAAAATCTCTTGTGTAGTTCACACGAATGTTGTGAATATATTCCTGCAAAGTTAAAAGAAATATAAATCAGCATCAAGAAATACCCAAGCATAGTATGCAAGGAGGGATACCTTTAAAAGGCGAGCCTTTTCATATTTTTCCTTGTCACTCTGACCCTTCAAAGCGCTACTAGCAGCCAAAAAAACATATTTTGATTCTCTAGGATTTATGGGATCACTCCAATATGCAAGCCATGTCACTGTGTTGTCATGCTTCACCTCCTGCCACCTAAAAATAAATTTCATTTTAATTAAAAGTGTACTTTCATACATTTGATTTGTTTGTTTTTCTGAGCTGTCTATTAAGGAAATCAGTAAGGGCCTAGCAACTTAAGGATAGAATTACCTTTCCATCAGAAAAATAAATGATGATGTAAAACATCAAGATAACAATAATGAGGGCAACAAGGGCAATAATGATAATAAGAGGAGTGATAATAATAAGGACAGCAGAAAAACCAGAAGAAAGTTACTTTTCACCAGGAATGGGACACTCAGGAATTGGAGCTCCCTTTCCAATATTGATTGTTATGTCACTAGGCCTGATGCGCCGTTTGAGCTTCCCCATCTGCATTAAATACTTTAATTAACATTCGACATAATTTCTCTACTAAATAGACATACAAGAATTTACTTATGATTGTATATGACCTTCGGATGCTCTCCTCGTCCTCGAAATAATCCCGGCGGCTCTACTCTGAAGTTGCCAACCTACAAGTGAAAAAAAAGCTATGTCAATAGAATGTTCTTCCGGGTGATATATATAACATATCGAGAGAGAGAGAGAGAGAGAGAGAGAGAGAGAACCTTCTCTTTGACTCCATCAACTATGGCCCACATGAACTTCTCCTCTTGCTTGAGCTTTTCTTCTTTTAAAGCTTTTTTCTCCTGTAGCAATCATCATTGTTTGTTATTTCATTAAGCTGGAAAAACTTGAGTTTGAATTTTAGGCCTCTTTAGTTTCCTCATTATGATTCAAAAGGTATTAACCCTAAAGTCCTAGACCATCCTTTAAATTAAGAGTGCATGTACTTGCATAGCACAGAATAACATGCCTAGACAGCTCATATCATTTTTCATAGCAGCAGAGCGGAGCTTCTAATTTTGCCAGTCATACCATCCAGAGTTTATACCCTGTATCAGGTTTATATGGTGAATGTGAAAACTTCTAGATTTGTAAATTTACCTCAGAGGTCATCTGTTTTTTCTTCTCCTTCTCAGCAAGATGCCATTTGTAAATAGGGGTGAAATCACACAGCTCAATTTTTTTAATTACATGGTTTTTACCCAATATTTGCTTCCAATCATTCCAAAAGTTCTCTAGAAACTTCGGCTTTGTTGCATAATCAGAGTCTTTCATCACAGCAAACATTGTTGCAACCTGACAACAAAAAAAAATTCATAAAAAATTGAATAGATAACGGTTACTAAGTTCTGCAAATATAATTTTGGAAGAATAATATGAATCCAATTCTAATCCAGCACTATTTCTTCAGTCATGTTCCTATCCAGCTAAAACAAGGCTCCCCTAAGAGAATTACGATTATGGTGGAGGATTATGCCCCCATGATTCTATAGAAGACCTCCCAGTTCAACATGCGTATGAAATCCAATTACAAGCCTATCACAGCCATATTACCTAATCAAAGTGCCAGTGGATCAACATCTCAATGCAATCAGGATAGCATTGACCCATAATTTCATATTTCTAATCCATCTCAACTAGACACAACCAAGCCAACAAACTACACCCAATCTGAAGCATGAAAATAAATTACCAAAAATACTTTACCTCCTCCTGTTCGGGTGTTAGATCAACTGGCTGCCCATTATATAACATTTTTACCCTGTGAGGACTGTAGGGTGGTGGGAAGATAACCCCATTGTGCACCAGTGTGGTCCATTTCCGGCCACCGCCTGACCCAGGTGGCTTTTTGAACTTGGAATTTTTTGAATCTTTATTTTTCAACTTTGATTTATTCTTGAAATCCTTCTTTGAGAATCTAGTGCTGCTCTTCTTCAAATCCTTTGTGGACTTTGAGCTTGATGACCCTGCATCTGTTTTCACCTTTTTGACAGAACTAGATGGTGTAGGAGCACTGTTGCCGCTACTACTTAAAGGACGCTTATTTAAGCTTTTGTTGGTACCAGGAGTGTCTTTCACTTGCTCCTTGGACTTGGAATGATTTGATGACGTGCCAAATCTAAAGGATAAAGGTTTTTCATCCTCTGAATCATCGGAATCAGGTTTACGGGAACTTAGTGTTGTTCTAGATGTGTTTGTGGATTTTGCAGTGGTATTTGAAAACCTAGCAATCAAAGGTTTCTCGTCATCAGAATCATCTGGTGGCTCTTCCTTCTTTACCAATTCCTTAATAGAAACCACTTTATTTGTACCACCTGAAACTGGCTTTTGACCTGATGAAGAAAGATTAAGTTTTTTACTGATTGGCTTCTCATCTTCTGAGTCATCAGAGTCCTTCTCTACTTTGAGAGTCCTCTTCAAATTGGTCCTTTCATTAGCTACTGATAGTGGTTTTGAGGTAGATGCAACCAATTTTCCCCTTGATTTGTTAGAGCTTTTTCCATTGATCGAGGTTTGTGGCAGTTTAGTAGCCTTAGGAGGAGCCAGGGCTGGTTTTACATTTGTTGGTTTATTCTTAGACGATGGTCTTTTGAAAGTCAATGGCATATCATCATCGTCAGAGTCATCATTCGGAGGGTTGTAAGGCACTGGCTTTATGCACCCATCCACTGCCATTTTTACAATTTATAATAGAAGTATCCACCTGAAATACAAGAGAAATATATTCAATGGACAAGAAAAGACAATAAACAGATGGGGAGGGATCTCTTGACAATAGAACTTCAAACAAATTCAAAAAAATCTTAAAAAAGGTCTATGCTCAAGAATATAGATAAACTTTTTCTTTTTCTATTTTTAAGATTTTTTTTTCGAATTATTTAAAGTTCCATTGTCAAGATTGTCAAAATAGCCATCATCAAGTGACCCCTCCCCTAAATTGATACTGATGGCATGGTCAATGAGTATTATCAAATCATCAGTGCCTAATTTCGAATAAAACTAAATTAAGTTTCAAATGCATCACTGGTAATCTTGGCTTCTTAAGCATCAAAATCAGACTGAAACGGCACTGCATGAATAATCATGATATCTACATTTTGAATGAGGGAAAACTAACCATTGCTATTCACTTGACGGTACAGATGCAACTAGATATGCAAAGATGTATTGAATCATGAGATTGGTCCTGATTAATACAAAAACACTAAATAGAGAGATGGAGAAAAAAGTTGTAGGTAACAAAATGGACTGGTCAAGCAAATTGAAATTACAGCTTAGAAAAGAAGGATATGATGCAATAATGACACATTTTCCCGGAAATAAGACAAATCTATGCTCAAACAGTATCAAATAATAGTAGATGCCCAAAATTGCAGCAAAGAGATTGATTAGAAATGCTGAAAAATTCAAACTTCTGAAGGAAGACGTCATACAGTGTATAAATCTAGCTCAGAACAGAATGCAACGGTGATTGGATATCAAACGCGATGGCCGAAAGAGCTGGAGAGAGGGAGAGAGAGAGAGAGAGAGAGAGATCAATTACCAGACGGTCGCAGAAAGACAGCGAGGAGTGGCTCCGGCAATAGCCGGAGAAGGCGACGACAGCCCGATTGGGAATGGGAAAGGGAGATTGGGCGAAGGAGAGTGCGATAGGGTTACAACTTAGAAGTAAGGAGAGGCCGAGGCCTGCTTTCTGATTCTCCCCCCTTTTTAAACTGCCTTCAGAAAATTCAATTCAATTAAATTCAATTCAATACCTCAAAAAGCTTCATTTCCAAATTGATTCTGCTGCAATCTGTACTCGGTAAAAATACTAGGATAAAAAACTAAATTTACTTAGAAAAAAAATAAAGCAGACTTTTATAGATAAATAAATTCTCAAAAATATATTTAATCATCTCTAAATTTTGATTTATATATCTCAATGAATTCTTTATATCCAAATATTATGAGATATATATTTTTTTGAATTTCTTAAATATTTATTTTGAATTTTTAAAGTGACTTTATTTTTATATGTAAAGATTAATTATTTTATTATTATTGTAGTTTCATTTTAAGAAAATATAAAACAAATACTTTTGAGACTAAAAAAAATAGTTCAGTTATAGATCAATTGAAATGTTCAGCTATAAACAAATGAAACAAATACTTACTTCAGCTATCACATAGACTGCCATGGATCCATTGTTCAGCTATGAAAAAACATATAATTTGAACCATTTATATTTTGATTGAAATGCATAAATTTATACAATAACCTGATTAACCAAATGCTTCAACAAATATTCAAATTCTTTATTATTCCGAATTTTATAGTCATCACGAATAGAGTTCAAAACAAAGCTTATTAATGTTTTAAATGTATTTTTTTCAATATCAGATATCTTATTTTTAAAATCTTATATTGTATTTGTATCGAACAAATGAAGTTCTTTATTTCATTAGAAAGCAGTTTTAATAAATAATTTCTCTAGAAAGTTCTTAATCGACATGTTTTTACCCTCATTACTGTGTAAAGATATTTTTATAGTTACTGTTGTTTACACTGTAGAGATACAGTGAATTAGGTTATCCAAAATTAGTATTATATTAATAATAATAGATATATATGCAGTTATTTTTGTCAAGTTGTATTAAATCTAAAGATGATATTGGAACGCTGACTGACAACCCATCTCACTCGATTACAATTTCAACTTTTTTTTATCCGTTCGTTCGTACGTAGACAATATTGTAACACTTCATTTTTTTTAAATAGCAGACGAATAGCTATAACACTTCAAATTTAAAATTTAAAATCATAAATTATTATTTATTTATTGACAGCTGTTTATCTCGCATTTCAACTCAATTGCATCATGACATGACAAATTGAAAGAAAAGGAAACGATGAAAAAAACATGCTAACAACAAGCTTGAAATTTATACGTCTGATCACACAACAGATGTTCCGTACAGGGTGATTACAAAAGGAAGAAAACATATGCAAACATAAATAAAACTAAGATTAAAACGGAGTGAATTCTTCCTGAACCCACTTGAAACAGCAAGATCACACATCTGCAAAAATGAAATACACGTTCATATTATCTGATAATTACAAAGAATATAAAAAAAAAAAAATACATGCAACTGGGTTCCTACTTCCTAGTTGGGCAGTTTCCTGTTAAAATTTAAAAATAGAAGTTACCTGCCAGAAATTAGAACACATCAACTTGTGTATCAACCTCTGGTGCTTTAGCCCCTTTTGAAATTTCTTCATCAAATAGTGGTGCATCAAGTTTTGGCGGCGCCTAGTATTTATATTTCAAAAACAAAAAAAAATGGTTTAGTTAAAAAGAAAATGCAGCACACCACTGTTTCATACTTTTAATAATTTATGCTAAATTTCAAGACCTGATTTTATCAATGTGATAACTGATGTGCTTTTGCACACAAAAACCAACATGTCTCGTATTTTCAACTAGAACACAGTTTTTTTTTTTGAAATTATGCATAAAGCATGCAGTTGGATCAGATAATGACAGCAATGCACCCCTCAAATGTAGACAACTAAGTGAGACCCATTTTGTTCTCCTTGGACGACTAATAAATGTGAAAATGATATTATTAAGACGTTAGTTATGACTTCCATGTTTACATGAGTTTAATGTGATATATGAGAATGAGATTTATAAGCTGACCATGCATCGAACAAGGGCCCAATTCATGCCTCTAAAAAATGGATGTTGTTTTATCTCATTTGCTCCTCCACATGAGCCAAGTCTGTTTTGTGGGTCCCGATGCAGTAACCAATACATCAACTGTCTAGCTGGAAAGCTCACCTATTAATTACATAAAATAAAATTAAAAAAAAATCAGTCTTTTGTTTTGCCTTTGCTTTACACAAGAAATAAAGACCAAGAGGAACAAATGTTTTACCGGGATGCTAGCTGGAAATTTAAGATCTTTCTGTAAAATGTTTGCAAACGTCTTTTGCCGAGTTTTTCCTCTAAAAGGTGTGTACCCATATAACATCTCATACAATAGTATTCCTGTAAAAGAGAATAGTTTGTCAAATCTTCAAATCGGGGATGGCGGGGACAAAGGTTTATGTTTGATGTAAAATAGAAATACCACACCAATACCTGCCTGACCAGCCAGTTTGCAGCAATTAATTGATACTATAATACCGCACATTATGCAAAATACACAAATAATTGTATTGGTTATAAAAAGATAAAGGTACTCAATATTTAGAGACTCCCTCCTAACATTTTCTCAAATTATGGGCAAGAAGTTGCTCTCGCGAAAGAACTCTTGCGACTCCAAAGGCGAACAGGCGGCATCGGTTGAAAACCCTAGACGGGGGAGGCCGACGGCCTGGCCTCCCCCCGCCTCCCTCCTCCTCCTCGCCCCCTCTCTCTCCTTCCTCCGCTCTGACTAGACTTCCAGACATGAAGTACAAGCGCCACTCAGACCTCCGACCTCCGACCTACAACTTCGCGTGTGCAAGATCTGCTCGATCCACACTTCCACCCTACACTAAACCCTACAAGCGTCGCTCCAACCAAATCTGCTCGACCACCCTAAACCCTACAAGCGTCGCTCCGACTTTCCCTAAACCCTACACCTCCACCTCCGACTGGACTTGTCGCCTCCGACCTCGACCTAGGACCGGAGCTTCCCGCAACCACAAACTCGTCCAATCTTCCAACCAATATCCCTTATACCGAGCAGCACCCTTAACCTAGATCGAGATCTGCTGCAGCCACTCACACCCTATCTCTGACCACTGCCATTAAACCCCAGCACTCACCAGAGACCTAACCTATCCAAACCTAGATCTGCCGCAATGCCCCTAACCTACACCGGCAACTCAAACCCTAGTTCCTACCTAAAGTTGCCGCCACTGCCATTACCTAGCATGGAACCCCTAACCTAAAGCGGCCACTCAAACCCTAGTTTCGCCGCTGCCACTCAACCTGAGCCCTTACTTGAGCAATTCTCGGAGCCGCAACCTATCCAAACCTAGGTTCCACCTCTCAACTTGAGTCATTTCCAAAGCCGCAGCCTATCAAAATCCTTGATCCGCCACTGCCACTCAAATTGATCTTGATAACTCTAGAGATTTGAAATAGACCGCACGATCCGACCCGTCCCAGACCGAACCGGACCGTGGCTGGACCGTGCCCTACCACGGTCCGATCCAACGGTGAGTCGGTCCTCACTTCGCCCGAAAATGGACCGTGCTGACCCGACCCGTGGACCGGACCGTGGACTGGACCGTCCCGGACCGGACCCCCCCTCTCCCACCCCTCCCACCCGGCCCCCCTCTTCAAATCCAAATTTTATTTTATAATTTTTGATATTTTATATTTTTTTTGTATTATTTGATTTTTAAATTATTCAAAAATGATTATTTAAAAATTAATAAATTTATTTTTCAACTTTTATGATTTTTTATAATTTTCTGAAATTTTATTTTTTTACAAATTTTTTAATTTTTTAGTACTATTAGATTTTTAAACAATTAAAAAAAATAATTTGAATTAGTTAAAAATTATTATTTTTTCCAATTTATAAAAAAAAATTCGGACCAGACTGGACCGTCCTGTCCCGTCCCGTGGGGGTCCGACCTCCAGGGGCCAACGGTGGGACGAGTTTGGTTTTTTCGAATTTGGACCGCCTTGGACCGGATCGTGTGGACCGTCCGGGTTTGGACCGGACCGGCCCGGACCGTCTTCAATACTCTACCAGACTCGCACTTAGCTACAACATTATCTGACTGTCTTCTGCATTCACCTTTAGTTGCTGCTTCTAGAATCGTCGGGCCAACTGTAGCCCCATTCACGAGCTCCTCACAAGCATTCTCTTCCATTACGAGCTCAGACTCTCATTGAGCTCGCAACAAAGCAGCTAGTGCAAGGATCAAGCTCACATTCTTTTATTTTTTCATTTTAGTTCCCCATTTTAAGGAGATGTGCTTGTACTTCTATTTCTCTTCTTTTCTTTCTTCTAGCCTGTAACTCTTTTTATTTTAATTTAATGAAATTAATAGTAGGCTTTTCGACTGCTACATCAAAAAAAAAATATTTTCTCAAATAACAGTACTGGGAGTTTATCACTTCCTAAGTTCCCAAGCATGTGAGAAGATTATTTCTTATGAAGTCCATACAACTTTTAATGAGATATTTGTGTCAAGAAGAATGAGATTCAACCAAATGATAAGTTCATGGTATGAAATAAGAACAGAACATTTACCAAGGGCCCACCAGTCAACTGCACTAGTATGTCCATCTCCAGTGATAATCTCCTGAAAGTTGCAAATGTGCAAAGTTTTTTAGAATCCTCTCTACATGAATCTCTGCTAGAGGGTGGGGGAGAAAGACTGCTGGCAAGCTCTGCCAATTGCTCACAAAAACACACAGAGACTATTGAGAGACTAGAGAGAGAATAAAAGGATGGCAGGACCAAACCGTACACTCGCAAATTAAAAAAAAAAAAACAAAAACAAATAGAGAGAGAGATACCGGTGCAATGTACTCTTCAGTACCGACAAAGGAATTTGAGGCTCTCATTGGTTCAGCCACAAACATTGGAGGTATCCTCTTCTGTTTGCCTTTTTTCTTCTCTTCCTTTTCTGGAAGCAAGAGCTGCCAAAGAAACAGGAAATAGAATTAGCAAAGATAAAAAAACAGTTTCTTTAGGTTAACAAAGTTCACGTGTCAGGGAGGTACAGAACTTCAAGGCAACTCGACAAAAAGGACCATGAATACCTGTGGTCTACATGAAGTGAGGCAAGAAAGGTCAAAATCAGTAAGAGAGATGTGGCCATCTCTGTGCAGCAATATATTTTCTGGCTTGAGATCACGATATATGACACCTGTACTTAAAAATAAGTGCCATATTAAAATGCAAATTAAAATTTGAGAAGATATAATTTAAACAAACAAAAAGTCAAAAAGTTAATTCATACCTTGACAATGAAGGTACTCCAGTGCTATAACCACTTCAGCAGCATAAAATCTAAACAAGAAAAAGAAAAAAAAAAGATAAAACAATGGTTGTTATTTCCCAACTCAACACAACACAATGATTTAATTAGGAGCTAACCTAACAGCATCTTCCCTTAGGACTTTTTGCGGTTGCCGGTCTAATAACATAAATAGCTCCCCACCAGGGCAATAGTCAGTTATCAGACATATGTGCGTCTTAGTCTGAAAAAAATAATATAAAAAGATGTCACTTCTGTAGGCTATTCGCCTACCTCTTCAAAAACAGAGAAAAAGATGCCACTGATAGTTTTACTGAAATTTCAGTAGCCTAAAGAAAAAAAAAATTTCACCTGAAAAGATGCATACAAAGTTGGGAGAAAAGGATGATCCAACAGGTCAAGAATTTGTCTTTCAGCTGTTGCTCTATGAACCTGTTAGTTAGAGAGAGAAGGGAGAATAAATTAGCAGAAATATAAGAGCTGTTAGTTTTTAGGATAGGATTAACTGGATTAAAAAGTCTCCCTTTCTCCACTGTTTTTCATTCAAGTTGTAGTTACAATTACATAGAAGTCCCTAAATTATTGGTAATTACATTTACAAATATTATTCCCTCAATTCTAACTTTACTCCCCTCAAGATGAACTATATATATTTTTCATATTCATCTTGCAAATTACATTGGAGAATTCCGCGGTGTGCAATCCCTTAGTGAATACGTTGGCTAATTGCTCGGTTGTTCGGACAAACGGGAGACATATCTCTCCACTATCAAGTTTCTCCTTGATAAAATGACGATTGATTTCCATGTGTTTAGTTCGATTATGTTGTACCGGGTTGTTTGCAATATCGATTGCGGCTTTGTTGTCACAATATAATATAATAGGATTTTTTTCACTTAGTCCCAATTCGAACAACAATCTTTGTAACCACATCCCCTCGCTTACACCAAGAGCCATCGCATGATACTCAGCTTCTGCAGTTGATCTCGCCACTACATTCTGTTTCTTGCTTCTCCATGAAACCAAGTTTCCACCAACAAATGCGCAATGACCCGAGGTTGACTTCCTGTCATCTTGACAGCCGGCCCAATCTGCATCTGTATACACTTCTATTCTCATATGATTGTTCTTTTCGATGAGCAACCCCTTCCAGGGCAACTCTTGAGATAACAAAGGATACGATCCACGGCCTCCTGATGCACAACTCTTGAATCATGCATGTATCGACTTACTACACTCACAGCATAACTAATGTCCGCTCGAGTGTATGAAAGATAAATGAGTCTCCCCACAAGCCTTTGATATCGTTCTCGATCTACTTGATCGCTTATACCCCTTTTAAATCGTGATTTGGGTCAAGTGGTGTATTGGCCGGTCGACATCCAAGCATTCCGGTCTCATGTAGCAGCTCTAAAACATACTTTTGTTGAGAAAGGAATATCTCATTTGGTGTACTGACAACCTCAATACCCAAGAAATAACGCAAAGAACCAAGGTCTTTCATCTCAAATTCGGTGGCGAGGCTACCCTTAATTCTCTTCATTTCTACGATATCATTACCAGTGAGCACAATGTCATCGACATACACTATAAGAACACAAAGTTTTTCTCCTTTTCTTCGAATAAACATGGTGTGATCGACATTGCTTTGGAGGTAACCCTCTTTGATCATTGCCTTTGAGAACCTGTCAAACCAAACTCGAGCTGATTGTTTTAAACCGTACAATGACCGTTTCAACCGGCAAACTTTGCCCGCCACTTGTTCATTATCAAATCCAGGAGGTAGTTCCATGTACACTTCCTCCTTTAAGTCCCCATGGAGGAAAGCATTCTTCACATCTAATTGGTGTATATTCCAACCGAAATTCACCGCACATGAGATGAGGGTACGTACCGTATTCATTTTAGCCACCGGAGAAAATATTTCCTCATAATCTATGCCATATATTTGTGTATATCCTTTGACAACCAATCTCGCCTTGAGCCTATCTACCTTTCCTTCGGGATTGTGTTTTACCGTGAACACCCATTTACATCCAACTGTTTTCTTCCCAACCGGTTTTGAAATGATTTCTCAAGTACCATTTTTTGTGAGTGCCCTCATTTCTTCGAACATGGCCGCTCTCCACATCGGGTCCTGCATGGTTATTTTCCAATCACAAGGAACAATAGTAGAGTGTAGAGAGGTAGTGAAGGCTTTGAAAGTTGGTGATAATTTATCAAGAGAAACAAAATCGGAAATTGAGTGTGAGGTTGAGGGTGTCGTACTCCCCTTTAGAGTGCACAATCTAATATCCTTCCTTTGAGCAATAGGAAGATGTAAATCAGAGATAGGAATATCACCTGAATCAGTAGGTAGAAGTGAGCTATTAATAGGCTGAGGTAACTGATATTGGTCTTCTACTCGGTGCGGTTGTTTGGCCTCATTCCGACGAGTTCGAACATAGTGCTTCTCAAATGGCGGAATAATGCCTGGGTCCGTACCCGAGTCAATCGGATCTAGCACAACCAATAGTGCTTCTTGTTCTCCTCTCGGATCAACTAACTCACATTCTTCTACCCGATCTATTCCCTTGGCTTCTACTATTTCCCCCTCTCGACTAGTCTCACTAGTCGTGTTCACATAGGGAGAGGTGACGATATCAAGAAAATCAGTTAGGACTGTTGGTGAACTTATAGAAACACACGCGGAAGAGAAATATGGTTCAGACTCACGAAATGTCACGTCCATACTCTCATACATCCTCCTTTTCATCAGGTCAAAACATCTATATCCCTTCTTCTCTCTCGAGTAACCCACAAAAACACACTTGTGGGCTCGGACATCTAGCTTGCTAACCCCGGGAGTTGTATTGTGAACAAAACACACACACCCAAAAGTTTTAGGTGGTACTTTGAATGCATTCTTGCCTATGAGGATTTCAAGTGACGTGCGAAACTCTACCGCTCTCAATGGCATTCTGTTGATCAAATAAACTGCGGTTTTAGTCGCTTCTCCCCATAAATATCGAGGTACATTCATCGAGAACAGTAGACACCTAGTAACCTCAAGGATATGTCTATTTTTTCTCTCTGCTACCCCATTTTGTTCGGGAGTATTCACACACGAGGTTTGATGAATAATGCCCTCACTTCTTAGAAAATCTTGCATGGATTTGTTAGTGTATTCTGTGCCATTGTCAGATCTAAGTATCTTCACCCTCTTTCCATACTGGGTTTCGACCATTTTGTGAAAATTCCGAAAACAATCTGGAACTTCACTTTTACTACGCATTAGAAACAACCAAGTTACCCTACTGCAACAGTCAATAAATGTAACAAACCAATGAAAACCAGATGATGAAGCAACACGAGAAGGCCCCCAAACATCGAAATGTATAATATCAAAACAATTTAAACTTCTACTACCAAATGAAGGATACGTAGTTCTGATATGCTTTGCAAACTCACAAGCATCACACACTAACTCACTCCTACATTTCTTGAACAAGTCCGGGAATATCCTTTCAAGAGCACTAAATAGGGCTGCAAACGAGTCGAGTCGAGCCGAGCTGGGCTTAACTCAAGCTCGGCTCATGAAAATTCGAGTCGAGTCGAGTCAAGCTCGTGAAACGGTTCGAGCTGAAAAACCTAGCTCAAACTCGGCTCGTTACTATTCGAGCTGGCTCACGAGCCAATGCATGTGCGTTGACTCAATTTGATATTTAGATTTAATACATCTATAAACTATAAAGTTGGTATATCTAGAAGATTGGTATGAGAATTGATACAAAATTAGTATATCAACAAACTATTTTTTCAATGACATCTTCGCTGCATTAATTTGAATGGATGAACCAATAAAAAACTATCAAGTCAGATATACGAATCTAATTACGAGCGAGCAAGAGACGTCTTTAAGCCGCTGACATGGTGAGATAGTGAGAGATGATGAGAGAGGAGTTATCGGATTAGAGTTCGGCAAAAAAAAATTATAAAAACTATTTTTTATTCGAGCTGAGTCGAGCTACGAGCCGAGCCGACCCCAACTCAAACTCGGCTCATTTAACTACCGAGCCAGATTAGCTCGAGCCAAATTAGCTCGAGTCATTTTAGCTCGAGCCAGATTAGCTCGAGCCCGATCCGAGCTCGAGCTGAGCCACGAGCCCGAGCTTTTTTGTGCAACCCTAGCACTAAAAGACATGACCTAATCGACGATGCCACAAAATCATCTCCATTTCAAAATTTCCCGCAAAATACGTCTTCGCATCCAAAATATCGGGTCCTTGCTTAAGTCTGTACAGGTCTTCATTTCTCTTACCAATACCAATCACCTTACCCATCTTTAGCTCATGCACCACAACATCCGAGGGAGACAATGAGACAATGCAATTTAGATCATCGACCAATTGGCTAACGGACACGAGATTATTTGTGAAATTTGGTACATGAAGCACTGATGAGAGCTGAATGTTCGGAGTACATGTTACATTTTCAATCCCTGCTATAGAGCAAAATGTACCATCGGCTGTTTGAACTTTTTCCTTACCCGAGAGAGGTTTGTATGATTTAAACACAGTAGAATCTGGGGTCATGTGTTGAGAGGCTCCCGAATCAATAATCCAGGTTTTATCTACACCAGTCTTGGTAACCAACCCTCATAGGGCATTCACAGATTTTATCACAAGAGAAAGTAAAGAGAGTGGATAATGAGAATGGTAACCCAGAGCTTCATATGATGAGCCGAAGACTCGTGCCTGTAATTCTGTCATCTGAGATGTCAGTCGAGTTATCATCTCCTTCATAGTGGGCTCATATGCGCTAGTTTCACCATCAGATGCTTTGTCACTGGCATACACTCGCTGAATATGCTCTAGTGCACCACGACGACCATCACCACACCGATCAGTCTCTCTAATGTGATTGTTTCTATAACAGTAATCACACATTTTCATTTTGTCAGAGAAAGAAAACTTAGATATATTGTTTTTCAGTTCTCTCTCCTTCGGTCTGATAATACTCTCTTCTGTCCAAACACACCACAGATTCTTGAGACCCCTTCCTCCCCTTTGTTCTTCAGCGACAGAGAAGCGAAGCACTCAACAGGAGCACTCTCCCAAATCGCGATTTGGGATATCTCGATCAATTGATGACGGGGAAGACTTGAAGGGGTGACTGACTCCGCTTCAAGGAGACGTGCAACACACGCGCTGGACTAAACCTCGCGACACGCTCTTGACAGGAGTGAAGTACTCCATGTGGCTCGCGACACGCGATACAGAAGGAGCCTGGCGATCGCGACTCCAGTAATCACGCGACTTACTATTGAAGCGCAACTTCTGATAGGGACCAACAGGACCTCACGCGACACACGCGACAAAGACCTTGGTGCAACCTGCGCTCTGAGCAACTGCAGCGGCTACATGTGACGAAACTCGTCTAGCTCTGATACCATGTTAGTTTTTAGGATAGGATTAACTGGATTAAAAAGTCTCCCTTTCTCCACTGTTTTTCATTCAAGTTATAGTAGTTACAATTACATAAAATCCCTAAATTATTAGTAATTACATTTACAAATATTATTCCCTCAATTCTAACTTTAAGAGCATATATTGTATAGTGTAGCAAGAGATGTAAACAAACAAGTAGAGAGTATTAAAATTAATACAAGGTAGAGAAGGGGCAGACTAATAGAGAGAGAGAGATAGACCTTGTTGCGGTTGAGCATGACATTTTTATCCATGGCCTTCATTGCAAACAACTCTCCAGTCTCCATCAGTTCCACTAAGTGCACACTGTAGTCTCAAAATGAAAAACATAAACAATCATAATATACAAACAACAACAACAATGAAGTCTTTAATCTCAAATAAATTGGGGTAGGCTAGAAATGAAACCTAATCTGAAAGCATAAGATCAAAGATCTCAAATATCAATGATAATAATGATGATGATGATGATGAAATTAACAATCATAATATAAATTAAAAAAAATAAGAACCCTGAGTTGCATCATAAATTTAAACAACACACCTGATATTAAATGGTATGAGATTTCTTTCCCTAATTATAATTGTGGAAGTGCAAGGCTTATTACCTTCCAGTGTCCCCAGATCCCAATGGTTTAACAGGTCTGAAATGTTTTAAGCTGATTTGTTCTCCACTCTCTAGAATCTGAAAGAAATTGCAGCCAATTTTAACTAAGTCTGAACCCTGAAAGTATAACATATATACTGAACAAAATTTTGAAAAAAAAAATGCATGGCATACAGAATATGATATTTGTCAAGGCCAGAAAAGTTTTATTGAGTATGGACTATATGCAAAATTTTAAATAAAATCATATACTTTCTCAATAGCCATCCATGAGGAGTTGCTCTTCTTATGAGGTTTTGGAAGCACAGTCTTTGAGTGATTAGCCCACAAATCCTCTGGTGTCTTAAAGAATTTGGAAAAACCAAAAAGTTAAAAACTAATTCACATTATAAGTGTATTAGGTTTCATAACAAATAAAGAATGTAACATCTTACCATATTAGCATCAGGTAGTTCTTTTACAGCTTGATTCACATTGTCTGCTGTTTCTTTTACCTAAATCATCAACAGCAATATTCACATTCATGGATAGGAGATTAAAGAAGAGTCGGAAGAAACTATGACAAGCCATACATGCAACAACTTATGTACAAATGAAAACAATTCAGACACCATTACTAATTCAAACAGTGAATTCAGAAAAAAATATTCATACAGAAGCGCAACAGGTTGGTTTCGTTTTTTTTTTATCCAAATTGCATTAAGTGCTTCTACAGATGAGTTTGGTGATGTATTGTATGGTGCAGCTATAAAAACATCAGTACCAAGCTGATACAACTAAGAAAAGGTCTCGACACTATGATGATATAAATAGTGGATCAGTCAACAAAAGGGAAACATATTGTACCAGCTTGAAGCCTTCATTTGTTGTATCCTCAGGAATACAGTTGTGAAGTGGCTCCACATGCTCCGTTCCATCCAACTGCACCCCAATAAAATATTGCACTTCTCCCTGTTAAAACACAGAAATAAAATAGGAACTCAGAAATGAAGGAAGAAGACTACAGAAAATAGAATTTTTGTCTTTTAATGAAATTTTACCTTCTGGTCACGCATCGGTTGCAAGTGGAAAAGGTTCCAGAACTTTTTACCTGAAAAAAAATCTGGAACAGTCACATCTTTTTTCAATTTGTTGTTTAATGCTTTTTGTTCATCTTGTCACAATAATTAAAAAAAATCAGATTAGCATACCACTTTTAGTGTAATTTATGAGTTGAACAGTGACATCCCTTTGGTTGTCTATGGCATCTCTTATCTTCTTAACTGTGTCTCGATCTGTTTCTGGGCCTTGGAGAAATCTATAATAAATTCACAAACCAGAGGAAAGATTTATAGAACAAGAGATATAATGAACAATAATGTGTGTCTAATTCCATTTTTTGGTATGTTAAATATACCTGCAATTTCTGCCCAAGATCTCTTCCCGGCTGTACTCAGTTAATTCCAGAAAACTATCGGATGCAAATATCTGAACAGAAAAATGGAACCAACATTATTTGGCCCTTTGATTTGTGATTTTTATACTAATATGAACCACATTTTTCTGAATTTTTTTCTCTATGCCAAGACACTTCATTCTGGATATACTTTTTTTGATAGGAAAGATGAGAATCAAGCCCTTAAATTTCATAAATATCCATAAAGGACCCTCTGTCTGGGTTTCGAATCTACGACCTCCCACACAGAGGACATTGTCTTTCGCCACTAGACCAAAGCTTGGCTCTCCATTCTGGATATACCGATTACCAATTAATTCTTGTGAACTTTATGAGAAGATGTCTCAGCATAATAAGACTGAATTTCACCTGACCATTTCATTTTTACGGCAGCTAATATTTAAATTTGTTTTGCTTAATTTCAGCTCAATTTGTGCTTCTGATAGGAAATAAAAAGAAGAACAAAGGTAAAACCTAATGAAGGTCGTTACTTGCAGAAAGTAACAAACAAAAGAAAGGAACCAAAATCACACTTAGAAATCTTACAATGGGATTATCAGGAAGTCTGGGATCAGTAATGACAAAATTCTTTTCGATTCTTTCAAGAGTGGTGGCGAGATCAATGCCTCTTCTCATCTCCTTCTTTCTTAACTCATCATCAAAGCTCTCTAGCTTCTCGTCATCACTTTCTACTATCAGGTTCAGTGGATCCGGGTTGAGTTTTTCTTCCATTGCAGCATCAATCTCCTGCCGACTCGTATTTCCTTGGCCTAGACCGATCAAACTACAAAAAGACAATGAAAGAAATCAAAAAATAAGGATCTTCTTTATAACCACGAAGCAGCATTAAAATGTGCCAAAAAGCAATTATGAAACAGTTTTCCATTTTCAGATAAAAAGAAAAAAAATCTCATCTTCCAGAACATACCCCATAAAAGATAGTAGGCCAGATTTTCGAGATTTTTTAACCACTCTATCTGGAATCTCGCTGATCTTCTGTAAAGAGCTCCTTGTGCCTCCACCTGAATTTCGCCTACTAGGAGGACCACCTCCCGAATTTCTCCTGCCAGCAGTAAACTCCCTGCCTTCTGATTTTCTTCGAAGTGGAATGTTTACCGAATCAGAGAAAGAAAATGAGCGAGGGTCTTTCACAGCCATCACAAGCTCTGAAAGTGAGCTACGTGCCTTATCCTTTTGCCTTGCTGGGAAATTAAAAATAAAATAAAAAAAGAAGAATCATTCATGTATATTTAAATGGAAAGAATAAACTTAGTTTGAGTGCAGCTTGAGATTGTACCATCGTAACGGATGAGCGATTCGGGTAATCCATTAGGCCGTACCATTGTATCTTTACTCCCTTCTGTGTGTTTACTGACCTCTACTTGCATCCTTTAAAAAACAAAATATATGAGAATTTGGTAGTGATAGTCAAATGTTAATGTCAAAGAATAATGATCAGATAAGTACATAAACTTAACCAAGTAAATACAAAGCCTCCAGAGGTAGACAGTGAATAATCAAATGACATGTAAGTTGACGGTTTGGTACAAGTACAAGCAAATTCTTATTCCAAGCCCTACAAAGTAAGAGCTACAAATAGAAAAACCCCAGAAATAACAAAAAATGTTCAGCTGTTAAACTATTGTTTCTTCTCATAGGCAATAAGCTGAAAAACTCACCCGATAAATTTAAGAGTATTGCCTAGTTCATCCTTGATAGGTGCAATGGTCAAAAGATTCCAAAAGGGGGTCCCATCTTTCTTGTAATTTAATATGCGCCCGCAGTAACTTGTACCAGATGCAAGCGCCTCTCTTATCTTTGCTAACTCTTCCACGTCTGTGCCAGGACCTTGTAGGAATCGGCTTTACCAGGAGAAGAACATAAAATTCAGATAAAATAACCATAGTGACAGTTGAAAAATGAAATCACATCATGGACTTTGATATGAAGACATCCTGAAGGAACAAACAATATCTAACCAATGAACAAGTACTATGCTTGCCAAGCCAGTTCATACAGAAAGAACACAATATCAGCATATATTAGCCGCCAACATACAGAAATAACGCAATAGTTATATCAGCATTCGGCAATCTAACTATATCATTTGCAGCAGAACGAACTGGTACAGAGTAACAGAGAGCAAGTCCAACATACCAGTTTCTACCGACGACCTCCTTGGATGTGTACCCAGTCATGTTAAAAAATCCAGCACTGGCATAGAGAATGGGGAAGTCAGACTTAGTGGCATCAGACACGACAAATGTTTGTTGAAATGCCGACAATGCCTCTCTCAGTTCCTCAGAAACCCTAGGCAGATTCCCTCTTCTCATCCCTTCTTCGTCCTCGCTTGACGAGCGGTTCGACCGGTCGACGCCGCCAGACGAGCGGTTCGACCGGTCGCCGGAGCGTCGCGCCTCGACCCCTTGCAACCTCCCGGTCTCTTCGTCCGTACGGAGCACGAGGCCCCACTCCGCCGCCCGTTTGGCGGCTGCGCCGACATCGTCGGAGGAGGCGGAGGCGGAGGCGGAGGTATTGGCGCCGAGAGAGATGGTCTGGGAGATAGCGGGCCAGGTTGGAAAGGTGGGGTCAGATGGCGTGGATGATTGCGACGTGGCAAAAGGGGAGGAAGGTCTGGGCTTGGGCTTGGGCTTGGGATTGGGATTGGGATTGGGATTGGGGTTCGGGTTGAATACTTCGAGCGATCCGCGCGAATCGCGAGGCAGTGATGGGATCAGCTGTGGTGGCGCTTTGGATGCCCCTTTGTAGTCTTCCATATGCTCCTTCTATGATCTGAAATTGCAACAATATAATATAATATATTAATATTATTAAAAAAAAGTTTGGATTAATGAATGAAAGTCGTTGATCTTGTTGTCCTGACACATGCATGATTCCATGCTCAAAATGTGGCTGCAATGTAGAATCTAACAAAACTTGCCTTGCCCACATGGGCAACACTGTTAGGAATTTAGATGAGCGGTCCACACAATTACACACACACACATATATATTCCTTCTTTTTTAATGACATACTTATCCTAGTAAAATTGCAGAAAAACAGTGACGTTTTGTAACAACCCGGACTTCCTACCATGGATAAGTAAATAAAATATTCAATCATTCGATGACGATGACGATGACAATATTTTGTTTTCATATGTGAAAAAAAAATCGATATATTTTTATTTTGATAAATTAATTGTGTCAATTTTGAAACAAGCCAATAAACTATTTATATATGACATGTGATAAACAATAAAATGTACATATATTGTCATATTTTTTTTATGTATATAATATGTTTAACTTATGGATTGAAGTGATAGATATTCTCTCTCTTTTGTATGGCTAGCTGCCCTGGCTTGGCTGGGTGTCTGGGTCCCACATAGTCTGGATTTACTAACTAATTAATTGTTAATAGTGATCCTCTGATCCAAGTTCCAAAAAAGGAAACAGACATCACACATTAAAATTTTGTAACTATTCTATTCACAGCCCTGAGTTGACCCATCGGCCACCATGCACCCATTCACATTCACCCCTTCCTCTCCCCTCTCTCTCTTCGTCTCTCTTTGTCTCTCTTTCTCTATATGAAGATGAAGATGAAGATGAAGATTGCTAATTGCACTGATGACTGATGGCTGATGTGTCAGCTAGCGTTGCGTTGGTCGTTGCTACAAACAACCAATATTAATTTTTGGTCAATTACAACCATCGTGGAGCTAGCTTAACTAGCTAGAACATGATATGATATATTCTTCAACGCGAAAAGGGTACTTGTGTTCCCTAACAACTACAAGTAATTAAATTGATAGATAGACAAAAATTGAGTAGAAATTAAAGCTAGCTCCTGAGGAGGGTTACCTCTTAATTATATTTATATATCAAGTAGTGGAGAATTGCTGCTAGCTAGCTAGCTAGCTTGCTCTTCTATGTATCTAAGGTAGCTCCTCTATTGCAATCCAATCATACTCGAGTAGTGTAAGTGTATGCATAGCAGGCAGGCAGGCAGGCAGGCAGGCAGGTATATAGAGCAGGGGACTTATCGCTAGGGATGGGGCCGCATGACAGCGCACGTGGGGGGAGGAACAGGAACTGGAACTGCACCGCTGCCAGAATACGAATATGGCGCACCTCTCACTGCACCACGCTGCTTTGTTTGTATCTCTGCTCGGACTGCTCTGCTTCGCTCTCTCTCTCTCTCAAATTCTCAATCAGAGTGAGGAGTTTGCTCTGCACTGTAGCACTCGAGCCGGAGTTCTTGGATTATCTGCATCTATCAAACTTATATTATTATTATATTATTATTATTATATTCATGTAATCGTAACGGATAAACCAGTGTCTCGCGGAATCCAATTTGATAGCGATCGATTGGATGATAAGATTTCACTATATATATATATATATGGTTCTGCTGTGGCACTTGTTGCTGCTGTCATGTACGTCAACTGTTATTAATGCAATTTGAGGGAATGCCTAAATATTTTAGACATTATCAAACCTGATTCAGTCCTCATTTCATCTCGTTGCAATTTTGATCTTCTTCTTCTCCCACTTGTTATAATATTTTTACCCACAAATACAATTGAATCAAATAATTCTCTCTTATAATTTCCAATAGTGAAACATGATTGTCAGTTTCCGTTGCGTTTCGAAACCTTCATACAAAATCGAGTTCTTATAGATGATCATAACAAAGCTATCCTAATCAACAACCAACATAAGCTCCAAATTTAAACCAATCCCCTAGCAAACCCTATTAACCAAAATAACCAAGCAAATATCCAGAATTCTCAAAACAGAACATAATGTTGAGAATATTAATAAAAGAGAGGGTTCTAATGTAATTAGTAATAAATAGAGGACACATAGGGTACTGTTAGTTACAATAACCAACAGTAGTCTCGAAGTAGGTTAGTCTAGTAAATATGAATATTACCGTTGTTACAGTATAATGGCTAGTTAGTTTTGTTATAAATACAAACTTATAGATTGTAAGAATATAAGACAATACACAATAATAATACAAATGAAGTTTCAATAAATCACATTTTCTCTTCTACTCTATCTTTGTTAAACACTGAAAATCAACATGATATCAGAGCAAGTTCGAAATCCTGATTCAATATCGCACAGCTCAAACAACAAACAACTACTAGCAAAAGAAGCATACCAAAAAAATTGCAACAGCCACAAATCCACAACAGGCAACAGTTGTCTCAAATTCAAAACCAGCAAACAGCTGCCTGGTATTAGCTCATACCAAAAATAAAAGAAGACTTCTGTAAACTATTCTTAGCTAAAAGGACAGCAACCAAGAGAGAAGGTTCGATAGAGAGCAACTCCAAGAGATAAAAAAAAATTCAGAAATCTCCATGAGAGAGAGCAATGTCGGACAACAAAATAGCTACCACGATAACAAAATAGAAACCAGTATATATAGGACCATAAAAGAAAGTCAGTGAGCCGACCTGTACCAGCAACTGATACAGAGCTACAACTCACAAAATCTTGTGAGGGAGATATGTACCAGCACCTGCACAAGGACAACAACTCACTGACGAAAGAGGAGTTGTTTAGCTAATGAAGGAACTGCAACAATCTCCAAACACAAAAAGGAGCGGTACAACTAACAAAGGAACTGTACCAGCCATCGAAGAACTGTGCAGCTAACAATGAACTGCAACAGTCACCAAAACCCAAAAAAGGGGGGATTTTCAACACTAGTTTAGATGCCCCGCCGCGCCACTGCCGCTGCCCCCGCGCCACGCAGCGACCTCGCCCTGCCCCGTCGCTGCCGCTGCCCTCCCCCCTCCCCCGCGCTGCACCGCTGCCCCTCTCCTACTTGAGGTACTTCTCACACTCATGTCAGTTTTTGTTGAGATGTCGGAGTAATTGGTGTTAAATGACGAGTTAAAATGTTGTGATTGAATTGGAATTACGAAATATGATTCAAGTGCGAGGTTGCAATTGTTGAGTTAGTTTTTAATTGAAATTGTTGAGTTAGTTTTTAATTGGATTTAAAAGGGGTTTGTGCGAATTTAAGTGGGAAATTATTTGGTTAATTTAGGTTTATGTGCGAATGAAAAAGAGTTTGTGTGAATGAAAATGAGAATTTTGGTTTAATTATGAATAAAATTGGAAAATTTAGTTTAGTATTTGGTTTTGAATTGAAATTGTCAAAATTGTAGTTAAATTGGGAATAATGTGAAATTATATCGCTAATTTTTTTGATAATTAGATTTTTTGAATGGAGACATATCGTCAGATGAAAACGACCAACATGACAAGCCTCAACACTCGAAGGAAGAGTGTTCCCACAACAAGAGATCGAGGGCGAACCTGCAGAAACTATTGCAAACGCCCCAACACGACGAATACATCTTTTTGCCATATATACAGTAGTAAGAATTACTCGATCTTATTCTAAAACCCTAATTAATTAGCCTTTATATATATATATATATATAAAAGGTCGGATTCAGGGCCTGGGCCAGCCTGTGCCTTGGCACCCCCTTAACTCAGAAAAATTCATCAGCCCCTTAACCCTTTGTAAAATAATTAAACTCTTCATCTGGCCCATCCGACCCAGCCCCTCTAGCTCTTCTGTTTTGATCTCACGTATACCAAAAATAAAAAGAAAATGGATCGTCATTGATCGCCTCTTCCGCTCCCATCTCCTTTCTTCTGTTTCGACGCGACGCGAGACGCACATCACACACCAAACCGCCACCGCCTACGGCCACCGGTGATCACCTCTTTCGCGCCTCACTGACGCCTCGCTGGTGACAGTGGTGAGTAACCGTCACGCACCAAATCGCCCACCGGTCACACACCAAACCGCCACCACCCACCGGTGATCGCCTCTTCCACGCCTCACTGACGCCTCGCTGGTGACAATGGTGAGTAGCGGTCACGCACACCGATCACACACCAAACTGCCCACCGGTCACGAACCAAATCGCACCCGGTCACGCACCAAACTGCCACCGCCCACCGGTCACGAACCAAATCGCACCCGGTCACGCACCAAACCGCCACCGCCCACCGGTCACGCACCAAACTGCCACCGCCCACCAGTGATCGCCTCTTGCCCTCTTCTGCTCCCCTCTCCCTTCCTATGTTTCGACGCGAGACACACCAACCGATGATCGTCTCTTGGCCCTTTTCCGCGCCTAACTGATTGGTAAAAATCTCTGCCTACCCCAGTTTATTTGAGATTAAAAGATTTGTTCTTGTTGTATCAATATGAGAGGCTGTCGATGGCTTCATTCCATGATTCCATCGGACACCAAAAAAACTAGATTAATAGTTGCCACTGTTTAATGCAAATTTAATATTTTAATATAAGTTGAATTAATATAGTTGTTCATGCATATAATCAATGATGTTGCTTGCATATTTTACCATCAACCTTTGCATAGTTCTTCTATTAATGAACCAAAATGACGACCCCTGACATAAATAATAGATTATAGTTTACAAAATAATAGACTCTGCACTTCCATTGTCTTTTATATCCTTTCTACCTTAATTTTGCTAGGTATAGAGAAGTATTACAAACCTAAGTCAAAGAATAATAAAAATGAAAGGAGTTCACATTTATCATCTCGTGGGGGAGTGCTTGCATAAAAGAAAGCACGTGTCGACTTGAGTTCAAGTGAAGTAATTGTCGACCCTGAGATTCGCAAGCCAATTGACGATTATGACAATGAAATTAGGGATGAAATTAGAAGAGCATATTTGTTGAATGGTCCAACTCAACCAATTGGTCATAATTTTCCTCGCAAACAACAAGGAGATCATTTTAGGACTTTTCAAGAATCATGGTTCAAAAAATTTGATTGGTTAGAATATAGTGTAGAAAATGATTCAGCTTATTGCTTTTATTGTTATCTTTTTAAGCAACAAGTGAGAGGTGAAAAATTTGGATATGAAGTCTTCACACAAGAAGGATTTAATAATTGGAGGAAAGCATTGGAAGCTTTTAAAGATCATGTAGGTGGACTAAACTCTTGCCACAACTATGCAAGACGAGTTTGTCAAGATTTCAAAAATAAAAAACAAAGCATATCATATGTGTTATCTACACATAGCAAGGAAGCTGAGATTGTATACAGAATACGCATCACTTCTATTTTACATATTACAAGATTTTTTTCCTATTGTAAGCTCTTATTTTTCGTGGACATGATGAGACTCATAGTTCTAGCAATAGAGGAAATTTTTTGGAGTTACTAAACTGGTATAAAGAAAGAAAACCCGAAATTGCTAAAGTACTTTATGAAAATGCTCCTAGGAATAATCAGATGACTTCCCCGAGTATACAAAAAGAGATGGTGAAAGCTTGTGCAGAAGAGACCTCACTTGCCATTAGTAATGAACTTGGAGATAAGTTGTTTGCCGTACTTGTTGATGAGTATCGTGATGCATCAGTTAAGGATCAAATGGTTGTGGTTTTGAGGTTACTAACTAATGCTTCTAAATTCAATTAGCCATTACTAAAATAATATTTTTAACTCTTAACTTTATTATTGTTGATTTATTACTATGTAGGTTTGTAAACAAGACAGGACATGTGATTGAGAGATTTCTTGGCATTGAGCATGTTTCTGACACTACGACATCTTCATTAAAAATAGCATTGGAGGCTTTGTTTGCTTGACATGATTTATCTATCTCTAGATTACGAGGACAGGGATATGATGGTGCTTCAAACATGAGAGGAGAATTCAATGGGTTGCAAAGATGAATTTTGGATGAAAATTCTCATGCCTTTTATGTCCATTGTTTTGCTCATCAATTGCAGTTAATGTTAGTTGTTGTTGCAAAGTGCAGTTCATCTGTAGCCGATTTTTTTAATTATACCACTTTAATTGTCAATATTGTAGATGCATCTTGCAAAAGAAAAGATTGATTACTTCAAGATTACCATGACAGTATTGTAATGAAACTAGAGCGTGGTGATATTTTTTTCGGGAAGAGGAAAACATCAAGAAACTAGTCTTGCAAGACCAGGTGATACCCGATGGGGTTCACATCACATAACGTTGGTTCGCCTCTTTATAATGTGGGACTCGATATTAAAAGTGTTGGAGAATGTGAGTGATGATGTAACTAATTTGACACAAAAAACCACAGTTGCGGGTTTAATAGAGAAAATGGAGAGTTTTGAATTTGCATTTATAATGCATCTAATGCTACAAGTTTTGGGTTGTACTAGTGAGTTATCACATGCACTGCAAAGGAAAGATCAGAACATCATTCGTGCAGTTAGTTTGATTGTTGTTGCAAAGTAAAATGTGCAACACTTAAGGGACAATGGATATGATAAACTATTGGAAGAAGTAAAGGGTTTTTGTATGAATATGAAAATTCCAGTGCCTAATATGGATGATAAAATACCAGCAAGAGGTAAGTCAAGGCATGCTATTATCACTATTATTATCCTTGATTTGGAATTGAATGCTTTGTTGTTAATTTGTTGTTGTTGTTGTTGTTGTAGGTAAGTCAAGACGTGATGGTCAAATGATGAAGTACTCACATCACTACTGTGTTGATATTTTTTTGGCTGTGCTTGACTCGCTACTTTTTGAGATGGATGAACGATTTAGTGAAACATCTACTAATTTATTCAAATGCATTGCTTGTCTTGATCCAAGAGATTCTTTCTCTAAATTTGATCACGATAAACTTCTTGAACTTGCTAGTATTTATTCTGCTGACTTCTCATCAGTTGACCGTACATTTTTAAGAGGCGAGCTCGGCACATTCATTTATGATGTGCGAAATAGTTCAGAATTTTTAGATTGTCATGATCTTGTAACATTTGCCATCCAAATGGTTCAAACTGAAAGACATTTATTCTTTCCATTAGTATATCGCCTCATTGAGTTGGCCTTGATCTTACCCGTGGCAACAACAACAGTTGAAAGAGCATTCTCAGCGATGAATATCATTAAGACAGAATTGCGCAACAAGATGGGTGATAAATGGATGAATGATAACATGGTTTGTTACATTGAGCGAGAGATTTTTATCACTATTGACGATGAAAGGATTTTACAGCGTTTTCAAAATATGAAGACTCGAAAGATGCAACTATCTCAAATTAGACATTAGCGGTACGTTTTCTATTTGAAAATTTTAAATCATTATGATTGTGATATGTGGATTCATTATAATTGATAATTTAATTATGTAGGTTATTTTTCATGTTTTATTTTGGCTTCAAGATATGAAGAATAATTCATCGAAGTATTTCTTAGGTATACATTTGATCTTCAATCTAATATTTATTTTCTTCAACATTTACTTTTAGAAAATTAAAACATTATGATAATCGTATGTTAAATATATTTTTATCATTTAATCATATATCTTAGAAACTAATATATATATATATATATATATATATATATATATATATATATATATATATAAGATATTAGTTAGGGCACCCCTACAGATCATTTCTGGATACCCCCTATATATATATTGCATCTAATTAATAAGCCTTTAATTGTAGCAAACATTGGATTCTTCTTGTTGTGCATTAGATGTTGGTTTTATGTTAATTGCATCATCGATCTTTTACACCTATATAGAAATATTTATCTCCCTCATTTTTGTATTACACTTATATATAATTGTTATCTTTATCTCACCAATATTTGATTACACTTGATTTTTATTTTATATCTTTATCTCACCAATATTTACTTGTACACTAAGTGTACCATAGTTGCATATTGTATTATGCGAATTCAATGAACCTCATAGTCAATCCTTCAGAGTTGACGCTCAAGTTTGCTCTGAATGCGTAAGTATTCTCATACTTAGTTCAATTTTTAAATATTTGTACAAATCTTAAAAATTCGCTTGCAGGGGGTGTAAGCGTTATTGGCAACTGCACAACTCAAGTAAACTTGTGGGAGTAAATGATCCATTAGTTTTTTGACAGATTCCGGTATGGTTACATATTATATAATTAGCGTTATGATTAATTATAATTAATTAGGTCCTTGTACATGCATGCATAATTATGTGTATTAATCTGTTATTGTTATATTTATAATTATTATTAGTGCCCTACACAACCTAGCGATAACGAGTGCGGATATTATGTCATGCGGAACATGATTGAAATCATCAAGAATTACCCATTAAATTATTTTTCTAAGATGAGTAAAAATTAAATATACCCTAGTAAATTTATTAACTTTTTCAATAAATATTTATGTACTAATCATTTTCTTTTTTCAGAGCATCAAAACTTACAATCCTTTGACACCGACAGAGTACGAGGAAGTAAAAAAACTTTGGGTTGAGTTTGTGATTTTCTTGTTTTGACATTTTTTTTATCAAGTTTTATAATTTTGTAAATATTTGTTATATTTTATTGTATTATGTAGCATTATGTGTGTATGTTAGATAAATTAATTAATTAGATGTAGTTAATTAGTAATTAAATATAGTTATTATTATTTTTGTGAAAATACATGTGATGAAAATATTATATATGGCTAGCATATAGGGGCTAGTCGCAGAAACAAAAAAAAATAATTTAAAACAAAAAATTTACAGCGATTTTTATGAAAAATCACCGCAAAACAATTTGAAAAAAAATTACAGCGATTTTTATGGAAAAACCGCTACAAAAACCATTTCAGAGAAACAAAAAACAATTTAAAAAAAATTACAGCGGTTTTTATGAAAAACCGCTGCAAAATAATTTTGAAAAAAATATTTACGGCGGTTTTTATGGAAAAATCGCCGCAAAAGGTCATGTTTACAACGGGTTATTATATAAGAACCGCTGTAAATAATTTGCAACGGTTTTTAACAAAACCGATGTTAAAGTTTGCAGCGCTGCCAATAATAGCGATTGTACAACTACTGCTAACTGAGAGAAATAATTGCTATAAAAGCTCTTTTGTGGTGTAGTGTAAACCCTGTTTTAAAATGTCAAAGACAAAGTAGACTCACTTTTCCTAAAAGGAACAAGAAAAAAAAGAAAAATGCTCCGACTATCATATCCATTAAAATTATGAAAAAAATAAAAGATCACACTGCAGGAAACAAATAAATGATCAATCATTTCATTAGATGAGAAAAAAGCACAAATTTAAGAGCCTGATCATCCCCTTCAGACCAAAACATCTTTAATCAATATTTTACTTAGTAATGTCAATCAAATAAATATTTTAATCTTAAGAGAGAGTTTAAATTTCAAACTGAACTGCCATAGAGACTTTGATACATCAAAAAAATTAAGAAACATATACATTAATGGTACTGAAATGATATTAGAAGAATGAAACTTCAGGAGTCTGTATTTGATTGTAACAGATTAAAATTAAAATGTAATAAAATATCAAGTATAGCAGCTTTCTTCTGTCTTAATAGCACCCAAAATAGTTGAATTTTAATACTTCCATTATTCCAAACCTGAGCCATTGTAATAGTAAAATCAAATTTGACCTTTTGATATAAATTTGAAAATGAAGTTGCAAGAGAAGAATTATTATACCAAATATCATGTCAAAAAAGAGTATCTTTGCCTTTGTCATTGCCCGCTCACTTCCTCATTCCCAGCCTCATAAATGGCAATAATTTATAAATAATTTCTTCAGGAAAGGAAAGATTACCAGAAAGCTTCCCCTTATTAAAAATATGTGGAGATTTTAATAGTTCTTTGACCCCCTTGACCAATAGACCAAAAGAAGCCTGAGAAGTCAGAAGTGGGACCTTGCCATTGACTCTAGTCGTACCCTCATCTCAATTATACGATACCAGTACCACCTATGAAATCGAGTTGGTACTCCAACATTTTACGAGATATATCTGTTGAGAATTGATTCAAAATATATTTTTAGAATATTTTTATTTAGGAAATTATTTTTAGCAAAACTAATTTCAGCAAGGATAGAATTATTATAGGGTTATTTTAGGAAAGACAAGAGTCAAAATTAGTAGCAATTATATTTAGAAAGTAATGGAGTTAGTGGGGGTAATTTATAGGAAGTAGTGGATGATATTTTAGGAATGTAGTAGAGTTAATTTAAGAAAGTTTTATGCTATATAAACCATAGAACATTATGTAATTGTATGTCTCCAATATGCAATGAATTAAGAAAAGAGTTTCAGCAGAAATTATTTATTTGTTTATCCTTCCATTTTTTCCAACAATATCCACCTTGCCCCTGCCTTCTAATGAAAGAAGAACCCCATCCTTCTGCTCGATTAGAGAAGACCCTGAACTGGAATCCCTTGAAAATTAAAGTGTGCAATCTGGCTGAAATGCCAATCAATTTCTTGTTCAGTGATCTGTGATCTGATCCTACGGTGGCGAGTCGAAGATGGTTCACCACTTCACCTGGAGGCCGCAGGAAAATCATGACTGGTTTGATAAAAATATTAAAATCTAATTATGAAGAATCTATTGGCATATATATATATATATAGAGTAATGCTATGGTGCTTCGCGAATCAAAAAATCTTTTATGCTTCGCGTCCGTATCTCGAATTTAAAAGTTCAAACGGCCGATCGAAACCGTTGAACATCATCTTCATATTGAAATATCCTTGGAGATCAAATTTTATATTTTTTTGAATTTTTTTGATATTTTTTAGATGGGTACAAAGTTTGTTAATCTAAAGATTTCTGCACCATCCAAAATAAGCGACTTTGTACTCATCTAAAAAATATCAAAAAAATTCAAAAAAATATAAAATTTGATCTCCAAGGATATTTCAATATGAAGATGATGCTCAACGGTTTGGATCGGCCGTTTGAACTTTTAAATTCGAGATACGGACGCGAAGCACAAATTTTTTTTTACTTCGCGAAGCACCATAGCATTACTCTATATATATATATATATATATATATATATATATATATATATATATATATATATATATATAACGCCCTTAAGATAAATTACCAGTACTGTTAAAATAACGCTAAATTATAATTCTAATATCAGATCCGTTCCGCATCACGGGCTCATATATCACTTCAAAAAAGATTGAATCAGATTCTATAATAAGATATTAATTAAGAAATAACATAGACATTTACTAGAGCTAGTTAGGTTTAATTTATGGTTTAAATTATTAAGTTCAAGGTATTGCCTAGATTTTATTGAATTTTCAGGTTTAGATTGAGTCCCATTGAAAATGGAGAAAAATATAAATTTGAGGCAAAATGAACAATGGACGAGTGAGATACAAGCAAATGAGTACAAACCAGGCGTTAAAACTTTCTTCTGCGGATCGTAGATGTACCAACCAAACACCAAAGCACCAGAGTCACCCCTCTATGGACCAAAGATGCCCTTTTTTGGATCGAAGCCCAGTTAGTCGGTTTTCTATATTATTCGTCCAAACTGATGGCTTTTGCTATTTTTGCATAGTTTTCTTATAAAAGAGCTCATATTTAGGTTGAGAATTATCCTTGCATAGTTTTCTTATTGTATTTTTTTTGTGATTCTCTCTACCTCATGGAAGAATAGATTTATTCTAGGGTTTAGACATATGAACCTTAAAACTTGAGTATTAATCATACAATTTATTATTTTAATTGCTTAATTTGTCAGCTACTTTTGTGATTGATTTAATTGTGCATAAATTGAACTACTGAAGTTTTGTATAGGATTAAAAAATTCTAGATAGTATAGATTCGTAATCTACAAATGATATTAGAATTGCACATGTTCCTTAGAAAATTATTTAAGTTTCTAACCAAAATCTGACGGTTCTTAGACCCCAAAAGTGATATATAACCCTAAGTGATGGATCTAACCATGGAGTTTAGACTAGAAAAATTTTCTAAACATTTAGAGTATTAATTAGATGGAGTAGTTTTGATTGAGATACAATTGCGGATAACCATGATCATTATCATAATAAAAAATTTAGTGGTTCCCTCAATTATTATAGCATGTGTTGGTGGTGGGATAAAGTTGAGGTCAAATGAATTATTTAAAATACTTATCTATTCTTATTCAATATTATTTGCAAAATGATACTCACTTGTGATATGATCGCTCTCACCATAGACTTCATACTGATATTATTTTTTGACAGTGGAAGCTTTTGTTTGCTATACTTTTCATTTATGCACCTTTATCTTAGCCTTAGCTCGGAAAATAGTCACCTTACTAACACCATGTCTCCCTTCTTGATACATCTTTGCTTTAGATTTTTTAGATTGGAGAAAATTATATTGTGTTCCTACAGAGAAAAATACTAAAGGAAACATAAAAAAATGTTTAGCCTAATTTACTTAATGAAAACTTAGTACAAAGTGCAAATTTCAAACATAGTTTTTGTATTGTCTTTGGCAACGGCGCCAAAAAAAATTGATGTGAGTTAGGTGCTAATAAATTTATATCTTAAAATACACCTAAAAGTCATGTTTATAAGCATATATACCTAATGATTATTCATTGTAGTATAACTAGGGGTCGATCCAATGAATAACTTTTGATACTAAGTAATTTAAAGTTCAATTATCTAAATAATAGCATGTGAAGTTGGTAATATAATCCTAAGTTTACACTAAAGTAAATTTAGAAAAGTAAATATTATCCTAAATTTAAAACAAGAAAATCAAGAAAGTTCAGAAAATAGAAAGTATGTAGGGCTTTCAGGCTATAATTAAATACTAATACTATTTTAATTCCAAATCAAAATTTTATTTTCTCATGTAATTGCAATTGAAGGTTTCTCAATCCTAATTTGAAATCTGCTCACTTTCATGATACAATCTCCTATCTAGGGCATATTATATTTTATGACATACACTAAACACAATAATTTTGTGATTGGGCGGGTTGTTTACTCAAGCCATCGAATCTTCTTATGGACTCAACAATAAAATTTAAATCTGGATCCCCAAAGATACTAAGGCATCTAACGAAATTATTTTTCTAAGTCTTAGTTTAGGTCAGACAATCAATGTCTCCATTTAGTACTTAGTCTCAAATCTACGATTTTACATATAAATATTCAATCGGTCAATTTTTGTATAAGTTTAAGTATTGACCACTACTCAAACAAGCAATCAATCATCCAATTTATCAGATCATACATAAATAATTCACAAACAAAGATCAACTAAAAACAATAATTGAAATAACAATACAATTTGAATCAAATTAACATAAATATCAACTACATACCTTAAGCTCTAGTAGAGGGTAGTTTAGGCTTCCACAAGACAATAAACAATAAGAGAGAAAAGGTAAAAGATACACATGAGAGAGAAAAAATAAGGAAAGAAGTTTTGAAGAGAAATAGAAGAAGTTTTCTATCTCTAATTCTAAACCGTCTCACTCTTCTGTATTTTTCGCCTCTTTAGTTATCTATTTCGATTATGAGACCTTAAGAGTTGTATTCTCCTCATTGTCAGGAGAAAAATGAGTCCAATAACATTGAAAAACTCAAAATGATTCTCTCAGAAGGTGCAAATAACTATTAATACAGTAGGCTGAAAAATGCTTTGTCTCATACCACATGTGTACCTGAATAGAGTCCGCACGAATTGCAGATGACTCTGAAAATCCGTATATTTATCGTTTCTCACTCGTTCTTGCTCCAAATCACATCTAATTCGTTTCATTCTTTTTCTTTTACAGTAAATATCAAATATTAGATGGTTAATTGATCTTTAACCCTAATTTATAGAAATTAAATCATTTGGTCCATTTTTTAAGTTTAACCCTATATAATTTTTAAATAATTATATGTTAATTTGGCTCTTATCAGTATAATTTGTAGATTAATTTATAAACTCTTTAGGTAATGTGTGATTTTTACCTTATTATTTAAGGTTCGTTTTCCTGAATTTTCTTTGTTTTTTTTCTTCTGAAAATAGCAATATGTTAATATATTGACAATATACTTATCATACATAAAAAGCAAGCTAATATCGGATCACAAATTCGACCAAAGCGAGTTATTTTGCATCTAAAATTTATTACAAACAGGTTAGCTACTTTCCACTGGAAACTGGAAAGGGTTCAGTTTTTGCTATTGGTGAAATTAACTTGAGCTAAAGGAGGTACCAGAAAATTGTGGTCAATAACAGTACCAGTTAATCATCCAGAAATCCGCATTCCATTATTTTCATGCAAGTTGAGCCTCCCTTTAGCGGCAATATTTTTAGGTTTAAAACCAAATAAAATAATTGGTTGCTTTGTGCTACATACCATGTGTATGGGAGCTTTGGTTCTTCGCAGAGAGCGTGCTAGGCCGCTCTATCATGTCAATACAATGATAGAACGAACATTCAAATACTAAAGCAAAGCACATTGTACAATAACAAACTTGTTCAAAAGAAATACCAAATATGTCCAACCTATTGTATGCCTCATCAATTAATGAACATATATAATGGAAGTTTTCTTCGAATTCAAAGTACTAGTTATAATTCCAAAATAAAGCAAATTCTATTTCTAGTTTGTATTCAGACTAGGTATGAATGAGCAGGCGGAGACAAGGGAGGTGGGGGTCCGCCTCACCCTTCCTTAAATTTCATGAAAGTTACATATGAGCGTTAAAACTTAAAATTTATAATATATTTTTATTTCATAAAATGTATTAGTCTCTCTAATTTATTAATTTTTAATGTTTTAGTGGCGTAGATCTACATCTCGGACTTCCTATATCGAAATCCTAGTTCCACCTTTGTGCACCAGATATTTTTTGTTATTGTTTTTAAACCTTTAATTTGTTGATGATCATGGATGCCAAGCTTTTATTTTTGAATTATTGTATGCAAACTCTCAGATCAAGCTGTTATAGGCGAAACTCAAGAGGCCGTACAATTAAAATTTGATCAATAAAGCCATCATGTATCTAATTCTTACTTCCTTTTTTTTTCAGCACATGTCAAATTAGTAATGCATAACCACAACAAACACATGCAATTATTCTCTTCTTTTTGTCTAAAAAATATTCTTATCTTTGCTAGAATATTATTGTTTAGCAATAACATCAAATGATCCTGAAATTAAGAAACACATTAACTGATAAGCAAATCCAAGAAAGAAAAGATGAGTTTGCATCTGTTTCACTAACCTAAATGCATACATGATACATATACATGATTTAACAATATATGCTCCGGCCAGCACGACAACACTTGACAAAGAAAAAGAAAACCTAAGGTACATATATAAGATTCTAATTGAGAAGCACATACTTCTTTTAACCTTAATTAGCCTACAATTATAGAAACTCACTAATCCAACTTTCAAAAGGATTTATAGTGACATACAGAAATGTCCTTTAATTACCATTTGTCGTACAGTACTTGATTGCTCCTTCAGCACTTTCTCAAATTGATCAGTACATGTTTATAAGATGAAATTAAACCTAAAAGCTAAAGGGCCATTTTGTAATTTTTATAGATTTCGGTAGTTAGTTCGTAGAAGTAGAACGAGAAGAGGATTTGGAGGGACGGCATTCTTCCTTTAGCCCAGTGCTTTTGGTGGGAAAGAGATCTAGGGTTTTGAGAGGACGGCAACATGGCGGTAGAGTGGCGCTAAAATCCATTGCTGCTGTCCAGTCTTCTGCTGCAATACCAGCCATCGGATCTTCTTCTAGGGTTTCAATAGAATCTAAACTCCCAACAGGATCAAGCCCCCGAACAGAAGCTTCATGCAAATTATAGCCCTATATAGAATTAAAAGAAAAAAAATAGAATGCAGTATGCCACTCGCATAAGGAGAACACACAATATGCTTGAGATAATAAATAAATTAATTAAGGAAATAAAATAACATTTCAAACTAATTAAGATCTGAAACTTGTGTACAGTTGAGTCTGTACATGTGTGTATAGTGTGCGCAGCAAATTAGACCAATTTACTTTTGTTAACGATATAACTTTTACACTATATATCTTTGCGCTTATTCAGTATTTCTATACATCTTGAACATTAGATTTTTCACAGTTGAATAAATTTTAAAAACTAAAGTATTATAAAGAGCACTTCTTCCGCGAACCCTCTTTTCTCTGCTGCGAGAAGCAATAATGCATAATTTTTTCCATCAGGAAGTTTATGATTCATCTTTTCACTGCTTTTTTTTTCTTGTTAATTTTGAATGACTGTAGGTTCTCAAGTATAAAGCCTTAACTATATACACATAAAATGAAAATTTCTTTTATGGAAGTGCACCTGAGGAATGAAACATGGAGTTGCAGTAGTATGAGGATGAGGTGGCAAAAGCCCATGGGGAGTCAGAGGGGCACTAGTAGGTGTTGTAGGAGAAGGCGGCGGTACATCATCGGGAACTGCCGCCTGCTGGTGGTGGTTGTTATTCAGAAGCAGCAGTTGATGGTGGCGGCAGAGGCGGCGCCTCAGCTTCTGGCGCTCACGTGCCTTATGGTTTTGGAACCAATAAAAAACATTTTTACCTTCAATCTTTCCATAGAAAGAGAGGTGCGCCGTGATCTGCTGTATCTGAGTGGCATTAGGGGTGCGCACGCCACTTCTGTACATCTCTTGGAGGATCATCACCTGCTCTGGTGTGGGGCACCACTGGTTGAAGGAGTTTGAGGCATCTTTAGTTCTTACTGGTGGGTTGTGAATACTAGAAAATACAAGTGAGGTGCGTTTGTCAATATATGATTCTCCCAGGGTTTGGGGGTTATTTATAGATCTAGGGAACAAACGGATATGTAGAGCTTAAGATGTAGCTATAGTGTATGAAATAGGCAGAGAGTGATGTCCAAGTCCAACGGTCAATGGAGGTGAGACAAATGACAAAAAGGATATGGAGTTAAGGAAGAGAGAGAAAAGTGATGGATCATTAATGATGGCTCTCCCAAGTTAGTAATACTAGTTTGTTTGTTACATCTAGTTCAATATATATTTTTGCATGATAAACAGAATTTTTTTTTTTCTGAGGAGCCCTGAGATCGAGGCGTCCACTCAAAAATTGTTACAATTTTTTCTTTGAACGTCGGATATTATATTTGTTAACTCAAATATAGATATTTACTAAATGATCACTAAGGTCGACTGTCGTCCCAGCTTGAAGGATAAAAGCTACATGTTTTGCCTTGAAGGGAAGATGAGTCAGAGCCTAAAAACGAGAATGTTGGCTTGAGTAATGAAAGCATTGGTGAGAATCCAATGTCCCAAAAATCTAAGGGTTCATCTGTAAGGTTTGTCCATGGAAGATGAGTCAGAGCCTAAAATCAAATCGAAAGGCATAGTAGATAGCCAACATGTGAATATTCTTGTACTTACCCTTTGTTGATAGGGAGGGATGAAGGAGGCTAGGCCGAAAATATAGTTATCGGTTCAAGAACGCAAGGGACTAAATTGTGAAAAATATAAAGTTTAAGGGCCAAATGAACTTTTACGGTAATAACACCTTTTTTAGGGTTATATGCACAAAATAAATCTAGGCTGATAATCGATGTCGTAATGTAGGTCAGAAAATAAGAACTAAATGGGCTAAAAGGTTAAGCAGGATAAATACAATAAATCAACATGGTGTACGTGTCCTTATCCTGTCATAGTTGACTTTTCTTTTAAAATTTCAGATCTCGTTGAGTCATATGTATATGTGCTATAGGGGTTATCTCTCATATTTATATTATTATTATATTTCAAATATTTTTATTTCTTTGATATAAAATTATGATGGCACCTCATGTAGCGTATATTTTTAAACTTTCTTGCATTCACTTTACACCACACCTATGAATAATAAATCAATTTAAAAGTTTAACTACAAATATATTTATTGCATTTATCATAAATAAAATTAAACGGGTTAAAGTCTAAATCTATAGAGATATTTGATATCTCGGTGCCTAGACCGAAATTCGCGCTGAGTGACTTGTCACTCAAGTTCTACGGTGGTTTTGGGTTTCAGATTTGGAGATAGATGATAGACTGTGAGGATCGACTTTAGGAGATGCTTATAATTTTGCTGCCATTTATTTTATTTTATTTTATTATCTTGGAGTTATTAGGTAGTCTGTATTTGATTATTGGTTGTCCTCCCAACACTATCTCATTTTATATTATTTATTATTTGTACTTCCACAAGAAAATGATTTTTTTTATTATTTTATTTATTATGGCATGTATAAATGGACTGTTATTATTTTATTTAGATAAATGAATGGCTTGTGTAATTTTGAGTCTTACGTGTACTCGTGGCTTCGCGTACACGTAGCGGCTGTCACCCCGAGCACTATTCTTTTTGGTTCGAGGTGTGATAATTATATATTTGTTAAATATAATACATATATTTATTAAATAAAACACATAATTATTAACTATAAAATTAGCATATCTGTTAAATTTAAAAGTTGAACTTATATTTGTCAAAAGATAAAATATAACTTAGATTTATTAAAAAATATTCAACTATTATTATTAATAATTATGTATTTTATTCAACAAATTTATAATCATCGTTAATAATTATGTCAGACTTTCAACTTTTTGCGCTGTACGTGAGATGCAAAAGTTGTTGCTGCTTTTGGGTGGACAAATTATAATTAACAATCATGTGTTTGATTTAATAAATAATTATGTTCGGTTTAATAAATATATAATGATCTTAATAATTATATCAGTCATTCAAATTTTATATTGCACGTGAGTGAAAAAATGTAACTGTTTTGTTGGGTGGACGCAAAACATTTTCATTTTTTGAATTACCGTATCATATTTATTCTTGTAGTCTATGTTATCCTTTGGAAATAACTTCATTTGATTTCGTACACATAACATTATGTTTAATTGTATGGTTCAACAACTTATCATAGTTTAATTAGCAAAATAAATTGTGCATATTTCCTAAGGGTGATATTGATTGGTATTAAATTATGCTAAAATTTCTAATTGCCAATTTTTTTTATGCCTTCAAATGTCAAAATATGATCTATGCATTCACATCTCACATTTTGAAATAAATAAATTGATGTTGTTCTTTTCACACGAAAGTGTCTGCATACAATTTTATAATTTTTAAATTCGTTTTAAACAAGACTTATAATTCATAAAACGAATGAACCTAGTGCAGTGTGATTGATGACTGTAGTCTAACGCTCGTCACTTTAGTCAAATATTAAATAATTTTTAAAACTATATATAAAATGTGTACGTACGTTAACGGATTTCTCATGAAAAAAATTAAGAAGAATATCAGTTATTTGAATTGTTCGATTTATAAATACAAAAGAGAGGTCGGGTGGCATTAGGAAACAAAAGAAAATTAAATAATTTGGAAGGGAAAAATCTCTTTAAAGTATTAATTTGTTTAACAAAATGATTATGGTTAATTGTTACCTAGCTGAGCAAGACTGGCTTGTACGCTAGTGGATGAAGGTTACAAAGCTGCATGCAAATACATAACCCATCTTGATTCAGGTATATTAACAAAAGGAAACGTGTGTTAAGCAGAACCATGCGCGCATGTACAAAACAAGGGCAGTGGGCAATAGAACTTTCTCTAGGCAGAGAAAATTAATTAGTTTTATGTGTTGAAATATAAACTTAATTTTAGTATTAAATATAAATAAATTAGGAAATAAAGAGAGACTCTTTGACTTCAGCATTTTGGCAGAATTTTAAGGCTGATTAATGATAGTATTTGAAGGGGCAAATGGACGTGAAATTTAGTGTATGATCTATGGAGGGAAATCTCTTGAAGTCTAGTTTCCAATGGTTCAAATTCTAAGTCGTTTGGAATTCCCTACAAAGAGTTATGACGATTTTAGTAGGCATGGATCAGCTGAAAGGGTGTTGTTTAGAATTCTGTTTTTATTATATATTGTTATTACGAATTTTAAGAGTCATGTGTAAAGCTATAAATAGACTTGTATTCTGTAGTAAGCAAGTAAGAGAGAAGAAAAAAAATATAAGAGGAATAGAAGATATAGTTTGAATAGAAAGAGAAATAGAAGATATAGTTTGGATACAAGAGTGTCTAATAGTAAGAAAAACAAGTTTTATTCATCTCTTCTTTTTTAACAAAGTTATATCAGTGTCAGGTTCAGTCGATCAAGATAGATCTACCATGGCGAAGAAAAAGAAGAAGAAAAAGAAGAAAAAAAAGAAGAAAGAGAGAGAGATGTCGAAAAAAAATATGGTAAGTTTCGATGTTTGTTTTAAAGAAAGTTAAGGGTTAAGAATGTTTTCTGAATTTATTTTAGTATGTGAGTTTTTTCTTTGTTATTATGAGCATTGAAAAAAATGAGTGAAAAAAAATTGAATCCCCATATTTTTTTGTGAGAAAAGAAAAAGTGTTGGAAAAAAAATCATGTGTTGAAAAAAAAGAGTGGAGATAGTTTTAGAGATATTGTAAAAAAAAAGAAAATTTGTCAATGATGAGAGTTATGTATCAAGCAGCGAATGTTACAAAAGTGTGGTTAATTTTTTGCCAGTGGTCTTCGAAGAATCGGTGAGTGAAGCCGACATTAGCAATGACTCATGGTAGCCTGTGCAATGAGTGCCAGAAAAAAAGAACTAGCAACATTATGAGATGTTTTGCTAGAAGTGTGCGAAGACCATGAGAAGATGTGGTGTGGAGCCACATGAAAAAAATGCGGTGTGGGTGTGAATATCACATATACATGACCTGAAGAGTTAGACAAATTGGATGGCATATGAGATGAAACCACGATTGATTTTTTGAATTTTCTAGATCAATGAATCGAGAAGAAGCCGTCAATGAGTGACGTCGCTATTCGCTGCGAGTTATGAAGAAGTTCAATGATAATTGGCATGAAGGAAGAAAAAGAAATTAAGTTTAAGAGGGGGTGTTGAAATATAAACTTAATTTTAGTATTAAAGTTAAATAAATTAGGAAATAAAGGGAGACTCTTTGGCTTCAGCATTTTGGCAGAATTTTAAGGCTGATTAATGACAGTATTTGAAGGGGCAAATAGACGTGGAATTTAGTGTATGACCTATGGAGAAAAAGATCTTGAAGTCTAGTTTCCAATGGTTCAAATTCTAAGTCGTTTGGAGTTTCCTACAAAAAGTTATGACGATGTTAGTAGGCAGGGGTCAGCTGAAAGGGTGTTGTTTAGAATTCTGTTTTTATTATATATTTTTATTACGAATTTCTAGAGTCTTATCAGATGTTTAGTCTATATAAAGAGTTGTATTTTGTTATTTTGTAAGCAAGAAAGATACAAGAGTGTCTAATAGTAAGAAAAACATGTTTTATCCATCTCTTCTCTTTTAACATTATGATCATGATTTAAATCTGTATAACTAGAATTTTTGTTTCGAAACTCTAACTATTAAAGTAAGATATATATATCTATGTGTTTTCTGAAGTGGCAGTTCAACCGAACGACAAATATATAGATACATATACTGCACGTTAAAGTTTACATGCTAATATATATGGGAAGGTATCACTTTATAATGGTTATGTTGATAATTTTGACAATGAGTCTTCATGTAAATATGAAAAAAAAAATTTAAAAATATTTTTTTTATCGATATGTTCTTCTATTTATATATTGACTTTGATTCAAATTTCATATAATTTCATTACCGTTTAATGATCTATCAAAGACCGTTAAATTAGAACCATTGGAAAGTACATAATATTTTGATGTCTTTTGATGAATTAGCAAACAATAATTAAATTACATAAAATTTTAATCAACATCAATTTATAAGTAGAAAAATATATTTATAAGTTTTTTTTTCTACTTTTAAGATTTTTTTTTTCATATTTATCAAGGGATCCCAATATATATAGATACATATACTGCACCTTCAAATTTACATGCTAGTACATAGGGCAACCAACTTCCACACACCATTGCGGCAAGGTGTTATCAATTCAAATTACAAAAAGAAAAAAAACTCCACTTATCCATGCATGGATAAAGATATACATGTGAGTTAGATGAGATCTAATTAATTAAGTGGAAAGATTGTACTCAATTTAGTGACCAGACATAAAATATTGACAAATTGCAGGGGAAAAGATGAAGACGAGGTGCTGTCATGCATGCTGATAGTTTCAGAGTGGCATTCAAGACAAGATTCAATGCTTGCCCCTTTTTGTCTTTTCTTTTGCCCTCCTCCCATGATTTTTCTTTCAGGTTTCAACCGTTGAGAGTTGAGAGTTGAGAGTTGAGACTGAGAGAGACTCCAGAGGAAACCCTATCCTCTGGCATGTGTGTTGTGCAAGCCTCAGCACGTTTGATCTCCTCGTGAATAGAGCCCACACAAAATAACAAGGATATCAGACGGCTCAGCTTTGCTCATGGGCCAGTCATCAGATTTCCTGTCTAGCATTCTACTCGAAGGCTCTTTGACACTACTAGAATTTGAGTTATTACCGTGGTTAGTTGATGTTTTTTCCGTGGTAAATCTGAGTTCTACGGAAATAAAGAGATTGACGCGTGACGTTCATCATTTCTGTAGACAAATCCACAGAAGAAATTTACATGAAAATAAAATTCACGGAATATAATCTATCTTTTCACAGAAATACTCCAGAACTTTCTATATGTTTGAAAAATACAGCGAAAGTGAAATTTTTGGGAGGGAGGCCAAAACTCTCATTTCCCTCCGCTGGAAATCCCCCCTAATCATTTCACTCAGAAATAAATTACATTGGAGAGAAACCATAAAATGATAATCGCAACGTCCAGAAATATATCACATCATAAATCTAACGGTCCATAAGCAATTTCAGGGGCCTAAAATTAAGAAAGATGAGACATATTTTGAAAAAAAGTACACAAATATCCTCCAAGCTAGCTCTCCGTCTTCATTTCCCCACCATTCTCATCTCCAAGTTAGGGTTCCGCTGTGAAACCCTCGCCACTCAGCCATTAGTGGTCGTCGAGTGCTCATCCCAACACCTTTTTTTCTCGGCTTACCCACTTTGCTGACCACCATTCGCCTCCTCACTCGTGGTCGCCTCGACACGGTCGATACAATCTCGGGCTGATCTTGGCCAAGCCCCCCTTCTTGTACCTTGCTCTCTGTCATCGCCTTGACATTCTGGTACTCCCTTTCTTTTCTTTTCCTAGCCTAGTGTGCCATCTCGCGGTGCCTAGAACTGAGCCCCGTGACCCTTTTCTTCTGTTAGAAAACCTTATTTTCTGGAATTTGAGCAGTTTGACTTCATTTTCATTATTACTCACAGGAATATTGACATTACTCACAGAAATAATGACTCTAATTTTATTTTTACAGTTGGTGTCATATTTTCTCTTCTAACAAAAGAACAAATATTAGTGTGGACTCAAGTGAAAACTAAAGAATCTCTGCCGCATAGAAATATTAGCATTACTATATAAATAGTTATTTCTTTGTACTGGTAATATATATGCTAGCTTGCCCTAAAATAACTTTTGATACTTTAATTTCTATTCAAACAACACATATATACTATTTTCTGCCTTAATCAAACACTCTTTTGTGTTGTTTATGGCACAGATTCCTTCATATGGCTGGTACAAAGTCTTCTCTACCAAGGGGAAAAATGGTTAAATACACCCAACATGGCCTCGTCCATTTAGAAGAGTTCACCACTGAAAAACAGATAAAACGAATTCTAAGACCATTTAGAACCTCATGCCAGGACCATTTAGAAGTTTTCGCATATTTGATCAGACTACAAGAGATACTTTGGAGATCCAATTTTTGGTAAATAAAAATGATTGTTAATTTATAATTTATATATATATAAATGGAGACCAGTAGATTTTATTAACTCGGTAATTGATTAATTAATGTATTCACCAAATTGCTATTGTATTGTTTTATTAATGAAGGAGCAGTTTAAATATCGAGTAGGAAATGTCACGGCAGAGTTTTATCTCAGGTGAATTTTTAGCTTTCTATAGTGGGAATTGAGTGCAAACAAGTCAGATTTTGATGTTTCATAATACTAATTTTTGTTGTTCACTGTATGTTGTGCTTGTAGGCTCATGATCTCATTTCTCAGCCAACTCAAGGATAACAAATGTCTTTTATTTCAGGTAAGTATAATTTCTAACAATTTTGAATGGGTGATGGTGTTTGACGGGAGCTGTGTAAGGTTTTCATAGTTTTTAACATTGGAGTGGACTAGTATTGTGAAATTCATGCATGTCAAAGTCTGTAGATTTAGTTTGTGTTTTAAGACTTTACTGAAATTGATATAACATATAGGTATGAATGTTGATAATTATCATATTTCACTAAAAATTATATATATATTCTAAAAAGGAATTATGGCAAATTTTAGGGTTCTTATGCAGTCATAAAAGAATATCATCATAATATTAATATTTTCATATTATTTACTTAGGGTCACATGGCCCTTCCTTACAGTGCACTTATTGAAATGCAAATGCCTCTGCACTAAGTAAGAACAAAATATATAGATTCAACTTTGTTGTTATGTCTAAGATTTGATCAATTTTCAATATTGGGTTTAAGCATGCTTTTAGTGGTAAATATTATAAATTTATATTAGTCATGCTTGAGGGTAAGAAGAAAAAACTGTATTGTACATGCTTCAAAATAAAGAGATACAAACGACCCAATTTTATAAATGTAGGTTGTTTAATTGTACTGATGCTTCAAAGTAAAAGATCCTAAGTATTTTTTTTGTTCTATATTAGAGATTATCTTCAATGTCGCAATCAAATGTGATGGGAGGAATACAAGTACTTGTAACGCAAGCTGCAACAGGTGAGACAGCCATGAACTGATGGTACGAGGGATCGAACTCGGACAATCAACAAATATAGTAGTTAGGTTTGGTATGGTTAATGGTTTTCAATTTTTTTGGTAATAGAATGTTCAATTATAGCAATATAGCAGACAAACAGCTTTTTAATTATGGCAATATAGCAGTTGATGTACGGGTTTATATTTTGGCAGTTCAATACCTGTATTTTTTAATTTGATGTACTTCCAATTGGTATTTTTATATGCTATATTATTTTTCTGAAGTTATTTTTAATATTTGATTGTTTTAATTTGTCATCAGTTGATAATTGAAAAATAAAATAAAAATTAGGGATGTTATTTTGTGCAGGAATGAGTTTTACTGCCAGAATAAGTGGTGTTACTCCCATAAATAATAGATTTCTTGACAAATTAATTAATAATAGAAAAATAATAATATGGATGAGTAGAGTTATTCCGTGACTTGTTAAAGTTATTTCCGTAGATGTAAAAACCATGGAAATAATATGAGTTATTTCGTTGCTCAATTCCTCAGAATTGCCAAATGTTTACTACGAAATTAAGAACCAGAGCACTCAGACGGGAACCTATTTCCGTAGAATTATTTCCGTGCTTAATTCCTCGGAAAAGGATTATCTCCGTGGTATTCTACGGAAATAGTATTTGTTCTAGCGATGAAAGTACCGTGGAAGCCTTTCCGTGGGTAATTCACGGAAATGACGTATTTTCCGTGCTTGATTTCACGGAACAAGCGTTTTTCATTCCACGGTAATAACAACAATTCTAGTAGTGTGATCTTGATAGTTACAATAATAAAATGATGATGAAAAAGATATGATCCATATGATCCATATATATATATATATATATATATATATAATTCACACACAAAGAACCTTCATATTTAATATTAAATTATTAATTATATACAGGCCATGTGCCTATAACTAGTTTAGGCTTTTATATATATATATATTTGTGCTTAGTGGATGATTATGAACATTTTGGTGAGTAATAGACTAGTAGTAGCTTAGCTGCCAGCTGGATTCTTTCCAAACTTTTTTACTAGGAGGGAAGGAGAAGCATGGCGCCCTAATTTTTAGGAAATTAAAACGTGAACAGCAATATATGGTACCTCTTCTCATTAAATTTGTCAATTTATGGGCTTGTTCGGAGAATTAACTACTGATCTTGCTTTATGCTGTGCCATATCTATTGCTATATATATATCGTTCATGATCGATCAATGCGTCTTAAATATATAAGTTCGTTAATTTTTATCCGGTACGTACCTGCCACCCCAAAAGTTAATTACAATATTTTAAAGTTCATATTTTTTTAATTGATGAGTATTAACTGTAGATGCTTCAAATTGCTCTCTTAATTGGTACCACATAGGCTACAGTGGAATCGATACGTAATAGATTGAGTAATACCAATTTACTAACGGTTTTTAATAAAAACTGTTAGTAATATTAGGTGATACTATTTTAAAAAATAAGTTCAATAATTTTCTAACGGTTTGGAAGAAGAAAATGTTGCAAAAATATGTCAAGAAGTGTTAAAAAAAGAGAAAATTAGCACCATACCACTCTAAAACACTTAATTTAGCAAAATGCCACAATAAATTCTAATCTCCATCTAATGCCACCATAAAACATAAATAATTAGTAAAATGCCACACTTATACATTTGTTATACATTCTTTATTAAGTTTAGTTAGAAATCACAGTATTTTCTAAATGTATTTCTGGATTTCTAAAAATACCCCATTCCATCCATTTGACCTTTCCTTGTTAAAATCGCCAATCTTCATACAGAATCGCCGCTACTATCTTCATTCTCACTATCATCTCCTCTGATTGTAAAATCTTCACACAGAATCGTCGCTACTGTCTTCATTCTCACCTGTGATTGCAAAATCCCAGTTCGTCCATCAGCTCGTTCAACTGATCTTGATCGCGAGCCATGAATTGTTCGACCGATCTTCATCGTCTGCAGAATGTAGGATGCCCGGACTGCAACGGCCAACTGCTCCGACTTGTCAGCCACTCAACAGAAGAATTCAAAAGAATATTCCAAAAGATCCATGTGTTATACCAGTGTGCAAAATATGAATCGGTACCAATTTTTCTGATTACATTAATTGATTGGAGCTATTTAAATCGCTACCACTCATGTACCAGTTTTGTGGTTATAATCGATATTAGTTTCTGGTTATAATTGATACCACTCATGTACCAGTTTGTGGTTATAATCGGTACTAGTTTTCTGGTTATAATTGGTACCACTCACAATCGGTACCAATCACCCAAGTGCCACAACTGAAAAGTTCATGTATGCACCAATTCAACATTTTAATATCCATTGTTTCATCATCAGTTGGTTTAATTACCCTTTGAAGACCAAGAATTTACTTTTAGTTTTTACTTAATATTTTCTCCAAAGTTGGTATGTAGAGACCAAGTAAGAAACCAATTAACCGATTGATCTCAACAAGTATTGAGAGCTCGGTATCCACTCATCTCTCCACCATTAACAGTCAACTGAAGAACTTAAAGTGACAAGAAGAGAAGAGAGGTGAGTAATTCAATGAAAATTATGAGCTCGAGATGTAACTATACACAATTTGTTCAATTCACTGAAATTTGGTAATGTTCTTTGCATTCTTGTATATTTTTCTTCCAATTCAATCGAATTCTTTGATTTTATTGATTGAATTTCTCCTCTGATCTATCGTCTTACTATTTAGATTCTTTCTATTCTATGTTCTTCCTTTTTCTTGATCAATTCGGCTACTAATGGGTTAAATCGGGTGTGTGAGCCTACGCTAGTCGAAGATCGAACGATCTCCTAGCATCACACCCTGATAATCAACTAATCGAAGACCATAGGTCTCTCAGTCTCTATACTCTCAATTGGTTGTTCAAAAGTATCGACTTTGATTGAATAAAATCAGTTAAAACTCTGAACAATTGACGAAAAACCGAAGTATAAGTGTCACACCCCAGAAATAAATTGAACGGATTAGGGGTGCTTAATCTCGCCACGTACGCACGACGAGACGTGCGTACGAAAGACTAAATGAAATAAAATAAGAAAATCACAGAAAAAACAAAACTAATAATATAATATACATGACCATACAGTCCAGAATGAACAAAGAGAATACAACGCCTACATAGGCGGGGGCTAGCTCCATCGGAATGGGCAGGAATCTCTCAAATAAAAACCCAAAAGAAAGAAGTAAGACTCAAAAACCCGATGGATCCTATCTGACTACCCGGCTCACATGCAAATGCAGCGAAGCATCCCTGTCATCGCGCAGGACTGTCCCTAGCACTCACTCTAGCAAAATCCCGAACCTGAAAATACCTGGATCCCACAACCACCGTGGAAACGTGAGTAATTTAAAAATTCCTCAGTACAGATTTAGATCCAGCCTTAAGATTTGATCTTCTTTTCTAGACTGGACCCAAAAATCGATACTGATATTTGAAATGCAATATAATATTGATGAGTAAATATAATAATATTATCATGCACATTTGTCCTACATGATATGACATGGCATGGTGAAGAAACCCAAAATAAAAAATCTGTGAAAATAGTATAATATAAAATATAATGTATGAGAGTCAAACACCCGTAATAAATACCTCGATTGTAAATTTACTAGACTCATCCCGAGCGGGCACTATCAGGGCCCAACTTACTAACTCGGGTCTTGCCTAAGCGGGCACTACCAGGGCCCAACTTACTAACTTAGGACTTTATATTTGTGCAGCGGCAACGTCGCACAAACGATAATTCAGGCTCCCGAGGCGATAACGCCCTAGGAGAGTGAACGGCTATAAAGCACGTACTCTGGTCTGCTGAATCTGGTAATTTACCTTATAAAAATAGAAACAAACGGATATAGTATGTCTTCAGTTGCCATATCGTAAAAAGGAGATAACTACCCGTGAATTAACAAATCGAAAACAAATTGGAGTCTACACTGTACCAACAAAGGGTCAGAGGACCACATCCCGTAAAAGTGTCAAAATTAAATATAAACGAATGAGAGCCTACACTGTACCCACTAAGGTCAGTGGATCGCATCCCGACTTCCTCTGTACCAACTAAGGGCCAAATGAGAAAGCCCTTCGGACAATACTAGGATCCTAAATAAGCCGAATAGATATAATAATATAGTAGCACGAAATAGATTCCAGTCTCGGATATGGCCGCCCACACTAAACACTGAAGTACACGGTATCCTAATCACTCAAATTTGGATTAAACATTTAATCATATAAAGAATAATAATAAAATATAATAAAGATCAAAAGAAAACACTCTGGCACAGCCGAACCTGCCAAATGACGGGATCGGTGGATAATCCGACAGGCATAGATGCGTAGTACGTATACAGACTGGTGGGTCCCACAGGCCTATGGGTCACCGTACGTAACCACAACGGTCTGGTTATGCAAGGCAACTCAGACTGAGAATTACCTGATCTGTCTCTCAGCACTCCCATGCATTTAATGCATGATTAACTGCCTAACTTAATTAATACTTAGTAATAGTAATAATATTTTCTTAATGTGCGACCCTTTTTCGCGCGCTCCGCACCGCCGCTGGGCGATAGGATGCGGAAGAAGGACATGGAGATCCCTCCCAAGCGTGCATCTGTTTAATGCCGGCTGATTTTGCCGTTTAGGAAGATTTGGATGCACATTTAGGGGGTTTTTTAGTGATTGTGAGTTCTTGTAGATTCCGGTGGGCGCAAGCCCCCATCGTTAATTACCCTGGGCTACTAACCTCGAGGCACCTCTGGATCTTTAAAAGGGAGAAGCAAATAGTATAGTTAAATGATGGTCAAGTGGTCGTCTGGGTTCACTAAAAGGTTGATCCCATGGAAGACGAACCTACTACAGATCGGTTCAGTCTTTACCGCCTCGAGAGATAACCTTACTACAGATCAGATTAATCTCTTCAAAGGGGCTTGAGGTGAGTCTACTACAGAACGACTCAACCTCAGTTCATCTAGAAAATGAACCTACTTCAGAACGGTTCACAGTTAATCCTATGAAAGACGAACCTACTACAGATCGGTTCAGTCTATACCGCCTCGAGAGAAAAAAAAACCTTACTACAGATCAGATTAATCTCTTCAGAGAGGTTTGAGGTGAGTCTACTACAAAACGACTCAACCTCAGTTGATCTAGAAAATGAACCTACTTCAAAACGGTTCACAGTTGATCCTATGGAAGATGAACCTACTACAGATCGGTTCAGTCTATACCGCCTCGAGAGAAAACCTTACTACAGATCAGATTAATCTCTTCAGAGGGGCTTGAGGTGAGTCTACTACAGAACGACTCAACCTCAGTTGATCTAGAAGATAAACCTACTACAGAACGGTTCAATCTTAACCAGTCAACAACCAATCACACAAAATACAACTCGAAGCACTGAGCCGGTTGATCTTGAGGTTGGTGAATCAGGAGAAGGGTGGATTTGGCCCACGTGTTTCTTCTCACCGATCTTCTAGATCATGAATTCGAAGCACTAAGCCGATTCATAAACCTAGGAACACAACTACGCACAAATCAAACCTGAAGCACTAAGCCAGCTTAACGTTGAGGCATGTGTTAGTGAGGGAACCTACTACAGAACGGTTCTCATTCACTGTTTTGTGGATGAATCTACTACATGACGATTCAATCTCACATCTCGGGAGATAAACTAGAAGACAAACTTATCGACGGATGAGTTCAGTCTTACTAGTTCAAATAATCATGAATTACTTGTTCATGACACCGAGTCATTAAGATGTCACTTCTATCGGACATCGTAATGTTCTCATCTCTTGGAGTCGACATATCTCTTCATGTTGATATCGCAGCCCTGGTTATTCTTCAACGAGCGTCAAGATGTTCTTGTCTCGACATATCTCCTCATGTTGATGTCACAGTCTTGGTTATTCTTCAACGAGCGTCAAGATGTTCTTGTCTCGACATATCTCCTCATGTTGATGTCGCAGTCTTGGTTATTCTTCGTCAAGATGTTCTTGTCCCGACTAATCGTTCTAGATGTTGCATTATGTGTGCAAAATCACTGTTTTGCTCTACACCCCTTGTGTGAGCGTATTTAGTCATGAATTACTTGTTCATGGCACTGAGTCATTAAGATGTCATTTCTCTCAGACATCGTAATGTTCTTCTTCCTCAAAGTCGACATATCCCTTCATGTTGATGTCGCAGCCTTGGTTATTCTTCGTCAAGATGTTCTTGTCCCGACTAATCGTTCTAGATGTTGCATTATGTGTGCAAAATCACTGTGTTGCTCTACACCCCTTGTGTGAGCATATTTGTTCACCTCTAAAATGTAAAAAGATTATTACATTTTTTTATTGATTTTATTATTAAGATAATACCTTTCATTATTATCTCTATTATAAAGGTGAATTTATTTTTATTTTTAAACTCTATTTATTTCTGTAGAAAATTATTTACAAAAATAATAGGAAATGGGTTAGCTATTAACTAGAATTTTGTTATATATTTTTAGGATTTTATAATAGCTAAAGTAATAGAATTTTATTTTTATTATTTTGAACTTTATTTATTTTTGTAGAAAATTACTTACAAAAATAATAGAAAATAAGCTGGCTATTATTTATGATTTTATTTGGATTTTTAGGATTTTTTATAATAGCCAAAATAGCAAGTCAAAGCTTGGTCAAATAGGGAAAAGCAACAATGTCATTTTGCTTTTAAATTGTTTCAGTACTGTAAAATTCTTAAATTTGAAATGTTTTTATATAGAAAAAATACTATGAAAAACAAAGAATTTTTAGAAACAAATTTGAGTTAATTTGGAGTTTGGGAAGACCTCCAAATGATGTATTTACTATTTATTTTTGATTTTCTGTTATTAATTATCAGTTGGGCTTAACAGATTGGGCCGAGATTAATCTTTCTTTAACTACTGGGCCCATTTCATTATTTTCTCTGAGTTGGGCCGAATGCGCAACTGGGCTGACCCCCTTCTGTTATTTATTCCTTCTTTTTTTGCTGGGCCCAATATGGCACTGGGCTGAAATTAATTCATTGATTAATCTGGGCCGTTGGATGGACATTTAGATCTGTGCAGGTGAGATGCCGCTTTGCTCCAATCTCCAGCCCATGCTTTCATGTGTTCCATTAGATTGCTTCACGATTTGTGCGTGTTTCTTTAGACCTTTCGTTCAAATACTTCTTCATCATCTTCTCCGATGGTACTTTGAGATACGTGCCCAGGTGGTGATATGGTATTTCCGCTAGCTAGTCGGAGATCGGAGGGCACTACTGGGATCGCCTGGGTGTCTGGAGTTCGGTTGTGGTCTTGGATTTCGAATCGGTACGGTAGAAGAGTGACGATGCCTATACCGTTTTCGGTACCAATGATAATCCCGGTACCGAGTTGATTGTTTTATCAATTCCTCACTCAATTGATTAACAATCTTCACAATTCTTATATCAAAGTGCGTCGCTTTGGCCTAGTCAACATGTTCAATGACTGATTTCGCGCCTGAGATTGTCCAATTAGCAACTGAGCCGATTTATCAAATGGTACTACTCGGTATTAGCTCTGAAATCATGGCAATCTTGATCATTCAAGTTTCATTGATGTCAAGCACACATCCCTGGTTTTTGTACATTACCTTATGCCTTCTGTGTATTGATTCTACATGAATTTCATATTTTATAATTGGGATAGCAAGTACGAGCAATACACATCACTTAATTATTTCTAGTACGGCTGAAATCCCGATTGAGATCTACTGAATTTGAATGATCAGTATTGCAATAGTATTGGGAGGGTTGCACAAACCCTTCAATCAATTTCAATTGTGATTCTAATCCAATTGGTTTATCCAAATTGAACCCGGGAGGGTTACAAAAACCCTTTCAACCGAGATTTGAATAACAATTCTACTGTTGTATAGCTCCAAAGAATGATTAGGGACAGTAAAAGATATAAGAAGGATAGAGAGGGGAAAGAAAACTAGAAAGAAATGAAATTAAAAGAAATTCAACTCAAATTCTTCATTGTACAATCACTTACATTGCTCTTCCAAGAGGATTATACATCACAGTGGAGAATTACCTAGACCTTGATTATTCTGAAGATGAATAGGTGATCAAAGGTCTAATCTTGATCAAGAAAATGAAAATTGAACTCTCTTAGCTTCTCTCTCTTTCTTTCAATCACTTGTGTTGCCGCCTCTTTTCTTCCCCTTTCGGATCTAAGATAGGGTGTGACTGAGTTCTCAAGTTATCCACCGAGATCTATCAGTCAAAAAAAGGAAGTGAAGTATAATGAATTTCAGCCGAGAGAGAGAGTATGAATCGGGGGGGGGGGGGTTGATCAATTGTTGCTCCAGGGTTTATATAGGCTCAATTACATCTCAATTGTGCTTCTTTATGCACAAATTGTGTTTCTTTTCTCCCCTGGATTGCTAACATGGTTGCATCTCAGCCCTTAACCCAATAGTTCAATGGTGTGGATTAATCTGGCATGTGCTTGTTGTGAACAAAATTGATGGTTTGGATCGCCAGCGTGGCATTGTGATCGTAGTTCATCTCTTCCCTACTCTCTCTTCTCAAAACACCAAGTGAATTTCTGTAATTTCATTGTTCTCGGTCCAACACACCAACTTCATTATGGAAAATATATAAAAGGAAGTAAATGTGTGCCAGCAACTGCCTTAACAGAATCGTGGGACCCACACGACGCTCTCCCAATCGCCAATTTGCCCAATTATCTTCTAAATCGCTTAATTGCATTATACACTCGAGTTTCTTCTCCTTGATACGAGTGATGCACAATGCACCATTCTTAAAATCAATCACTTCAATAGATTCTCCTCGGTTAGAGCTTTCCAGCAATATATTATTTGCAAAATTTCATAACCAATTGAGCCATTTCTCATTTTCAATTTAGTTTTCTGTTGAAGGAATCGGGTCAGAAAAGGAGAAGGCGCAGCAGGGAAGAAGGGAAGAGGGCTCTGCCCTGTGGGACCCAGCAGCAGTGAAGAAAGTGGAGGGGAAAGGTGGCGCTGATCGGGTGGACTCGGTGCATGTGATCCGGCCCCACACGTCGGGTTTAATGAGACTCAATTATAATAAACCGGGTGTATGCAGTAATTTGCTTTTTCATAATTTCTCCCCAGCGCCAAAACAGTCTTTCATTTGTTTGGTAGACCCAATTTACACCCAGCTAAACCTTTAGCCCCAAGTTGCACCCTTAAAAGTCCTTTGATCAGATCTCAGCCTTCTGATTGATCAATTTTCTTTCTCCAATTTATTTTAATAGATCCCTTCATCCAAAAATTATGAAATTTTCTTCAAAAATCCCTAAATTCATGATGATCACCTCTGTATTTTTTAATTCCATTTTTACCCCTGTTTGCTTGTGCTAAAAATTCCTTGATCAAGGAACCCCTGTTTTTCTCAGTTAATCCCAATTTTCACAACTGTAGCTCAGTGTCTCTGCCAAATAAATTCTCCTTGCGGAAACTCCACCCCAATTAACACCAATACTGATGCTTATTAGGGTTTGATTTGATCAAATGCTGACTACTTATCAGCAATTAATACAAATCTAGACTTGATCAGGTGGTTGCTCCCAGCTTTGGCACCTGATCAGTCTTGTGAAATTGACTTTTAATCCCTTAACATGAGGGTAATTTGGTCAAAAAGCTGACTACTTATCAGCAATTGACACAAATTAAAACATGGTTAGGTGGTTGCTCGCAGCTTTGGCACCAGGTCAGCCTTGAAAGCAAAATCATATTGAGATTTCTCATGATTGGTTGTATCAAAATACTGGCTTGGCATTGACATCATTCCTTGTTGCACAGGGATTGTATTGGTTCTGCTCATAGGGTTTGATTTTGGCTTTTTTCTTTTGTATTTCTTCCTTCAACCTTTCAGGGGTAAACACTTAATAAATATAATCTACAACTTGAATTATTTAATTCTATCTAATCCTATCTCGGGACTATTTCCCGAATCCTACTCCTATCCTGTCTACGTGCAGTATGACATGATATGACATATGAATGCGGGTATGTCTCAACTATGCTGGTCAATTTACCGGATGCATATGACATGTCAGATTTAGTCTCTATAAATTTTTGGTCAGAAAATACCGCAATTCAGATTTATTTTAAAAACGATTTTATTTTCGGTTTGGGTTCCTATTTCTAAAAAAAGAAAATTAAATCCCAGGAAACCATACCTGAGAGTGCTGGCAAGGATCGTGAAGTCGCTCTACTCCGGAGGCAGCGCGTCCGTCTCGGGATCAGCGCCTGCGTACACGAGGTCGGGATCGACCTCGGTCTCCGCGAGTGGATCCGAGTCGACTATATCACCTATTATTTATTTAAATTGAGTGTCCATCAGTTTTTACGTTATTTAATTTAGGATTATTAATTAATTAAAGCATATTCTTATTTAACGTCCGTTCGGTCATTATTCCGTTTTTCCATCAAAATTTTGACAGCATTTCTGCAGTAATTAGGGGTGTCAAAATTTGTACTTAACGTATTCTTATTCTTAATGCACGTTTGTTATATTAATCGCCCATTTTAATGTTTATTTTTATTTTGCCCGGGTTCATTGATTTAACCATTTATTTGTGTTAGGGTTCGGACGTGAATCCTCTTTCTGATTAATTTAAGTCCCGATCAAAATTGTCATCTATTTTATTTGTTCATTATCTTTAGCGTGTTTCTCGTTAAGTGATTCACTTTAGGTTAATTGAAGTTTTAACTTCGATAATCAATAAATACTCAAGGAAACAACTTCAATATATAACACATAAAAAATACTGATTCATTTTATTATTCCATTTCTGTTACAACTACAGTTTACAAGTACAATGAGAATCAAAATAAATAAAATAAAAGAAATAGAATAATGTATTTTAAAGAGAAATTAATTAATATATCCATATAGTATATATCGTATTTTATCCTAATAGTCTTTTATTTATTAATAATATTTAAAATAGAGAAATTAATTAATATATATTCTAATATATATTAATTATATCTTAATTATTATTTTTATGATGTTTTTAATTTATGTAGTTTACTTTGTTTTTATATAAGTGTTATTATTAGGTTAAGTTAGAGAAAATTAGTTTTAAAGTAAAATAAAGGAAATAAAATAAAATAAAAGAAGTAAATGAAATAAAGTAAACGAAAAATAAAACAAAATTAAAGAAAAGTTTTTATATTATAAATGTGTTGGTGTTTTAATGTTCGGGATCATACGTTGACTACCAAATCGTTGGTGCCAATGCACCGATATCCCAAATCGGGGGCAGTCAGGGAATATAATCATTTCTCCTATTCAAGTTTACGTTATTACCCATGGATACCGCCAAACCTTTCGGGGCGGCTTCCAATTAATTGATCATATTTTTACTTTATCACTTAGTCATCTTGCTACTTTTAAATCATTAGGTCTTAATCATTTTAACTTCCCAATCCGAAATGAAAAATTTAAATTTAATTATTTATAACTTAATAAGTGGCCTAATTAGATTCTTATCTTTCTTAAATCCTGACTAATTAAAGCAAGCCTAAACTATCTTTATAATTTCTTATTAAATTTCTCAATTTAGTTCCAAGCCCAAACGGCCCAATAACCTATTTAATACAAACCAGCTTATTAATGGGTTTAGCCCATTCCTCTAAAATTCTTGCCAACTCATTCCAAGGTCCATATTAACCCATTAATATATTTAAAGGTAAAAACTTAATCCAGGCAGCAAGGACAGCCTATAGGCAAGTAAAACAGGCAATTCAATAATCAACTTCGCATGAAACTGGTATAACAATAAGCCACAGGGTCTAAGTATGCAACAGAGGGCAATAATACAAGGATGTTCAGAGCAGCAGTGTCATGTACCACAATCACAATCACACACAAGCACTAACAGTACAAGGCAAATTAACAGGACCAACAAAAGTTCAGACAAGTAACAGACAAGATGCCAGTTTAAACAACATGCTAGAACAAAACACCAGCGCGGCTCAGAGCTGTACCAGCAACTAGTACCAACAACAACAGAGTACAAAGGCATAGGCAACAACATACAACAAGCATAGACAACATGCAACTTATAACAGAAGGGCAACTTCCAAATCCAGCAATTTACTAGAATCAGAAAGACAGCATAAAAGGGGTGGTACCAGTAACCAGAATAAACAACACAGGTAACACACAAGCCATAGTACCAGCAAACAACACAAAGAAAAGATAATAGTGAACCACAAGACCAGATCAGTTCAGTATCAGTTCCGATCAGTTCAACCCAAACATCCCAGAACAACAAGGTCAGTCAGGGGGCTGGTACCAGAAATTAGAACCCAGAATAACCCACAGTCATAGCAAGCCAGACAGATACAAGCTCATCCCGAGACCACACCAAATAATCGGTGGATCTCAAGGGTAGAGGGTACCTCACAGAACCACAAATAGAAAAAAATCAACACAAGAAACCAGCATGCATCAGCATACAAAGAACCAAAATAGGAGCTAGAGTTTTTACCAGACAAGTCAGGGACAGGCCGATACAGGCAAAAAGGGGCGACAGGGGTGGCGCGTGTTATTTCCTCCCTCACCGCTACTCCTGGCTCCTCCCCTTTTTCGGATTCACAAGCAAAGAAAAAGAACCAAGCAAGAAAAGTGATCTTAATAGTGTAATATCAATCTCAGCACATGAGAACAAAGCAAGCAAAATCAGAGAGGAGAACAGAGCCATTATTTATAGGGGGAGCGGGGGTGAGGCTCCAGGAGCGCGAGTGTCAGACGCGCGATCATGATCGGGTGAGTAACCCTAGATTGACAGGTGACAAATCCAGGGTTTTCAACCCTGTCATAAGGGACACAACACAAACCGGGGGCAAGAGGGCGGAAAGGGGCGAAAATGAAGACAACTTGTGACAGCAACAGACACTCGGCTGCCCCGACAAGACAGCTAGGCGAGAGCCACTGGAACTTTAGGGTTTCCGTCAACGGAAATAGGTAGAGGGGGGTGCTAGGGTAGGCTCTCGCCAGAGAGCAGATGGGAGAGCGGGGTGGAAAAAAAGGGGAAAAGAACTCGGAGGTTTGAACCAGAGTCGCAAGAGAGAGCAGAGGGGAGAAGAGACGAAGGGACGGGGGATTGAAAGCGAGGGGACAGGGAGAGAGAGAAAAAGAGAGAGATGAGGAGTGCGTGGCGGGGGAAAGAGAGAGAAAGGGATAGAGTACATCGACATTAAATGCCACATTTAATGAGTGGGAGAGATGGAGGTGGTAGTAGGGATCAAATGTGGTAGTCAAGAGTGATCTTGGTGAGGTAGGTCATTGGGTGTAATGGGTCGATATGGGTTGAGTTACTTATTTTAATTTTAAATCGCGATTTGTCGGTCAGTTAAGTTATAGATTAAATTTTGAGATCTTTATTCTAATATTTATTTTATCGATCTATTTGTTTTAAATTCAAATTTTATTTTCTTTGTTGTTAACTTGGACTATTGTTTATTTATAGTTGTATAATTATATTTATATTTCTTTAATTATTATTTTAGGTTATTTACTAATTTATATTAAATTAATTTATTTGTTATATTAATTATCCTTATTTCTTAAGTAAATTTCACGGTTTGACAATAAGCATAGCAGTACCAATTGCATCGCCAATTGAGAGGGTTATGCATTCAAATTGACTGCTAAAATATAGGCGAATAACCCTATGACAATGAGAAGAGTTGATCTTGACAATCAATTGAGAGTATAGCTTATAATCGGAAGTAAGTGATCAATATCGATCTTCGGTACTGCTCCATGATAATTCAAATGAGAACAAATGAAATCACAAGCACAAGGTGCCTTATCAATGTTGATTAAGGCTTTAATTTACAAGACGAGTCAAGAACTAAGGAGAATGACAACAAAATGTACTCTAATTGCAAGTTAGATACTCTTGGTACCGAAGTTCGGTACAGAACTCAACCATTAGAGGTGGTGTCGGCGATCCAACGCATTGATGCACAATTAGAGTGTGCAGCCACACTCCCCATACCAAGGCGACGCCAACAGTGGTGTCTGATCTCCGATCAGGCCATCGTAACACCAAGATCACCACCGCAACACGTATATTAAAGCATGAGAGAGAGGGGACAGAGGGAGACTGGTGCAACACTAATCTCAAAGGATCACACGAATCTTGGGACAAATTCAAGAGATCTGGACCATTGGGCGTTTAGAAAATTAAAGCACAATTTAATCTAGGCCTTTAATTTGTTTAGTGCGTATCTTAACAATATATGGCGGCCCAAGTATAATAAAATATTAAATAAAATATATGTGCTAATCTCAATATAAATCCAATGGTCCAGATTAATCCATGCATTAATCTCAGCCCAGTTAGTAAATGGGCCTAACAGTTAATAAATCTCAGCCCAGTTCATTCAACCCAAAATTCAATTAATAACAGAAAATTGGAAATAAAGAGTAAATAAATCATTTAAAAATATTTTCAAACTTCAAATTTACTCAAATTTATTTCTAAAAATTCTTTATTTTCCATAGTATTTTTCTATATAAAAATTGTTTAATTTTGTAAATACTATTATATGAAAACAATTTAAAAGAAAAAGATATTATATTGAATTTTTCTATTTGACTTAGCTTTGACTTGTGATTTTAGCTATTATAAAAATTCTAAAAATCCAGATAAAATCATAAATCATTATTATATATATTTTACTATTTTTTAAGTGATTTTTCATAAAATGAATAATAATAAAATTCAATGAAACAAATTCTATTATTTAGCTATTATAAAAAGAAAATAAATAACAATAAAATTCATGAATAATAGTTAGATATTATTTTGAATAATTTTTTCATAAAAACAAAAGATAAATAAAAATAATAAGTAATAAATACACCTTACCCTATTGACCATCATATGAAAATTCGAAATAAAACTACATGATAAACAAAGTATATTCTTTTGGTCATTATAAAAAGAAAGTCTAAAATTTAAATAAAATATAATAATAAAATAAATCTTATTCTTTTAGCTATCATAAAAAGCCTAAAATCCAAATAAAAATATAATAAGAGTTAAATCATCTTTTAACATCTTTGTAAATAATTTTCTACAAATAAAATTCAAAATAGAACAAAAAAGAATAATAATAATTATAATAATAACAAAGAATCGTGATAACAATTCTCTGAATCGTTATACGATTTACCAAAGCATTGAACGTTTCATGAGACATTGGCAACACTTTGATTCTTCTCTGACAAGTCAATATGTTCTGAGGAATCATTGTAACGATTATCTAAATCGTCATACGATTCACCAAATCGTTATAACACTTCACAGGACGTTAGCAACGCTTTGGTCATTCTCTAACAAGTCAACATATATTAGATAATCGTTGGAACGACTTTCTAAAACGTTGAACGATATACAAAGCATTGGTAATGTTTTGACCCCCTTATTGACTAATTCTCTGAAAAATCTGATATCTTCTGAAAGCGTTATAATAGTTTGTGGAAACGTTATAACGATTTGTTGAAGTGTTGTAACGGTTTATTGAATCGTTACACGATTTCTAGAATGTGAATGATCAATGAGGTGATGATATACCTTGATTGATTGATTGATGAGACATAACATGTATGATAATTTTTAAGCTCATCCTCTAATAAACCTGTCTCAATGTTAGACCAGTCATGAGCCCCGAGTCTAATTTTGTACACAAGATAACTCTGAATCTGTGAATCGGTTAAATATTCAAAACCCATGATTTAGAGATGATTAAACATGCTCACATAAGATGATGTGAAGTAATACAATGATTCTTGCACAAGTAATGCAACATCCAGTATAGTCAGTTGAGAGAAGAACATCATGACGCACGTCAGAGAATGACTAAGCCTATGACGTTAACACAAGTGGAAGAACATCATGGTGTCCAAGGAGGTGATATCATGATGGCCCTGTGTCATGAACAAGTAATTCATGACCAAACAGGCTAGTAAGATTAAACTAATCCGAGGATGAGTTTGCCTTCTAGTCTGGAGGATTGAATCATTCTGTAGTAGGTTCTTTGACTTTGTGTGCAGTTGTGTTCCTAGGTGTTTACCCTTGAAAGATATCAAGGATGAATAGATGAATAAATGAAAATAAAATTGATGATTAATGATAAATCATGAGAAGAGGGAAGAAGAGAAAGCAATGAAAGATGGCCCACTAATCAGGAGAGGTCGCTGCTTAACCCCGGAACAAATTCATTAATCCCACAATGAAATATTAGGGTGAAAGACGAGGATATAAATACCCCACCACCTCCTACTCATTCGAGGTGGCTGACCCTCGGGAGATTTAGGAGAGAGAAAATCTCCTGATGGGTCAGCCATTTGATTACATTTTTCTGACAAGTGGGACCCACATGGCAGTCCCTTGTGAGCAGCTCCAATGACATGGACCTAGCCCATTTTGCTAAGAAAATTAATCAACCCGGAACAGAGGTTAAACACTAATCCCACAAGGAAATCCTAAGTATGGAGCAAGGATATAAATACCCAGCCACCTCCTGCTCATTCGAGGTGGCTGACTCCCAGGAGGTTCTAGAGAGAGAGATCTCCCGAGGGGTCAGCCATTTGACTACATTTTCTCTGACAAGTGGGACCCACCTGGCAGTCCCTTGTAGATGAACCTGACAACATGAACCTAGCCTATCTGATGAGTCATTCATGTGACTATTTTCACTGACAGGTGGACCCCACACCTCAGTGACCTATTATAGGAGTCAGAGTTGAACCCTAAAAATCTGCCTTTGGAGCTAACCCTAGAAAGGAGCTGAAGCAGTATAATCCCTATGCTACATGAAATGATGTCAATGCCAAGCTAGCATTTCGATGCAACTAGTCATGAGAAATTCCAAATGTGATTTTGCTTTCAAGGCTGACCTGGTGCCAAAGCTACAAGCAACCACCTAACCATGCTTTGATTTGTGTCAATTACTGATAAGTAGTCAGTTCTTTGACCAAGTCACCCTCATGTTAAGGGATTGAAAGTCAATTTCACAAGACTGATCAGGTGCCAAAGCTGGGAGCAACCATCTGATCAAGTCTAGATTTGTATCAACTGTTGACATGTAATCAACTGTTGATCAGATCAAGCCCTAATGAATATCAATATAAGTCTAATTGGTATTTAGTTAGGGTGGTTTCTGCAAGAGAGAGATAATTGGCAGAGACACAAAGCTACAATTGAAATCAGGGATTAATTCATAAGGAATAATAGGGTTTTATGGATAAAAGAATTTTTAATTCAGAGAGGCAAGGGCAAAAATGGAATTAAAAATTACAGGGATGATCATCATGAATTTAGGGATTTTTGGTGAAAATTTCATAATTTTTGGATAAATGGAGCTATCAGAATAAATTCAGGGAAGATAAAATAGATTAAAAGGAAAGATCAAAGGCTGAGATTTGATCAGAGCAATTCTGGGTGCAAGTTGGGGATAACAGCAGCTCTGGGTACAAACTGGGTGCAAGAAACACAGGAGATATAAAATAAACGAGGAGAGAGGGTGTGCCACGTGGCAGCCTCTCATTGGGCCATGTCAGCAAGTGGGCCCCACCATGGTATGAGTCACTGACAGGTGGGCCCCACCTCAGTGCCACGTGGCAGACAGCCAGTGGGCCACATCAGCAACTACTCCACCAAACAGAGACAAGTGGCAAGCTACCAGTTCACCATGTCACCCATTAGAGCCATGTGGCTTATTTTCACTGGTCCACCTCACTCAACGCGTGACACATGGCAGAATACCCTCTCACCCAGTCAGACCAGACAGAGCAATGTGGCTGCCTATCATTGGTCCACATCACAGACCACATCACCATTTGAGCCATATGGCCATCTGTGAGTGGTCCACACCAGCAGGAGGTATGCCAAATGGCAGCACACAGAGTGAGCCACCTCAGCAGCTAAATGCCACATGGCACTTCCCTATTGGTCCACCTCAGCCATGTGGGCCCCACCATACCACGAGATGACTGACAAGTGGGCCCCACTTGGTGCCACGTGTCATGCATTAACTGGTGCCATGTCATCGCATAGTATACACAGGGATTACAGGTGGCTCCATTTGATTGGTACAAATCAGCACAAGGTGATACACATGGCATTACTGGACAAGCCCACATCATCCAGTCATTAACAGACCATTAGTGTTAAATAATTGTTCATCAGATAAATAACCAATCAGGCAGAGCCACCTCAGCGTATTAACCCTAATCAACTGCTAATCAATCACTAAACCTTATGAGTGGGACCCAACGGTCAGAGCAATGTGAGTAAGCACATGAACTAAAGCTGTGAACCAAACCCATTCAATCTACCTATTCAGATCAATACGGTTGAATTTAAACAAGGGAAAAAGGGAGGGTGAACCTGGTCTAGATGTTTCAACCCTCTACTCTTCTCCTCTCCTGCGTTTTGGCGCATGGAGACCAAGCCCACCTGTCCTGGTTGAGCACTCACCCCGCTCCCTCTTCTCCTTCTTCCCCTCGCGCGTGCAAGCTTGTCTCTTCCCATGGCGTCTCACCATCGTGGAAGCTTCAGAAATAGTTGATACGCATTAATGAATTGATTAGAGAGATTAGAACAAGGAGTTAGCGATGAAAAGGAAATTAAGCAGTGAATTCACCTCAATTCAAGTTGAAACAGTACAAGCGCACTTCTATCGAATGTAACTGAGTGCTTCAAACCCCAAATTAAGCACTGGAATAGCTTCCTAGTGCTAAGGCGACGCCGATTGATAAGTGATTATGGAGCAATTGAGTCAAAAGAGGGTTCAAAGATCGGAAATTGCCAAAAGCAGTAACGAAGAGATAGGTGCAATTGATGCTTTAGGGATCAAATTGCATTACTAAGTGGCATCTCTGAGATGAGGCGACACTAATGGAGGTGGATTAGCAAAGCGATTGAGTAGAAAGATCTGAAATTGATTAAAAGGAAAAGTGGAACAGAAACCCGGTTTTTGAAATGGGTGAAATTCAGTGAAATCGAGAGAGAGAAGATGCTAGCTATGGTGTAGAGACATTTAAATACGATGAGAGGGCCTGCTCACCCGTTGAAACACGTGCTCAATTGAAGTTAAATTGGCTGCGGCACAGTCAAGCCATAACAGAAAAACTAACTAACTTGTCAGAGGTGATTAGAAACAAACACAACTGCATCTTAGTCGTTAATTGAAGTGAAATGGAGGGTGTAGATGCATCCAAGCTAGCAATCCGAGTGAGAAACATCCAACCAATCACAATTGAGTTAATTGGTCGATTTAGTGCTATATAAACTGAGATTTGGTACCAGCAGAGGGATAATTGGAAAAGAGCAGAGAAAACAGAAGCACACACATACTCACATACACCATAAAGAAGAGAGAGAGAGATAGAGATTGCAAGAGTAGAAAAGAGAGTTTGTTTGATTTGCATTTCTGTAAAAAGGAATTCAAGGTAATAAACTATGCAAATTGATTCGATTAGTGTTTCCTGTGCACTTTTCTCTATAAAAGTTGAATTTTGAGTTTACAATTATACCTAGTAGATGGCTAATTTTGTTTCTTTTCACCTTTATTATCTTTCTTTTTAAAGATTTACTCTTTCTTCCATTCTTATACTGTTTTCCATTGAATAATTTCAATTTAACACTAATCAATCGAATCCAGTGAGCCACTGGCCCAATTACCAGATAATTGGAGAGCCTTTAGGCCTGGATTAATCATTAACATGAAGAATTTACAAAGAGGATTACTGTTTCTTGTTATTGAGTCATAATCTTTCCATTAATCACTTTCTTTCTTTGGCTCTGATTGAACAAGGTTTGACAATTAGAAGCTTCTTATCCGTTGATTACTTTGATTGTATAGTCAGTAAGGATGATGTAAAGTGTGTAAACCTTATAACAAAGTATTAGCTCGATAGGATTAGTATATCGTTTATTTCTGGCACAGTGATCAATTGAATTCAACAAGAGCCTCAGTGAGCCACTGGCCCCAGTTAAGGCTGGGTGAGCCTTTAGGCCTGAGGGTTGTATATCAATTGTACCAATTCAATGAACATCTTGAGATTGGAATAGAATGAAAGTCGGTACCAGTCAATACTGTACACTCTTGATGCACAAGTGCTTCAACTCGGTTAATAGTACACAAGAAACCTTATACTCGTTTCAAATTACATACATATACTAAGGCGATGCTCAATAGTTTTATAATTGTCCAGAATCTTGATTAATTGTGTTGAATTTGGCAAAGGAAAGGTCTTGATACCGGTTCCAGTTGGTACACTAACTGGCATTGTTATGCGAGTGTCAATCGACGTATGGATCTCTGATCAGACGCCACCGAAGGACTCCATGCATTAAGACGACGCTAGGGCGCTGATCTGATCGGAAAAGGAGTGCTCCGGTCGCCGGGAACACTATGTTGCACTAATCCTAAAGCATCGCAAGGTCGGAGGCTTGGAGAATCTCCTCCGCACGAATATTGAAACATCCGATAATCTTGAAGATTCTTCAACGAATGAGATATAACAAAAGTTTAAAAATCCGAGCGGGAAATAATCTGGGCCTTATATATATTAAACACGTATCTCAATTAGATCTAACAGCCCAAGTATAAATGAAACATTTGAATAAACTAGGTGCCAATCTTGGAGCAGATCTGGCGGCCCAGATTAGGCCCAATAATTAAATAATAACAGAATAGTAATGATATAGAGTAAATAAATCATTTGAAAATGCTCCTGAACTCCAAATTAACTCAAATTTGTTTCTAAAATTTTCTTATTTTTCATACTATTTTTCTATACAATAATATTCTAGTTTTAAAAATATAATCATAGTAAAACAATTTAAAAGCAAAAGACATTGCATATATTGATATATTTGACTTAGCTTTGACTTGTCATTTTAAATACTATAAAAATTCCAAAAATACAAATAAAATCATGAATAATAACTAGATATATTTTACTGATTTTTCAAGTGATTTTTCATGAAATAATAATGATAATAGTAATATGCCATAATAAATGAGGAGATTAGCTATATTCTTTGATAAAAAAAATAAATAATAATAAATATTATGTTGATATTTTCTGTAAAAAAGAATAATAAAATAAATAGCACAAAAGAAAAATACAAAAATATATACTACCATGATAATAGATAGTAAATACATTTTCTTTTATAATGAAGAATGATAATATAGTTTTATAAATGAATTGCATTTCTTTTGTTATTTCTATACAAATACACAATAAAAATATTTTGATGGATAAAATGCAATAAAAATAATAGTTGTAATAAAAATATAATGAATTTCATCTCTCATGGCTATTTTTCAACTAATAATAGTAATAATAAAAAAATCTTATATTTTTCTATGAATAATAAATAGAAATAATAAAAAAAATAATAATGAATAGTATAATAAATAAGATAGAATATTAATGATGATTTCTTTTTAGCTATTATAGATCTTAAAAATAAAAAAAAGAGATAATAATAATGAAAATAATATAGCTAGCTATCTTTTGATTTGCAAATAATTCTTACATAATGAATAGTGTTTCAACATAATAGAATATAATAATAAAATTCTATTACTTTGGCTATTATAAACATTTTGAAAATATAAATAAAAAAAAATCATTGCCATTTTATTTTCTAGTATTTTGTAAGTGATTTCTACAAAATAAATAGGGTTTAGAAATAATAAAAATAAAAATTCTACTATTTTAGCTGTTATAAAAATCCCAAAAATATAAATAAAATTCTAGTTATTAGCTAACCCCTTTTTCCTATTATTTTGTAAGTAATTTTTCTACATAGATGAATAGAGTTTAAGAAATAAAAAAATATAATAATAATAATAATAATAATAATAATAATAATAATAAATAAATACATCTTTATAATAGAAATAATAATGGAAGATATTATGTAATAGGCTTTGTACATTTTGGAAATGAATAAATATGCTCACACAAGGAGTGTAGAGCCACATAAGAATATTTGCACACATGATATAATCTTTAGAACGATTAGTCAGGACGAGAACATCCTGACGTAGAATGATGAAAGCTTTGATAGCAACATAAGAGGATATGTCGAGACAAGAACATCTTGACATTTGATAAAGAATAATAAGATACGTCGAGACAGGAACATTTTGACGTAGGATGATTAAGGCTTCGATAACAACATGAGAAGATATGTCGAGACAAGAACATCTTGACACTTGATGAAGAATAATAAGATACGTCGAGACATGAACATCTTGACATAGGATGATTAAGGCTTCGATAGCAACATGAAGAGATACGTCGAGACAGGAACATCTTGACGTTTGATGAAGAATAACCAGAGCTGCGACATCAACATGGAGATACATGTCGACCCTGAGGAAGAAGAACATTACGATGTCCTAGAGAGGTGACATCTTAATGACCCATTACCATGAGCAAGTAACTCATGATTGAATACGCTCACACAAGGGGTGTAGGGCAACATAGTAATTTTGCACAAGTAATGCAACATGTAGAATGACTAGTCGAGACAAGAACATCTTGACGCTCGCTGAAGAATGACCAAAGCTACGACATCAGTATGGAGAGATATGTCGACTTTGAAGAAGAAGAACATTACGATGTCCGAGCGAAGCGACATCTTAATGACTCGGTGTCATGAACAAGTAATTCATGACCATTTGAGCTAGCAAGACTGAACTCATCCGTCGATAAGTTCGTCTCCTGGTTCATTTCCCGAGACTGTGAGATTGAATCGTTCTGTAGTAGATTCATCCACAAAATAGTGAATGTGAACCGTTCTGTAGGTAGGTTCCTTCACTAACACATGCCTCAATGTTGAACTGGCTCAGCGCTTCAGGTTTGACATTGTGTGTAATTGTGTTTCCTAGGTTTATGAATCGGCTTAGTGCTTCGAATTCATGATCTAGAAGATCGGTGAGAAGAAACACGTGGGCCATATCCACCCTTCTCCTGATTCACCAACCTCAAGATCAACCGGCTCAGCGCTTCGAGTTGTATTTTGTGTGATTGGTTGTTGACTAGTTAAGATTGAACCGTTCTGTAGTAGGTTTATCTTCTAGATCAACGGAGGTCGAGTCGTTCTGTATGTAGACTCACCTCAAGCCCCTCTGAAGAGACTAACCTGGTCAGGTTACATCTCGAGGTGGCATAGACTGAACCGATCTGTTTGTAGGTTCGTCTTCCATAGGACAAAACCGATCTGTTTGTAGGTTTGTCTTCCATAGATTGAACCGATCTGTTTGTAGGTTCGTCTTCCATAGGGTTAAATAAAGATTGAACCGATCTGTTTGTAGGTTCGTCTTCCATGGACCCCTTTTTATGAACCTAGACGACCACTTGACCATCTTTTAACTATACTATTTGCTTCTCTCTTTCAAAGATCCAGAGGTGCCTCGAGGTTAGTAGCCCAGGGTAATTAACGGTGGGGGCTTGCGCCCACCGGAATCTACAAGAACTCACAATCACTAAAAAACCCCCTGAATGTGCATCCAAATATCTCTAAACGGCAGAATCAGCCGACACCCAGCAGATGCACGCTCGGGAGGGATCTCCGTGTCCTTCTTCCGCGAACCCATCGCCCAGCGGCGGTGTGGCGGCGCGCGAAAAAGGGTCGCACACTAGGTTTATGGGTCCGCTTAGTGCCTGGAATCCATTATCTAGAAGATCAGAGAGAAGTACCATGTGGGCCATATCCGCCCTTCTTCTGATTCACCAACCTCAAGATCAACCAGCTTAGTGTTTCGAGTTGTATTTTGTGTACTTTGTTGTTGACTAGTTAAGATTGAACCGTTCTGTAGTAGGTTTATCTTCTAGAACAACTGAGATCGAGTCGTTCTGTAGTAGACTCACCTCCAACCCCTCTGTAGAGATTAATCTGATCTATAGTAAGGTTATCTCTCGGGGCGGTAAAGACTGAATCGACCTATTGGTAAGACTGAACCGACCTAGTAGGTTTTTTTAATATTATTTTGTATTTTTTTAATATATATTTTTAATATTATTTAGTAGGTTCGTTTTTCATCCCCTATCTCACTGGACTGACATATTGATAAGTCTAGGATGCTTCAGTGATTGAGCAGTGATCTCAATCACTGAAGCATGTGACCACTTGACCATTATTTAACCATACTATTTGCTTCCCCCTTTTAAAGATCTAGAGGTGCCTCGAGGTTAACAACCTAGGGTAATTAACGGTGGGGGCTTGCGCCCATCGGAATCTATAAGTACTCACAATCACTAAAAAACCCGCTAAATATGCATCCCCACAAGCCTAAGACGATGGCACCAGTCGGCGTTAAACAAATGCACGTTCAAGAGGGATCTCCGTGTCCTTCTTCCACATCCCTCATTTTTTGTTGTTTTGCAAAACCAAATGTATGAATATTTGAGAAGAATTTTCTCCCCCTTTTGTAAAACAATAAAAAAGATTGAATATTATAAGATAGCTCCCCCTTAATATTTGCTTCTCCTATCTCCATACACTTATTTGCAAATATAATGATAAAGCAAAAATAATAATAATAATATGCAAAGTAATATAACAAGTCACAGTAAAAGATCAATTATAATGTCTTGAATAAAAATGATAATACAATAATATAGCAAAGACAATTCAATAATTAAGCACAAATATTCAAGACAATACATAAACATGCAATAATCAAACAAGTTATAACATACATAGCCATAATAATCAAATCATAACTCTCATCTCACAAAATGATAAAGCCAAAATGAAAGATAATAGTACAAAGCAAATCCTAAAAAAAATAAGTAAAAGAAGTAAAAAGATTAATCTTCATGCTTGATCCGGTGGATCGGTGGGAACAACCTCTTGTACATCCACCATCTCGGTTTCTTCTTCCTCTAGACCCCAGACACTAGGATCATCGGCCATTTCCATGTCAACATTGCCTGACTCCAAGTCAAAATCCATGTCACCCGTATTATCCACCCAATTTCTATACTTATTAACCTAATTAGTTTGAAGATTATGTTGTCAATCCTCCATACGAGTTATATATGATAAAGTTTCTTCACCTGACATGAAAATTGAAGTTCATATGAAAATCATCCTTATATATAAAATAGCGAAGACCAAATATTTATTATAAATGAGAAAAAAAACAATATCATTAATGGGGAAGAAAAAGGTGAAATCTGAAGGGTAAAAAAAGAATTTTAAATGAATTATTAATCATTTAACGGATTTTCATGTCATTTATTTTATATAGCATTTTATTATTCAATTTAAATAATGACTTATTGTTTAGATTAGTGCTATTGAAATTGAATAATAAAAATACTACAAAAATAGTTGCATCATAAAAAATATTAACATAAATAATAACTTATTTAAGCCGATTAATAATCTTATTGCATTGTTGGGTTTGTACTTGAATAATAATAATTTCCTTCTGGATTTCTCCAGTTTCTTTAACTAAACAAATCGCCAAGTGGGTTGGTAGTGGTTTGCTAAAACCCGCCGGGTACAACCCGTAACCGTGTACCCATGCCCGGTACCTGTGCCCGAGTATAGGCGGGTAAACGGGTACGGGTTTGAGAAGGGCCGACCACATTTTTTTTTGGAAAAAACCCGTCGTACCCGGTATTCGCCGCCCATACCCGTACCCGTGAAATTCAAATTTCAAATATTTTCCTTCCGGTTCACATCAAATCAATACCCGTACCCGTACCCGCCGAACCCGTTGTACCCATCGTACCCGGCGACCCGTGAACCCGCTGGATTTTATTTATTTATTTATTTAATAAATTTCAAATTTTATTCCCTCTAATCAAAACTCTATAAATACACCCCTCTTCCTCTCAACATTTTCACCTTCTCTCAATCTCTCATTCTTTTATTCTCTCAATATAATATTATTCTCAATTTTTAGAATTATTATTCCAAAAAATATAGTATAAAAATACGATCACGGAATAACGAAGGTATTAAAATTATGAAGTTCGGTGTCTCCCGCAAGATTTTTCCGTGAGATTTAAAGGTTATATTTATTTCATGTTATATTAAATATTTATGTAGAGTAAATTTAGTTTATGGTAGATTTATTGAATGTTAAGTAATTAGATTTGTTAGATTTATTTTATGTTTGAATAGCTTAGATTTTAATTTTTAAATTCGGATTTATTTTTAATATGTTAAGAAAATAGATTATTTTTATTTTTTTGAATATGTGAAGTAACTAGATTTATTTTGAATATCTTAGATTTTAATTTTTAAATTCGGATTTATTTTTAATAGGTTAAGAAAATACGTTATTTTTATTTTTTTTGAATACGTGAAGATTAAGATTTATTTTGAATAGGTTAAATTTTATTTTTTAAATTCGGATTTATTTTTAATAGGTTAAGAAATAGGTTATTTTTATTTTTGAATTTGTGAAGTAATTAGATTTGTTTTGAATATATTAGATTTGAAATTTTAAATTCGGATTTATTTTTAATAGGTTAAGAAAATAGGTTATTTTTATTTTTTGAATATTTTAAGTAATTATATTTGTTTTGAATAGGTTAGATTTTAATTTTTAAATTCGGATTTATTTTTAATAGGATAAGAAAATAGGTTATTTTTTATTTTTTTGAATATATGAAGTAATTAAATTCGTTTTGAATAGGTTAGATTTTAATGTTTAAATTCGGATTTATTTTTAATTGGTTAAGAAAATAGTTTTTTTTAATATATGAAGTAATTAGATTTATTTGGAATAGGTTAGATTTTAATTTTTAAATTCGGATTTATTTTTAATAGGTTAAGAAAATAGATTATTTTTATTTTTTTGAATATGTGAAGTAATTAGATTTTAATGTTTTGAATACATAGGTATTGGAAAACGGAAATACGAAGTTCGGCAACGCCCGTAAGTACAATTCCGTAAAATTTAAAAGTTACATTATTTGACATATAATTCAATTTAGATTTAATTTAAAATTTAAATTGTATGTTAGATTTAATTTTTATAAATTATTAGATCATTTATTTTTAATAGATTATTTATGACATTTTAATGATTTTCCTAGTAAAAACTATTGTAATACTATGAAAACACAATGTATAAGGAAAGTTCTGTCTAGAAAAATCGGAACTCGTAGCGTATCCTTTGCGATCCCTAGTTTTGCTGGGAACTTACCTGGTTGTGATTTCGTGTGTAATAGTAACTGGCCCAAAAGACAACCATTAAATTCCATAAATAACCTATTAAAAATAAATATGTTAGAGTTTATTTTTTTTAATTGTTTCAATTTTTTAAATATGTTAGATTTTAAAAATTTCAAGTTATAATGAAAAAGTGCAAGAAGACGTCGCGAGATTTTCTGCAGACATTATCTAAGAAGAGACCAAATGTTAGATTTAAATTATCAACAATGAACAAAATTATCCACAAAGTTATCTAAGAAGAGATCAAATGTTAGATTTAAATTATCAACAACCCCCAAATGAGTGCACCTTATTATACTTCAATCGATCTGAACATATTCATTCCACAAGGTGCACTTCAACCGACAACATCATATGCATATGGAGACACTTCTTCTGTATCATCGAGTCACTTCACTGTCCATATTTCATCTACTCTGTCGACTGATGTTCCTGAATTTCAAGAAGCAGATGTATCTCCTTCGAGAAGTGCCCCGCCCCCCACAAGGTCCACAACAACCAGTAAAGAAGACTAAAAGAGCTCCCAAATACAATCAGTGGTGGTTGACCTGGTATAAGGTGACCAAAGATGAGGATGACATTTTAAAAACTCTTGATTGTAAGGTACCAAATTGATTGTATGACCAGCTTTAAAAGACATGTTGAAATACACCAAAAAAAGGGTGAGGCTCCAAGTGAAAATGCTGAACTGAGACAAATCCAAACCTTTATGCAACCTGATGGTACCAGAACTCACCCAAAATTCGATGAAGGAAGAATGTTTAGTGAAATGTCCCGGTACATTACTCATAAAGAACAACCAATAAGTATGGGTGGTTGCATGAGTTTTGTCTGGTTGGTCATTCAGGAGTGCGCTCAACTAATGTACAAGATGATCCATCAAAGAAAATTGGTAGGTGAAATAAAAAACCAGTTTACCAACATAAAAAATGAACTTCGAGCTATATTTGCATATCAAAACAATAAGGTCTCAATTACATCTGATACATGGACCGCCGGTAAATATGGTCTTGGGTACTCTTGTGTTACCGGGCATTGAATCGATGATCAATGAGTATTACAAAAAAAAATATTAATTTTTAGAGTATTGAATTCTCCACACACTGTAAATATAATTTTCAAATCCATTATTGAGGTTTTACAAGAATATAATATGAAGAGGGATTTGGGTAACAAGGTTTTTTCTATATTTTTCGATAATGCTAGCAACAATATAGCTTTCATTGATATTTTTAAATGGTCATTAAACCCAATTATGAATGGTGCAATATTTCACCAAAAGTGTGCTTGTCACATACTTAACTTCGTTGTAAAGGCAGGCCTTAAAACAGAAACCGTAAAACTATTGATAATTAAATTTAAGGATGCTCTCAACTATATTGTTTCAAACAAAAAAAGAAAACAACAGTTCACATTGATGTGCGTCAACTATGGATTGAGTAAGTTGAGAGTTCCTTGGGATATAGATACCCGTTGGAACTCTACTTATAGATTTTTACACCGATGCCTTCTTTATCATGTTGTTATTGGAGAGTTTTTGAGAAGCTCCACCCCAGAGAGAATGGCATTGAAACCCAGTGTCGAGTAATGGAAGTAACTAGAAAGACTTCAAAAATTTCTAGAAACTTTTTTTAAAGCAACCGTCCAACTATCCTGCTCGTACTCACCGACTTCATTTGAGTTGCTGAAACATCTCTATAGCATCTCTAAGGTGTATCGTGAATTGGAACAAGCCGAAACCCGGGATAAATCTCTCACGCCGATCATAGATGCCATGAAGCAAAAATTTATAAAATATTGGGAAGATACACCCCTCCTGGCCATCATTGCAAGCTGCCTCAACTGTCCCTTCTGAAAGTTTCTTTAGTTCGGCGAACATGATTCTCTCTGATAAACGTAGTAAGTTGGGTGCACATATTTTTGAGAGACTACTTGTGTGTTTGAAAGATTAGATTGATGCTGAGGAGCGCAATCAATATCGAGATCAACCACAATCATCCGAAGTCGAGACTGAAGAAAGTGGTACCGAGCCGCGACCGGCTTATAATTCGGAATGAGAGCGAGCAATGATATATGAATGCGAACTATTATATAGGTAGAAGACAGTGTCGATATTAATCTCTAACCCCCCTTTAATCTTTATGGCTATTTTTTAAATTATAAATTTCTAAATATTTCAATTAGTTTTTAAATTATTCATTTTAAAGAAAACAACTAACAAAAAAAAAGTTAGAAGTCCGCCTATGTTATTTTACATAGTCAGTCCCAAGCCTGGAATAAAGGAGAAGGATAACATTTATTTTTTAATCTATTATTTTAAAATAATTTAAAATAATTTTTAAAGTAATTGATTTAATAAATTTTTATTTATATTTTACTTTTTAAATTAATTGATTTAAAATATTTTTTATTTATATTTTAAATGTTTATTTTAAATTATTTGATTTTTAAACGTTCATTTTAAATTTTTGATCTATTTTTTGATTTAATCTATTATTTTAAAATAATTTAAAAAAAATAAACGTTTAGAAAATATATTAATCTTTTAAAATGAACGTTTAGATTTGTACGTAGTCGAAATGATATTATTCAGATTTTACGATATTATAAAATAAAAATATATTTGTAAAACAAAAACAACAAAAGATAAAAAACAACAAAAAAAAATTCCCGTACCCATACCCGTCTATCCGTGCTCGTGCCCTTAACTGCACTCAAGTACCCCCGTACATGTATCTGTGGTACCCGTGTACCCGCGATGGGCACGGGTATGAGACGGGTAAGGTACGATTTAAAAAAAAACCGTCTATTCGTGCCTGCCCTACTCGCCGCCCACCCTACCCGCCGCGGGTGTACCCGGCCCATACCCGTGGTACCCGCCGGAAAATCACTATGGGTTGGTATTGTGAAAGAAAATTCTTGGAAATCAAGAAAGAGAGGGAAAGAGAAAGAGCCGAAGAGGCCGGAGGCGGCAGCCGACAGAGCAGAAATAGTATTACTTCTTTTTGTTGTTTTTGAGAATTGACAATTAAGTAGCTTATTTTGTTAATGCTTAATGATCATATAGTATATGACTTAACATTACGTCACATAAATATGATATATTTTATTATTGAAACTTTATTTTAATGAAATTCATTCATAATTAGTTATATTATGTGATTTCTATAATAACTTAGCGTATCTTAAACGATTCGATACGATACACGATACACGATACGATACTAAATACTACGATACACGATACATTGTACGATTCGAAATCATTGGAAGGAAGAGAAATGCCTTCATTGAGTCGTTGCATCGTCTTCCCCGCTTCGATCTGTTTTGATTCGCGCTGCTCTGCTCTCTTTTATTCAGGTGAGTTCGATTCCGATTCCGATCAATTGATGGTAGCATTTGGTTCTGGGGCGTTTCTCATGCTTGTCCCGCGTATCTTTTCTAATTAATTTTCTGTCAAAGTCTGTTCTCATAGACCATTTCATGCATGTTACCATTTCATTTCATTTCGTTGTACTATTTATATACATCAACCTTTGTCCATATTCTTTTTATGTCAAGATTGTGTAGGATTCTCTTGCAGTGTGCTTGCTGAAATGGGGTTACTTAAGGGAAGCTTCGTCTTTCTGACAGGAGTTGGTTGTGGAGTTTACATTGCTATACATTGTTTAGAGCTTTCTGCAACATATAATTCTTGTTTCGCTGATATACATTGTTTAGAGCTTTCTGCAAATTTACAAGTTCCCCATATCTTGTGTTGTCTTCTTATACTTCCCATTCTTTTTTTTTTAGTACAGTGGCACCAGGAGAGAGTGAATAATTTATTGCTGATGAGGCTTCATCATAAATTTCAAGCGCTATATATTGTCTTGATTTCTGTCAAACTTTAGCCTATTATTTTTGTTTTCCTAATAGTGTTTCGTAGTTTTTTTTTTCTTTTCATAGATTCTATGTAGTGCTCACTGATATTCAATGAAAAATTAAGATATGGCCATAATGGTCCTAAATGCATGCTCAAATCAGTGTGATGCCACACCAAAATTACATTCTTATGCGATCATCAAGAGAGTCAGTGATGGTTAGCTCCTGCAGCCATGCATAAACAAGAACTTAGCCGTTCACTAAGCAGGAATAGATCACACCTGGTATGTGTTGTACCATCATTTCTAATTCCTAATTCTGTTATTCCTTGTTTATAGCTATATTTTATGACAAGCTGAATAATTTGTTTATAGCTATATTTTATGACAAGCTGAATAATTTGTTGCTGACGAGGCTTAATCATGAATTAGAGTTATTGCCTTTTGTTGACGAGGCTTAATCATCACTTGTAAGTTATGTGCTGTACCTGTTTGCATTTTAGAGAGGTGTTTGTAAAAAAAACACAGTATTAGTAAGAAGTTAAAACTTTTTTTATTGATTAGTCCAAAAAAAAAAACTGCATAGCAGTACATGCCGGTGCCATGCGAGTTCTTTGGTGTATTAAAAGCAAAACCTTTTGTCCTTTGATATTCTTGCAAGCACTGCAGCTAATAGCTCTGGTTTGTTTGGGAATTGAAATAACATAGAAAAAGAGAAGAATGCCAAAGTGGTATACAAATTAAAATATTGAAATTTTGATCTCATCCAGTTTCAGTTAAAGACTGTGAGAGTTCATCGAGATTAAAATGGTCCTTGAAGTATCTCCTTTTTTTAGTTCTTTTTGGTCTCCAAGTACAATGAGGTGCCCAGGAGTATTTACTATCACTTCATGGTCAATGCTTAATTTTGGGTAATAAATATTATAATCTCTAGCTTAACTTTTATAATTTTGCTTGGGGTCGGTGGGGAATATTGACTTGACTGTCAATATGTCAGCATATTTTGAGTGAAGTTTCATAAATGAGATGCCATGCATTTTGTACAAGGAGATGTTACCTTGTGAGTGAAATTGAAGATGCAATCTTGTGGTAAGAACAAAAAGAAATTGAAATCAGACTTGTTTTTCTTTCAAGAAAACACTAGGCTATGAGTAACATTTTTTTCTTCATCTTTATTTTTTTTTAATTTCCTTCGGTTGCTCATCCTCTTTAAGCTGGCCTGATTCGTTTCTAGAATAAGCCTAATCAAGTAATTAATCAGTGTAGTGTTATTCAAGCAGCCGATGCCCACCTTTTTTTCTTCTTCTTTGCTGTCCGGCCTTTTTTATTTTAAAGCAAAAAAGAACAAGCCTACGTACATGAAAAGTTGAAGAACATTTTCAAAGCAAAAAGGTTAACATGTTAAAGCTCAAATCACATAACTCATGAAGCATGATGCAAATAATATGGCATTTCCATTCTATTATACCCGGTCAATTTTTACAGCCAGAGCTTCTTGCTCTTTTTGTCGTTCGTAGCATCCTCTTTGTGCGGCACCATAATTAGCTTACCATAGAAGCCCTTAATACACCAGTATCATCACTAATTTATTTTGAGTTAATACAATGAATTGGTGCACCTCCCATATGTGATGCTTAGATTCCCATATCATTGTGTTAGGCTACAAAATTTTAATTTCTAAAGCTTTTCTTTTTGGAGGTTAGAAGCTCGATATAATATGAAGCGAGCAATAAAACAAGCTTCCTAGGAACTCTTTCTTGAGATTTCTTTCTGTTGTTTTAGGGAATGCAATTAAAAACAAGCTTCCTAGCTCCCAGTAGCCACCTCTTCTTGTCTCGATTAGTTTTGAGAATCGGGAGAAAAGGGAAACCACATTTATGACATCTTTCAATAGCTTATTTTTTTAATAGAAAAATTAACAAAAAATTCGGATCAGGCTAAGATTGAATCTTTTGTAGCTGTTCCATTAAAATCAAGGGTTAGAGCTGGACCGAAAAGAAAATATAATTTTCTTTTCCTGCCTATCTCATAACACGCTAAGTTGATTGGTGATTGAAGTGACAAATCAAGCCACTTTTTTCAATATTAAAATATATTTTGAATCAAATTTCTTCGCACTAATCAATCTATATTTACAATGTATGGGCAGATGCTCATACAGTCAAAGAACAGTTGACTATCTGAAAAATAATGTTGTGAGTCTAAATTTTTGCTAATCTAATCCCTTTGAAATCTTCTGAATTATTTAATTAGTTTTATTGAAAAATATTTAATACCGCGCATAATAAAATAATTATGCAACGATTTTAAAATATAAATTTCTATAGAGAAAGTTTCTTCATCGACTTGATTATCTATTAATTATAGTTTTATTTTTTTATTATTTTTAATATGTAAAAGAATATTATTTTGATAGTTTATTAGGTAAAAACATATGTTGAATTATTATTTTTTATTTAGTATCAAATTAGTTAATGAATTTAAATTCCATAAACTATTACAATCTCCAACTAAAAATCTAAATCTGCTCCTAAATGGAGGCAAGGGGAAGAAATAGACGGCAGCCTCTCCATGTACTCCTGATTTAAATTTTTATATATGTTCACCAAAAGGTAAGGCATTCTCTAGAATTAAGAAAATAATCAATTAATATAATTATTGTGGCGAGACAGCTAGAGAAGGCCAACTAAAACTTGATCTTTCTAAATCAGGGACAAGCGAAGTAATTAACGCAGAAGGAGAAGAAGAGAGAAATTAAGGAGATGCATTTGTAATTGATTTCTAAACCAAAATCTGCTTCTAATTTTTCTCATGACAGCATGTTCATTGGTAGCATCTCTGATAAATTGTTCCACATTTCCTCATCGGCAAAATATGTGCTTCCATCGTCATCAGCTTCCATTGCTTGCTCGATTTTCCGCCACAAGTCTCCTTGTTCGCCGTTGGTATTTGTGCTGTTAGCTTCGTAAGTGTTGTAGCTGCCGCGGTTGTAACACCCATAGTTGTTGGCAGCAAAATTTTCCAACTCCCTTTCTGCTTCGGTTTCAGGCTCGCCATTTCGCGCAAACCGACCTTTTACTCTTGGCCTACTGTCAGCAAGAGTCTTTCTGCATGCATACTTATTTTGCACAAGGGAAAAAATGAATGCTAACTTTTACAAAACAGAAAATTAATTTCTTTTCCCAAGGTACAAAAATAAAGTGACGAACATTCGTCATGGAATATCTACAAAAATATATGTTAAGGTACAAGAATCTAATAAATTATGATGGTTCATGCTGAGGTAAAAACTACATATATATACAATAGGCAACAATAGAAAACAAAATGTGAAGACATTGACAGATACATTACAGTGATTTTCTTTTGGAAATTCCTCTGGTTTCTCTTGCTCCTATATTTCTCAATTCTTTCTTTCTTTTCCTCGGCACTATACCGGGTGACCTGACTCGGGAGTGAACTGTTCCCTTCCTGGTTGGGAATCTCAGCCAAGACTTGAGACCCATTCATCCCCTGTTTCAAAAAGTATAACAGCGAAATAGTTAATCCACTTATCAGTCTACATGAAAGTTCTAATGGAAATTAAACCCCACATTATCAACCACGCACGGATTCTGTCATATTTTGCTGCTGATTGGATCTTTAATTTATCTGTGATAATTGCATTTCATCATTTTCATGGGTTAAATATGCAACACTGATAAATATACATTCAGCCATACTAATTAATTAAGCTTTCCATAGTTTAAGTTGTCACTCAAATTAATTACCTGAAGATCTCCAGTGCTGAAGACACGCCTCATCGGCATAGAGTTGAAGTCCGTAAACTCAGGGCAAGACGATGAAGACAGTAATGGCAAGGTCGGGTTGCTCACAAAATCCTGGATGTGGTGGTACTGATAATAAATAGGAAGAGAGTGAGAGCTGTTGCTCCTGTGGAGGTAGCCATTCTTGGTGCTGCTATATGAGTTGGGGTTGAGAAGCGAGGAAGAAGAGTATGAAGGTGGAGAGGGGATGAGAAAAGAAGAATTCGTGGAGGGCTGTTGGATGGAGATGAACATGGAGGAATTGGAGATGAATGTTTCGTTGTCTTCATTGAAGCAGGAAGAAGAAGAAGTGCGGTACATTGATATATATATATATATATATATATATATATATATATAGAGAGAGAGAGAGAGAGAGAGAGAGAGAGAAAGGGAATTTGAGAATGGAGAGGGGTGGAGAGGTAACGAAACGAGACGAGACTATGAGAGAGTAAGGTGAGAGGGGCTGCGCCTTTTATGGAGATCTCCGTGGAAATTAGGAATCAGTATTGCTAGGGCTTTGTTTTAGAAATTTTAATTAGCTATTAATAAGGGTCGAATACTTACACTACTATGTCATTATTTAATCAAGCTTTATAATTTTATCAAATAATTTTTAAGCTTAGAGAATAAGTCGACATTCATCTCAAATACAATTTTTGTCATATATATTTTATAACTCGCAGCCGTTACATTAGACTAAAGTCATGATCTGATTCATTTAATATTATAATCTCACTCATAAAGCCTCTAATATTCACGTTAATGAATCTCTTTTATGATCCTTCCTCTATATAAAATTCTGCTGAAGACTTAAAAGGATCTTCATTCTCACACATACATACAATTTGTACTTTATCCTCTATTCACGACGTGTCCTCTCGTCAATCCATCCGTCTCCGCCACCTACTCCGGCGAACTGATCTGACCATCTTCTCACGACCCCACCTCATCCGCCATCTTCTCACCGGCAATGACTTCGTTTCGACAAATTTGTACAACTCTGACTCTTTTTGTCTTTCACCACCACGACCGAGTCTACGACAACCACCACTGCAATTTTAACTATCGTCACCGACTTGTCATCGCTTGTGTTAAAATATTTTGTAAATTTTTTTGGCTAATTTTTTTTCCTTTCTTTTTTTTTCGTTTTTTCTCTTTATTTTTCTTTATTTTTTGTTCTTTTTGGTTTGAAGGCTATGTACATAAACTTTTTTTATTTAATGAAAATGATAGTCTCGGACTTGCCCTTAAAAAAAAAAACAAAAACAAACATTGTATGTAGTGGTGTCGGTATCCATATCAAGATCTGAGGCAGAAGATTTTTCACGAAAATTTGTAATTTCAATACAAGCAATATTTGTTGTATTTACTATAATTCTAGGTTTAACTTGATAGAGTTGATTGGGATAAAAAAATCGACTCATTTAGAAAAAATAACAAAATAATACTTATCGTTGCCACTATGAGAAATGTTCAAAAAATATAAAATTATATAGATATAATAAAATAATATAAAAATATCACAAATGATGCAGTTGCTTAATAATAGCTAATCAATTAATCTAAATTGATTCCTTTATATATCTATGTATTTTTAAGATTTGAATTTGCATTACTCTATGGAACAAATTGTGAAAACATGTAAATTTTTAAATCTGTCTATCATAATTTTTCGTTCTTTCTCTTTGATCTAAGAAAAGTTTAACTATAAATATTTTTCCAACTAACAGAAAAATATTATAATTAATTACATACATTTTGGAAATGAATGAGCCGTTTGGATGTCAGAGGTCGACAATGGGGCCCAGTGAAATAGGTGAAAGAGCAATAATAGTTCTGCATTGTATAATTTATTATATATTAGGATTGTAATTCAAGATTCGTCTTCATAACATAATAAAAAAATTAAAAATAAAATTGTTTTACATATATTTAATAAAGTTTTATATTTAAGAAAATTTTAAATATAATTTTTAATGCTAAACATGTATATTATTATGAGTTGTGTTTATGATGCAACGTGATGAGTCAAAATCACTAATTTCAAACTAAAAATGACTAATACAAACTGTTCAATCTAATCTCCATATATAAATATATTAGTAAACTAAATTATATATTTTTTTGGGTTTGATTTGCTATTTTTCAGATATGAGGAGAAAATGACTTGATCTTAGAATTTGACTCCTCAAAAAAATAATTTTTTCTCCATCCAAAAAAATAGCAATTTCCAAAAATATAAAATTTTATTTGCTAATGCATATTCATATGGATATTAGATTAAACGGTTTGAATCGGTCGTATCTAATTTGAAGCTAGATACTTGGGTTTGATGCAACTTCCCTCACTTTACATCGTGATGCACCATAACATAACTCATATTATTATTATTATTATTATTATTACTATTATTATTATTATTATTATTATTATTATTATTATATATAATATAATTAAACACGTAATAATCTATAAAAGAATCATATAAAAAAGTGTTTTATAAATTAAATTTCATCATATGCATATTACACATTATTTTAAATGAGAAGAGAGAAAAAAATATAATTTTTAAGTTATCTCTTACATTTAATAATGTATTTATTAAAATTAAGTTGCTTGAAAATATATTATTGTTGTGAACAATTATCAAAATTATATTTGTCAATTTGCACAGCAATTACATATAAATTTAATGATTTCTTTGAGAATATGAAATGCATGAATGAAGCAGTAAGAAAAGAATGTGCATGAAGATCTCATAAAAAGAATTAGATTAGGTTAGATTTATAATAAATAAAAATAAACAAAGTAACCTTAAGATTAAATCAAATAGAACAAAGTTATTATGCTATAACCGTTGTAATGTTTATAACAACCATTATAACAGAATAAATCAAAATCCATTCAAAACTTGTTCAAAACTTTTTAGAGCATAATTAGCTTCTACATGTTACAATGGATCCCTAATTATTGTAACGGTTAACCTCGAGATATTTTTTGTTGAAATTTATACCGTAACTGTTACAATAGTTATCATAACCATTATAATTGAATAAATCATTTTATGTACAAAAGTTAACCAAAATTTTCTAGAACATTGTCCACTTATAACTGTTATAACGGATCTGACATCCATTATAATAGTTAAACTCATTAGGGTTAGTTGTATCTAACTGACGATTATACAACTGTTGAAATAGATATGTTGTTAGTTTTGCTTCCCAGCTACAAAAGTGTTATAATATTTTAAAACTAATAAATTTAAAACATAATTCATACACGATGAAGCTACAAGCATACGACATATCATGTGTACATAGGCGTCGAACTCAAAGGATTGTTGTAAATTACTAATATAGATAATTTTTAAAAGCTAAATTATAAATTCTGATGTTGTTTCTAAACTAATCAAGTTCTAAATCAAAATAATAATTTGTCCCTAAATTAGAGTTTCTTCAAGATTATGTTAATCTAAGATTTTGACATCACTAACCACTTGAGCATTCATCACATTAATTATTATGTTTTACTGCTAATTTATAAGGTTATCATCTAATTTAGTGCTAATTATCTATTTCATACTTAACATCATACTCTAATTAGGACAAACTTAATGATTAAGTATTTTATTCTACTAATTAAAGTTCAATAAGTTATGATAATTCTAAATAATCAAAGACTAATTATTGATGATTAAATACTTCTAATTACTCACTCTAAGAGATCAAAAGTAGTCCCAACTAATTTAGACTTCATAGTTAAGTACTTCATCTAGGGTTAGATATCACTTTCGGGTTCAAAAATCATTAGATTGTGATTAGAAACTTAAGCAATTGTGTAAGAGACGTGTGAAATTTTATATGATGTTTGCAGTTTACCACGCTACATAGGATTTTGATTCTTAAGTAGATTACTAATATAAACATCAATCAATTCAATTTATGCATAAACAGTTCAATCACAAAAGTAATTCATAAATTAGTAAATAAAATAACGATAAGTATGATTAATATATCAAGTTTTAAAATTTACATGCTTAGTCCTAAGCCAATTTACTCATTTAAGGAGGAGAGAGAATCACAGAATTACATCTTAAAAAATCATGAAGAAAATTAAAAAAAAAAGATGTTACTCCCGATTGGATTCTTTCCTCTATCTTATTCTCTCTCCTCTCTCTAGAAAAGCATATTTTTTTCTCTCTAAAAATTGTCTAAAATAATTTCAGAATGATCAAGAATAATTTTTTGAAGAAAAACATACCCCTCTTATAGAAAAAAAATTCAAAATAAACATGAAAAACCATCAAAAATCACTTCTAGTGCAACAAACTGACTGTGTTCAAATGGTCATAATTTTTTTTATTTGAACTCCGATTGAGGTGATTCAAAGTGCTTAAATTGTAACGCCAACTTAAGTTTTTCTCTTTTTTTTTTAGTTTTCTTCATTGCCTAAAATATCAATTAAAACTAGATATTACTTACCTTGAACAATTTAAACATAAATTACTCTAAAAATGACATAAATTTAGAGTAAACCTTGACTAAATTGTACACTTTTATTAGTTTATCAAATTCCCCCAATCTTAATTCTTGCTTGACCTTAAGCAAATCCAAATTTAGAGCTTTGGTCTAGTCTCCAATATACCCTTAACTACTTGTACTAACCCTAAATACGGAGTTTTACAAAAAAAAATTCCTAAGTTAAGATAGTAAGAACAAGACAATTATCTTTTGCTTTCATGAGGAAATTCAATAATCATTGAGTAATTTTTAAAAGTTTCAAAATTCACAAGCAATTGGACTTTTCTCAGAAAAGTTAATTAGGTATGGGGTTTATTTGATTCTAAAAATCTAAAGATGGAATTTTTTATAATTTTATTAAATATTTGGATTATTTCTTGAAAGAAAAATTAACAAAAAGGAGGATGATAGTGAATTGTGTACATGAAAATAAAAAGAGAAATTATATCAGTACTCTTTTTGATAGAAAATAGAAGCACACTTATTTTATTTTATTGGTCTTTTGATATTGCCTAGATTTTTAAAAAGAACATTAATAATTCTTTTCAATTTTCTCATTCAATTTTATGGTGCTGCATACTTAACTGATATTTATAACTCTTTCATACTCAACTCGTATATCTGACTCGATAGTTTTTTGTTGATTCATCTGTTCAAATTAGTGCAACAAAGATGTCATTGAAAAAATATAGTTTGTTGATATACTAATCTTGTACCAACTCATGTACTGATATTGTAGATGTACCAACTTTATAATTTATAGACGTTCTAAATCTAAATGTCAAACCTAATCAACATATATGTATTGGCTCGTGAGCCAGCTCGCGAGCTAGTTTGAATACTAATGAGCCGAGCTTGAGCTAGGTTTTTCAGCTCGAAGCATTTCACGAGCTCGACTCGACTCGACTTGAATTTTCATGAGCCGAACTTGAGCCAAGCCCAGCTCGCTCGAACTCGACTTGTTTGCAGCCGTAGTTTTAAATATCAATAGAACCAAAAATATTTAAGACTAGATATTATATATATAGAGTAAATCTACGGTGAACTTAGGCTCATGGAAGACCTCCGTGAGCTTAGCTCAAAAAATATATCAATTGATCTCTAAATTTTGATTTTTCACTCTCATTAAATTGTTCATATTGAAATCTTATGGGGTACAAAAATTTGGGATGTTTTGAGTTTTCTAAGTCACTCTTTTCAAATTTTAAAAATAATGTACAAACATTGAATATTTTAAAAGTTTTTAGTATCGGATCACTAAAAATATCTTTTAGGTTTTGAGGCATGGGGTTTATGATTTAAGGTTACGTATGGGGTTTTATGATTTAGGGTTTGGGTATGGGGTTTAGAGTAGTTTAGGGTTCAGGGTTTCGGTTTAGAGTAGTTTAGAGTTCAGTATTTAGGTTTTGGGTAGGCCAACAATTCTAACCCATTCTTTGAATATTTTATCTCATTAGTGAAGATAAGCTAATTGTAATCTAATATTTGAGAAAAATCTGGCAGCATTTCCGCTTAGCACTCTGAGTATGCCGATGCACATTTTCATGCACATACGTACTCGTGAGAACAAAAAGAGAAATACTATACCAGATAATTCTCAAATAAATGATTGTAACTAGTCTAACTTCACTAATCCTAAATGAGATAAAATATTCAAAGAGCAGTCTCAATGGGGACTATTCGAGATTAATCTCGAACGGGTACCTACCTAAATTATTTCAAATTCTGATAATTTGGATTTATATGATAATACTATCAATTATATATATAATCAATTTTATGTAAATAATGAACATTATTGACTAGTTTATAAATATGGTATTACATGTTGTTAAGCATATATTCATCAAATAAAGTAAGAATTCACGGGATTGATCAACATAAATTATCTATTATTTTAATTAAACATCAACATAACATGAAATAAAATTAATAAGAGAAAGGATCGATTGACAATGGGTTATTTTGACAACCTTGACAACGGACCTCTAAAAAATACACAAAAATCTTAAAAATAGAAAAAAAATTATAGATGTGTTCTTCTACCTTTAGATTGATGGTCATTCAAATTTCATGTAATATAATTATAGTTTGATAGTCCATCAAAGACCATCAAATTTTTATATAATTTGTAAAGGTTTCAATTTAACGGTCTTTGATGGACTATCAAACGATAATGAAATTGAATAAAATTTAAATGAACATCAATCCATAGATAAAAGAAAATATCTATAATTTTTTTTCTATTTTTAAGATTTTTTTTTGTATCTATTTAGAAGTCCATTGTCAAGGTTGTCAAAATAACCCATTGTCAATGGATCCCCACTCAATTAATAAACAAAGAAATCTTACTGATTGACTTGAAATTATTCTGAAAATTGACAAGAGGTAGAGGAGAGATCACTAAGTTGAGCAGCAAGGAGTAACCAACAAACAGAAAGATTAAGGAAAAAGAAAGATGGAGATTCAGCAAGCACCAAAGCAAAAGAACTAGCTTTCTGTTTATACCTAGCAAATATTTGAAAGTAGCAGTGCCTCTGGAAAGAAAGAAAGTACTATAAGGTCTCTGTATGAAATTAGGGTTGTCGCTGACAAAAAAAAAATTAACAACTTTATTAAGAAAAAACCGTTATTAAAGGTATCTTCTGCAATGGTTTTTCCTTAATTACCGTTGTTAAAGGACAATTCCACAACGGTTATTAAGTGAGAACTGTTGCTGAATCTTTTCCAAAGGTAATAGTTATTATAATATAAAGGGATATTCAACAACGGTTTTACTTTACAAACGTTACTAAGCTATGTTGTTATAATAGTTTTTTATGTAACCGTTGCTAAATCTTATCCAACGCTTGGATAGATTCTAAAAGAGTATTTTAACAACGTTTTTTTTATAACCGTTATAAAATATGTTCACTATTATTATATTTTTGCCATTGACCCATTTAACAATGGAAACCATCTATAATCATTGTTAATTGAGTGATGTCTAAACTCCTTTCTGTTGTAGTGATTGTTTATATGAAATTAATGATTTCTACATTGTGTATTTTATCTTCTTTGAGATATTATTTATGAAATCAAATATAAAATAAAATAATTTTGAGGTTCTGAACAATACAATGTGATATTCATATATTAGAACGATTTGGTGTGATGAGATAGAAGTTATTCTTATTGTAACATTTTATGTTATACATTAATAATATGATTGTTATTTAAACAAAAAAAAAGTTATGCTTGAGCTTTAAAAAAAATTAAGGGGTTATTTTTTTTATTTTAATGATTAACTTAAAGGGAAGGTTTTGCAATTATTTAGAAAATTCAAGAGGTAATTTCTTCAATTTGAAACTACAAGGACTGTTTCAAACTCGAATGAAAATGCAGGACTTCACCATAAAATTTAACTATATATGTCAGCTACTAGCTAAACACTTCATTTGTTACTTAGGAGTAGGGGTGTCAATTATTAACTCAATTCGTCGGGTTAATCTGATCCGATTCGAACTTGATCTGACTCGTTATGATCCGAAGATTAATGGGTCGGCTACGAATTTATTTTTTGACCCAAATCGGGTCGGATTTGGGTCAATCTGACCCGATTAATTATGTTTTTTAAGTAATTATATGATTTAGTACAAATTAAAGCTTAAATATATACTGATTATATATTAATTAAGATTAATTATAAAATAATTAATATTAAATTACTTAAAGTAATATGAAAATAATTAATAAATATTTAATTATTTTATACGGGTCGGATCGAATCGACCCGTAACCCGATTAGATCGGATATGAATCAAATTTTTTTAACTCGAATGGAATCAAGTCGGGTTCAATTGTATAAAATAAAATAAAATAATAATAATCTGACCCGACCATTGACACCCCTAACCAGTATCCAAGTGAGTGGTTAGAGAATAAAACCCAGACTAGAGCTTTTTGACTGAATAGTAATTTCCATGTGCCATAGTCCTCACCAAAATATATAAAAAATGTAGCTTTTAGTTCAATTCAACATGTGACGTTTTCTCGACCCCAAAAAAGAGAAGGAAAAAAATACCATTAGAACTGCCTACTTGATAAAATTAATTAGTTAATATTAGCCATATTTTAGCAGCTCAACAATTTTGAAAAAGAAAAGTTGGTATAGTACTGTAGTGTGAATTTGATTAAAATAAAGAAAGAAATGCTTAATTTCTGCCGCATGATTAGTATTAAAAATTACAGCTAGCTAGTGAATTTTGGTATTATACCTCACTAGTTCCGACATTATTTTTAATATATTTAATTATTTCTTTTATAACAAAATATTTTTCTTCGCATTCTTTTAGTTTGACTCAAAAAAGTTTTGTTCGCCCTGTTTCTATCTATACTATTATATAAAGCATCTAAGAATTGGAGGGTCCATTTTTTGTCATTGTAAATTTTTATTATACCCATTTTATCCCTCAATTAGACGGATAATATTTATTGTTGGTTGATCGAACGTATGTGATTGCGTCCATTGATCCCCTTTTTCTCTCCATTTCTTTCCCTCATATACTATTATTTCCATAATTTTTGTTTTTTATTTAGCAACTTTGTGCATATTTGGTAAGGAATTAATGGTGATAATATATGTTAGAATAATTTACTTTTCTTTCAATAAAAATCATGAATCATTAACTCATATTGTGCAAAAATCTCATCCAAGATTAAATATAGTCTTTATTATATGTTTTCTCTATAATTTGGTGAATTTATAATTTAATATTAGATAAATGTGAATTTTTTTATCTTATAATATTTTAATGTTTAAATAAAAAATTCTGCTGCAACGCGCGGGTATATAGCTAGTATGCGATAATTTTTGGTTCCTTCTAGCAAGAAAATAATATCATCGAAACTTCAAAATGAGCCCTCTTGGGTGCGACATTTTTTATTGGACTCTTTTTGTGAAGATAACTTTTCTCTGTGTTAAAAAAGTAATGGAGGTTTCCCTTGAATGTTTCAATTGTTGTTTTGTTGAGTATATGAAACATATTGAACAAACAAAATATCAATTTTTTTGAAAAATTGTTTTATGGTACTCTTCTTTCTTTGGTTAGGTTCTATGTTTTGGCAATGAGGATCGATATTTCTGAATATAAAAGCCACATGGCACGTGCCATGGGACACTGCATGTATTTCTGAAGTTGCACGTCAAATGGAGAAGAACCTAACCACATTTCTTTTGATAATTAATTAGCTTTAAGACTCTTTTCATTACAAAGATACTTTTTTCCCACCGATACTCCAACAATTTAAGAACGCAGCTTATTTTAAGGTCACTTCGTTGGGGAATCCTAATAATGGCAGTCTAATATTTCGACATTTTTTTTATGATTTGGTTCCACTCTGTTTATTGGGTTTTTAATATATTAATAGATACCCATGCACTGTTGCACATTTGACTTGCTACTTTTCTGTTTATTTGCCACTAGCTTCTAGCTAAGGATCAGATTTTGATCATTGTGCGCCTCTTTCTTTCTTTTTGAAGGAAAAAGAAAAAAGAAAAAAAGAGTGTTTGTTCTTTCAAAGAGTGATTGTGCGCCTTTTTGTTCATTCAAAGAATGTTTGCTCTTTCTCTACTGTTCCTTAAATTAATATTATATTTTGATTCTTTTTTTAAAAAAAGGATGATTACTCAGAATCATTGAAAACGTTCTATGAAATTTAAATCAATCGTTCAAACAGTAAGATGAATCGCATTAATTATGAAATCTTCATATATCATGAATATATATATATAATTTTTTTTTTGAAGTAGTGGTTATCCATCTATTTCATATATGAAACTGATTTTAGTTTGATACCACAATCCGATATCATGGGTATTTAAAACTACATTTTTAGAAATTAAAGCTACAAAGTTTGAGTATCATTATTATAGCAAAATACAAGACTAATTTTGAAATTTAAAAGTCTCTAAACGCCTCTTCATTCCGAGGCAACGAAGTATCTTCACTGCAAACCGTTCTATTCCAGCTGAAACCAACAATACCAAAGCAAAATATAATCTTGTAACTAATATGCTGTGTCCCTACCATGAAACTACTATTGACTATTAGTATGAACTGTTAAAACCAGATTAGGTCCTGCGCCAAATAAGTCCCCTTGCTCTACTTTTGACTCATTTAAACTTAATGTTTCTTCCAAAATTTGCAATGACAAATTAGAAACATCAGGGGTATGATTAAATTTAGGTTATCTAAATAATTGCTACCTTTAATCTGACCACAATATCTAACTAAAGCAATAATATTTCCTCCTATTGTTTAATACTTTTACAAATGCCCTCCTGAAATATTAATTTATTTCTTTCTTTCCTAATTGACCATAATATTGCATCTCTTAATTTCACAAATATTATTATCTTTATAAAATATAGAAGCATTAATCTGTCATAAGTCATCAATTGTGAAGCATATAAAATTAAAGTTATTGAAATTAGCTATCCAATTCCATAAGCAAGCTGATAATGAGAAGTTTATGAATAAATGTTCTACAGATTCTATATTATAACAGAAGATGCATTGATTATCCCTCTCCATCCATTTCTAACTAAGTTATCCTTGGCAAGAATTTTATTTTATTTAACTAATCATAAAAATATTTTAATTTTGAGAGGAATATAAGCAAACCATATGGATTTAAATGAATCTTGTAAAACTCATTCAAATTCTAACCATGAGTAACAAGAGTTGATGCTAAAGATTTCATTTGATTTTCATCTCCATTTATAAATATCCACACTTAATATAAAATACACTATAGATAAATCATTATATAAAACATATAACTGATGTCTTAAGATACATTTAAAGACCTATAAAAAGTAAGATAGTATCTATTGAATTCTATTGCACGAGCCACTGTTATATTTTTGTTTGTTGCCAATTCAAACAACATAGGATATTGTGTTTGAAGAAAACATTCATAATTTCATCTATCTTGCCCGAAAAGCGTGGTATTACCATTTTCTATTTCTTTATTAATACTGATGTTGAGAATTTTTTTTACATACTTCTTTCCAAAAAGTTTACATATTCTTATTAGCTCTTCTATTTCTATATTTAACTGAAATGATATATTTCCACAGATCATGTTCTTCTGTATTGTGAAATCTCCACAACTATTTATATAGAAGGGCTTTGTTCAATGTTTTTAAATTTATAATGCCTAGACCTTCTTGCTCATAACTATTACATATTGTTCTTCATGTAACTAAGCAGTAGGATTTTTTCCTTACTGAGTGACCCCTAAATCACAAAAACCTTCTAGATGACCATTAATTCTTTTTCTAATGTGTAGAGGTAACCCAAAAATTATACCAAAAAAAAAGGATAATCCCTTTTATTTTCCTGGACCTTTTAGTATGGTCATGATATATTTTAATTTCTTTGTTTTTTTCTTACATAATGGATTTATCTCAACCAAGACATGATATTCTTGTGTTATTTCTGGTATAAGTTCTTGTATTAGGGGGTCTAGGGGTAGTATTACTTATCAATCTAATTTATTCTGCCTTTTCATTGAGATTTGTTCTTATTTCTATATCTTTATTCTATATTTCATTGAACTCCTATTTTGTAGTTGGCGCACAACTCCTTATTTATATCAGAGCCATAAATGTATTGATCTTATTTGCTATAATGTTCATGAATGCTTCAAAATATTCTAAAGATAGAGATATAACATTTAGAACTGATTTTATTAGTGTTACTCTATCTCTTATAGATAATAATTTCTCTTTTGAATTGTCAGGTTTCTTTTCAATTTTATTGATTAGAAAGTTTCAACCACCGTTTTTAAGTTTTTTTCAATGCAGTGGCACTCCTAGATATGTAATAGATATTGTTCCTACTTTACATTCTAATTTAATAGCAAAAACATTTCCTTGTTGTTCTGATAAATTTAAAGGAATTAATTCACTCATGGAATAATTTATTTTTAGACATGATAAATTCATCATGCATATATATTTAAATATTGATAAATTTGGGCTAGACATAACACATAGCGTCTATACTTGTTGATGTAAAAGCTGTTGGACATAAAATTGGCAAGAGGAATTACATTTTGCATATAATTAATGTCGGCTTTTAAGTTTCCAAAATAAGAAATGAGAAAAACTGCATTTAATTAGCTGAAAAAAATTGTATATCAGGAGCAATTAAATAATGCATGCAAGGAAGGAACTTGTCCAAATGTTGCACTTTCGTTGTGCAACATATATATAAATATATGTACATAAATGTTGCACTTCCAAGCTAAGGTCAATCCGTGTTTGTGCTCCTCGGTTGCCATGTTCAATTTGTATCATGTCAATTGGATTCATATATATTATATATTGAAAGTTCGAACAGCGGATTTATAGTTTTGATAAATTCAGGTAATTTCCTAGTTAAGTATTCAGTCCTAATTATTAATTGAAATGTCAATTCGTATCATTGAAATGAACATTAAAAATAATGAAAAATTACCGATCGACAGATTTAGAGATGTCTCATCATGATTTTCATTGCGAACACTTCCGGAGATGTGTATAATTATTGGAAGATTTTTGGCTAATTAATGTTTCAAGAGACCTTAATTAAAAAAAAACTATATATGTAGACAACTTAATTCAATTAGTAACAAACATGTACGTTCAGCAAAGAGAGATGCTCACGTTTGTTAAAAGAGAATGGTGGATATCACACTTTGAGACAAGAGAAAAAGTAGATAAAATAAGTTTTATTTTCTATTAGACAGATTATAACTCTATTTATAGGTTAAGACAACAGAAGTATCTAAAAAATTTGTATTAAAAATGAAATACTAAATAACAGCTATTTCAGCTGATCTCTGTTCACTAAAACAGTCATAACTCTCTGTAGAACTCCAAACACTTTGAAATTTGAACCATCATAAATTACACTTCTAGAGTTTTCCATCCATAGATTATACAGTCAAAATGAATGACATTAGATCTTTCATATCCCCTCATCAATCAGCTCAAAATTATACAACTACTGAAACAAAGGAGTTCCACTGCTTATTCTATTAACGTTACTTTATTACATAATTAAGTTTAATATTTCAATACACCCCCTTAAACTTAATTCTCTTTACATCCTTCATGCCCAAAAGATTTTTAAACTTCTCAAACTTCATGGTTGGTAATGGCTTCGTAAAAATATCCGCAACTTGATCTTCACTACCCACATGTATCAACTCAACTTTCTTCTCCTTCACTTGCTCTCGAATAAAATGATACTTCACATCAATATGCTTGCTTCTTTAATGATGGACCGAATTCTTAGCCAACTCAATTGTCGACTTGCTATCCAAATAAATCAGTGTATCTTCATGTTGAGTAAAATTTATCTCCTTGAATAGTCTTCTCAACCAAATCGCATGACACACACACGCTGTTGTCGTGATATATTTCGCGTCACATGTCGAAAGGGTGACGATCGGTTGCTTCTTTGAAAGCCGCATGAATGTTGTATCTCCCATGTAAAATACAAATCCCGAGGTGTTCTTTCTATCATCCGTGTTTCCGCCTCAATCGCTATCCGAATAGCCAAAAATTGCAAAGTTGTTAGTGGATGAGCTATAAAACAAACCAAGAGTTAGAGTATCTCAGATGCAACGAAAAATCCGCTTAAGAGTCTTCCAATGTGTTGAGCTCGACTCCTCCATGTACTGGCAAACGAAGCCGACCGCATATAAAATATCTGGTCTAGTACATGACAAATACCTCAAGCTCCCAACTAGACACTTGTATAATGTCACATCGACTATATTTTCTTTGTCATGTCGAGATAACTTCACGCCACAATCAACCGGAGTACTAACCAGCCTACAATCCTCCATCTTGAACATTTTTAAAATCTCCTTGGCATAGGCCTCTTTTGTTACAAAGATGTCTTCTTCTCCTTGTTTTATTTCAAGACCAAGAAAATAAAACATAAATCCTAAATCGATCATTTCAAACTCACTCTTCATGGTCCTTTTGAACTCCTCAATTATTTCACCACTACTACCCATAAAAATTAAGTCATCAACATATAAAGACACCATCAACTTATCACCATTTTTAAACTTTACATACAACGCATGTTCATAGGGGCATTACACAAAACCGTGCGATTTAAAGTATCGGTCAATCTGTGTGTTCCAAGCTCTAGGAGCTTCTTCAAGTCATACAAAGTTTTCTTTAATTTTAAAACTTTATCTTCACAGTCTTCTTTCAAATATCCGGGAGGTTGCTAAATGTATACTTCTTCCTCCAAAACGCCATTTAAAAAGGCCGACTTTACATTTATTTGATGGATGCGTCACTTTGATTGAGCCACAAGAGAAATCAGAAGTCAAATAGTCTCCATTCTTGCCACCGGTGCAAATGTCTCCTCATAATCGATACCGGCTTGTTATTTGTAGCCTTTTACCACCAATCTCTCTTTATGTTTCACAATTTTGCCTTGAGAGTTCACCTTCTTCTTGTAAACCCACTTAACACCAATCGCCTTGTGACCTTCAGGAAGAGAGGTGAGCTTTCATGTGTCATTTTTCATAATTACATGCATCTCATCATATCCAATATTAGTGGGATCAAAAAATATTAGTGGGATCAAAAAATTTATAAGTTTTAGACCTCTCATCATATCCAATAAATATTAGCTTCAAACTTTTATCATCCAACTTTACACGTTTTTGGTCCGGTATGTGCACATATGCTACGCTACCAAATACTTTCAAATATGACACTATCGGTTTCAAATCACTCCAAGCCTCTTGCGGTGTTACATTCTCTAAGCTAGATGTCTTGCACCGATTTAATAAATAAACGGCACAATCCACCGCTTCTGTCCAAAACTCCTTTGGAATGTTCTTACTCTTGAGCATACTTCGAACCATATCGAGAATAGTCTGATTCTTGCGCTCGGCGACTCTATTTTGTTGGGGTGAGTATGGCGCTGTCAAGTGATGCCGAATATCATGTTCTTCACAAAAAGAGTTAAATGCGGTTGAAGTAAATTCACCGTCTCGATCCGATCTCAAAACCTTGATATAAAAGTCACTTTATTTCTCAACAAAAATTTCAAACTTTTTAAAAACACCAAAAGCCTCTGATTTTTCTTTCAAGAGATAAACCCAAATTTTATGAGAAAAATCATCAATAAAAGTTATGAAATATCGGTTTTCACCAACTGAGCTCGGTTGGATCGGACCACAAATATCGGTATGTACAAATTCGAGGGGGTTCTTTGCTTGGTATTATGCCTCTTTTGGAAAGCTACTTTTTGGATGCTTGCCAATCACACATCCTTCACAAAACTTATTAGAAGAATCAACGAATGACAATCTATGCACCATCTTCTTACTAGCTATTTATTTTAGCCCTCCAAAATTCATATGTTCAAACCTTAAATGCCATAGCCAATCTTTTTCTTCTACACAAGTCTTTAGACATGTTGCTTCAATATTCACTAAATTCAACTTGAACATTCTATTAGTGGCCATTTCAACTTGAGCAATTAACTGATTACTTTTGTCACGCAAGTAAAGAGATCGGTCTTTCATAAAAATCTTGTAACCAGGTTCTAACAATTGTCCCAAACTCAAAATATTGCTCTTCATTTTCGGGACATAATAAACACTTGAAATAAACTTTTGAGTTTCATCTTTCAACTTTATAAAAATATTACCTTCAGTTTTTACATGCACTTTCGAGACATCACCAAAAGAAACATGATTGTCCGCTATCTCCTTCAATTCGGTGAACATATACTTGTACACACACATATGGTTGCTTACACCCATATCGAGATACCACACATTCTCCTTCTCGGGATCGTTCTCTTTGTTAGTCAATAACACCACATCATTGTTCTCGGTTTCCTCCTTAGCTATAAAATTAGCATTCTCCTTCACCTTTTTTCGAAATAGCATTCTCTTGCGTAATGATCATATTTGCCACAATTGTAATAATCGATATTGTACTGATTCGTTCGGCCGTCTCTTCCACGACCGCGTCCTCTACCACGTGTAAGGTTGTTGACACTTTTTTCTTCATTTTTAGCTTGTCTATGACTTTCTCCTCGTCCTTAGCCACGCCTATGACCTCGATCTCGACCTCGGCCTCCTTTGTCATTCCCCTTTTGTTCTGAGGAAAACTTTGCTTGCAATGCTTGATCCACCGGCTCTTATTGGTTTCTCTTCATTCTCACCTCATGAGCCACCAAATACCCATTCAACTCATCAACCGTTATGGAGTCGATGTCCTTGGACTCTTCAATTGTCACCACCACATGATTGAATTTTACATTGAGAGATCGTAAAATTTTCTTTACTACTCTCACATTTTCTATCTTTTTCCCAAGTCTCTTCATTTGATTGACCACCACCAATATTCGAGTGAAGTATTCACCTATGGATTCACTCTCCTTCATCATAATCGACTCAAACTCAGCTCTTAGAGTTTGTAGCTGCACCTTCTTTACTTTTTAGCTCCAACCAACGAGTTGCGAAGAATCTCCCATGCATCCTTTGCTCACGTCTCATTGGTAACGTTCTCGAACATGTCATCATCCAGCCCTTGATGGATGATACTTAGAGTACCTTGATCTTCTTTTCTCTTCTTTTGCAAGGCAGCTAACTGAGTTACCGTAAGCCCCATCTCATCTTCGGGATCTTCGTAGCCGTTCTCGACAATGTCCCAAAAGCCATAAGCACCAATGATAGCCTTCATTCGCAGCGACCATTTATCATAATTGATTTTGGTTAGAACCGAGTATTGGAAGGAAATATTAGAATTTTTTGTGGCTATTTGAACCTCGCTCTGATACCACTTCGTTAAAAGAGAATTGTAGATATCACACTTTGAGATAAGAGAAGAAGTGGATAAAATAAGTTTTTCTTTCTATAAAAAATTTTTGTATTTTTCTTACATCTCAAGCAACAGATTATAACTCTATTTATAGGCTAAGACAACCGAAACATCTAGAAATTTTATATTAAAAATGGAATACAAAACAGCAGATATTTCAGCTGACCCCTGTCCACTAAAACAACAATAACTCTCTGTAGAGAACTCCAAACGTTTTGAAATTTAAACCATCAGAAACTAGACTTCCAGAGTTTTTCATTCATAGATCCAAAACGGATGACATTTGATTTTTCATATCTCCTCATCAATCAGCTCAAAAATTCTACAACTGGATAAACAAAGGAGTTCCACTACTTATTCTATTAACTTTAGTTCAAGTTTAATATTTCAACAAGGCTACCAAACAAATATATAATTCATAACTCCACACATATATGGTTGAATTTATTCAGAAATATAATAATAAACAGATATATAAAGAAAAGAAGTATCTCATCTTACTGATGAGCATAACTCATATTCGATTGGTCAAAAATTTGAACTTTAGGAATTACTAGCTGCATACCCGCGCATTGCGGTGAATATTTTTATTTGGATACATAAAAAAAGATAATAAATTATTTTTACAAATGAATACATTTATATTAGAAAAAACAAAAATTGCTCATCTCTATCTTCTAATATATCTTGATGGAAGACATGATTAATATTTCTAAGAGAAAAAAAGATTGAAATTTATTTATAATTCTCTTCTTTATTTTTATACAACTATTATAGTCAATTTATCATACTTTTTATTTCTCATCTTTTCAGTTATACAAATGATGTACATCGTATCATTAATAAAAATATTTATCAATGAGCAAACTATTCTTTTCTTCAAAAATACGTAACATAATTGTTATCTTCATATTTAATATTTGCAGGTGCTTTTAAATATGAAATTGTGAGATATACCATCAGAGAGAACTTCTATAAAAGATAAAATAAAAAAGAAATAATTAAAAGGAAATAATTATTATAGAAGATCACCTAATAAGAGAAGTCAATTTAGAAAATAATTATTATAAAAACTAAGATGATCAGAAAATCTTTGTCAATTATCAGGAAAGATATAATACCATATTGTTTCGGTTGATTGACATAAAAATTTTAATAAGATCTTTATCTTTCCAAAAATTATTATTTCGGTTGATTGACATAAAAACTGAAAACGATATTTGCCGTCAAAGTTAATCAAATTGAATCTCAACCGTTGCATGAAGGATAAAATGGGTATTATAAAAATTTGAATATCATGACAAAAAATGAATGTCTTCATTACTTAGATGCTTTATATAATAATATAGATACTCAAATTGCATTTTGACTAAAGCAAAGAGAAGGTGCGTGGCACTAACTAATTTACTAACTAAAGCAAAGAGTAGAGACGCAAGCACAAATTAATTTACTCCAAATGTCTTTTCAAATTTGGGGTCAATGATATGATAACAAAGTTAATTATGAAGAAATACTAGCATGAAATGACCCAAAACTTTTCTCAAATCATTGTGTTCTCTCGTTGTTAGATGCATTGGAAAAGGCCGTCTCGCTTTGCGCTGTTAGTATTCATCTTGTTTTCAATGATTATACTTTATCATGAAATCTTGTGTCCAGAACTGAACCATTTTTTTCAGTTCCTTGCATATATGATACATGTCATGAGGTATATAATCCAATTACAATTGTAAATAATTTAAGTTTTCTCATCTAGTTTGAGAAGGAACGGAGGACCTAAACATGAGAAACATGATGCGATATCTAAGATCTGGGGCATGAGTTCCTTTTGAAAGCCAGGCTAGTAGGCTACCAGAAAAGAAAGACAGCCACAGGTACAAGAATAACCAAATTAAAACAAGTAGGCATGCAACATGGGGAAGTCAGAAGGATAACACTTGCACAGTACCAAGTGCCACGTTTCTTGCACCCATTGGCATTGGCTCCAAAGTGTGCTGCTTTCAAGCCCTGATTGGTTGGCATGATTCACGGCAGCAATCCAGCCAATCAGAGCGCAGTAATCTCCTGTGCACAAAACATGGTATCTATGAAAAATGGGGCCCAAACGCTCAGGGAAACATATGGCACTCTCTCCCCATCTCTGACACTGCCTAGACAATAATGAGTCTGTAAATTAATGTAGTCAGAATTCAACAAGTCGAAGCACCAAAACATGTTGCCTATTTTGTGCTCAAAATAAGAGAACAATTGAAATTTCACACCAACAGAACTGGAACCAACTATGCTGGTAACATAATTCAGCAAGAGGGGGCCCAAGCAAAGAAACTCAAGTTTTATATTAGCCGTGTATTTTGCTAAAATAATTTGCTTTGCAAACGACGCTTCAAGTGTAAGTTCATTTTTCTGCTATAAACGTTTGAGATCTAACATAAATATAAATAGGATGAAAAAGAAAGAATAACCCAAATGTGCTTTATATATCCTTATTTATCAATATATATAGGTCAATAATAGCCTTAAAAAATAGTCACACCACTAGAATGGTGGGTGGATCTTCAATAATTGTTTCGTTGATGGTTTAAAGTAATTGATTGATGATAAAGAAAAAAATAATTACATTAGACGACAGTAAGGAGACAGTAAGAGACAGTTGATGCAATTACTATAGTACCAGTAGCAGTATTTCTTTGATAAAGGCAGTTCTACAAATGTTACACGAGGGCCTTCCTGCCCAAGCACTACAAAAGATTTGGTGCCTAAATCTGTTTACATTTTCTTTTCTTAGAACCTTTTCATTTCATTTTAGAAATTTCAGCTTGGTGATCATCATTCTAATCCAAATTATTGTTATTTCTTTTTTTTCAGGAAAAAGAAAACAGAAAGGACTTCCATTTCATCAACCTTATGCGATGTCTTTCAAAGGTCCTTTTAAGCATATGCTTTTTAGGAAGATGTCAAAAAGATAAACCATCTTCTTTCTTCTTTTTTATTTGAAAAAACTATTCCCCCGTTTCTTGAATTTGAACAGAAATGCAAAACTTGCAAATCTTCTGTATAACGTCAAAACGTATGGTAGGTTAAATTAGTTTTTTTTGTTGACCTACTTGTTTAATTATTCCGAAATGAATTATTTCAAAATTTATCTCGAACTCTTTGAACTCGAAATACTATATATCTTGAGGTCTGACACAAGTGTTTACTCTGACGAACAAGAACAGACGAATAACTGAATTAAATGAGAATAAAAATAAGTTATTAGATCTTGGAGAAGGAAGAGAGTTCTGAAAGTTATTTTCTTTATAACTCAACATGTTTACAAAGTGTTTTCTCGCTCTTTCATTTGTGCATCTTTGCGTGCTAAAGTGATAACTCACATTCGCTCGTCTCCGTTCAGTTTGTTTGGTGAGGATTCTACCCTTAAACATCCATCACGCATAACTGCGAGACAAGCTTTCATCGGATAGACAAGCTTTCATCGAATCACTTTGTTTAACATAGAATGTCGGGTAAAAGCGTAAACTCTTAATCTTACCCCTCCATGTTCTGTCGTGGGATTGTGACAAACCATTTCTTTGGGTATGTGGTGCTTTTGCGGATGAATGCATACAACCTGATTTTGTATAACACACGTGGTGTCGGGGACAAATGTGATAAACTCTTATTGAAAAGATTTTAGTTTTACTTTAATTAAGGGATAAAGAAAATAGACTTTTATTGTTTTATTTAGATATCCCTTTTATTTTGTCTGAGGAGGGTAGATTTTTATTATTAGTGCTACTTGCTACTAATAGTACGAGAGTTACATGCTCTCGGAAGCGACTACTTACTTGCCACCAATTTACTCGACCTATCGCTTGGTTTACACCGCGAACGACCAATATGAGCAACTTTCGTCATTGGGTGACAGATAGTTTGAGGGACAAACTGCAAACTCTGCCCATTTTTGTGTTTATCATGTATCAAATGGACAAACCTAGTGGTATTTGTCTTGTGAGCCCAAACACCAAAACTCTCGCCTTACACTCTTTGCATGGTTTTAGCATCGAACTCTCTTATTTTTCTCTTTTTTTTGTTTTAGGCTAGATATGTTTGTGTGGTCTGTGCCCTTTGGGCAGATCTGTCATCTCTCAAGTTTCATTCTTCTCAGTTGCCTTTATCTCTTCGTTCATCACAGATCTGTTTCCTCGAATGAGATCGTCTCGACATTGGCTAGTAGACATATCAGGTGCACCTCACCGGTTGTCTCATAGAGATCTCGAAGATCCCGAAACCTTGGGTTTCTCGATTCAGCTTTAGCTTCATCTGAGCTTCCCGAACTAGAGTCCTCTTCGGAGCTTCTTGATCTCGAAGCTCCATCATCTCGAACTGAGAGTCTGACCTCGACTTCCTTAGTTGGTAGTTCTTCCAGTCCCAATGAGCTTCTTCATTCAGCTCGACATCTTTACTGATCACGAGCTTCTTCTCGATCAAATCATAGAGTTTATATGCTTTGGATTTCTCACTATATCTAATGAAGACATACTTCTTGCTTTTATCTTCGAGCTTGGTTCTCTTCGGGATTTTCCCGTAGTGTAAGGTGTTATCAAAAACCTGTGGATACCGTGATTCCTATAATATGACTTGAATTGGTTGGACAGGTACTCACCGCCTCTATCCGATCTCAGAGACCGAATATTCTTTCCCGTCATTTTCTCAACCATAACTTTGAACTTCTTAAAGATCTCGAATGCCTCATATTTCTTCTCGAGGAAGTACACCCAACACTTTCTTAAATAGTCATCGATTAAAGTGATGAAGTACTCATTTCTACTGAATGAGCCTGGGGTGATCGGACCACAGACGTCAGTATGGATCAATTCAAGGGGTCTAGTTGCCGAAAACTTAGACTTCCCGAAATGTCTTCTCGTCTGCTTCCCTATCATGCACCATTCACATAATTTATTCTCGAAGTCAAGATTCGGCAGTCCTTGCACTGACTATTTCTTCATTAAGTCTCTGAGGCCACTATACCCCAGATGTCTGAACCTCATGTGCCATAACCATGATTCGTCTTTCTTGTTAATCTTGAGACATTTTTGCTCGATCCTTTGTAAGTTCAGTTTGAACATTCTGTTCTCCTCCATTTCAACTTGAGCGATAGTTTTTCCTCGGTTATCTTTCAAATATAGAGTTCTCTTTTTCATGAAGATTTCAAACCCATTTTTCATTAATTGGCCCATACTAAGAATGTTGTTCTTTATCTCCAAAATGTAGTAGACATCTTCTACCATCCTGAGTTTCTCATTCTTCTGGTGAAACTTCACATTGTATTTTCCTTTGACCTCCACCTTAGAGGCATCTCCGAAGAAAACTGTCTCGGCTAACTCGGTCATCTCGGCAAATAAGTGCTTGTGATTGGTCATGTGATTGCTGGCTTTTGTGTCTAGATACCACACAGTATCGCATCCCGAAGTCGACGAAGTTTGTGCCATCAGCAACACTTTCTCATCTTCAATCACTTAAGCGTAGTTGATTTTGCATTCTACTTTCTTCTCTGCCCAATAATTTTGAGCGTAATGTTCGTGCTTGTCGTGATTGTAGCATTCTACATTGGGCTTTCTTCTGCCTTCTTGGCTTCTTCCTCGTCCTCGCGAGGTTGGACTTGACTACCCCGACTGGCTCGACTCACCTCGGCCACGTCATCCACAACCTCCTCGTCTGCGTGCCTGTTGTGCCTTTTACACATACAGCGCTTTCTCTTCGAGAACCACTTTAGCTTGAAGGGTCTCCTTGAAAGTTTTTTTCTCCTTAAGGTTTTTTCTCTGCTCGTGTGCTAAGAGTGAGCCGGCGAGTTCGTCAACGGTTAGCTCTGCCAAGTCTTTTTACTCCTCTATCGCACAGACCATATTTTCGAACGTGTCGGTTAGCGACCACAAGATCTTCTCCACTACCCTCTGTTTCGAGAGGTTTTCTCTATTTCTCTTCAGTTGATTTGTTACTGTCTGTACTCTTGTGATATAGTCTGAGACTCCCTCTGTGATGTTCATCCTCAGCATCTCAAACTCACCTCATAGAGTTTGGAGTCTTATATGTTTTACCCGGTCGGCTCCTTTGTGGCTGTTTGGAGTATCCCCACGCCTTTTTAGAAGTTGTTGATTTGATAACCTTCTCGAATCCGGCTTCATCTACTCCATGATATAGGATGTAAAGTGTCATCTTGTCTGCTACTTTCTTCTCCTTGAATAGCTTTAGCTGTTGCACGGTCAGAAGTGCAACATTATCGGGTTCAACATATCCGGTCTCGATTATATCCCACACATCCTGCGCTCCTAGCAGGGCTTTGATCTGGATGCTCCAGTTGTCGCAGTTCGACTTTGTCAACTTAGGCACTGACATGTTGAGTGAACTATTCTTGAGACTAGTCATTGACTCTGATACCAATTTGTTGACCTACTTGTCTAATTATCCCGAAATAGATTATCTTGAAATCTATCTCGAACTCTTTGAACTCAAAATATTATCTTGAGGTCTGACACATGTGTTCACTTTGACGAACAAGAACAAACGAAGAAATAAATTAAATGAGAATAAAAGCAAGTTACTAGATCGGGGAGAAGGAAGAGAGTGCTCTGAAAGCTGCTTTCTTTATAACTCAACTTGTTTACAAAGTGTTTTATTTCTCTTATTTATCTTCTACTCTACACATCTATTTATAGTATCTGGTGTCATAAATGCACCGGCCTATCTATACAAGTCTACTCCTAGCTACTCTAGCCTAGGTACATGGCATTAAATGCCTATCCATACTTCTGTCACTTCCACTGCTGCTCCCATCAGCTGTCTCTGACACATGCGGCAGATGTCAGAAGCTTCATGTTCTTCATCGGGGCATGGGCTTCATCCCGAACTCTCTGATGTTCTCGAGCTGTTAGGCTCTCATCCATATCAAATTTTACCTTTGGCACTCGCCCATGCTTAATGTTGTTGTTGCTTCTTCAAGTTCGGCATGGGACATTTCGAGATAGTTGGGTTTCCAACTTCTTGATCCTTCGAGATCGAGACTTGAAGTTCACTACTCTCAACATTTTCTCGTTGCCATCAGCGCCAAATTTTGTAAGTATCTTTTGATTGGGTAAGGATTGAGTTAGTTCATTGAGTTTGTTAGATTTGAGATTTGTAGTATTGCAATTTGCAAAGTTGAAGAGTCCTTTAGATGTACATGAGCATATACTTCATCATTTGAATTACTTAATGAACAGTTATCCTCTTCCACGGTTGCCACATTATCGATTCTTGTGGTGGCCACTGTTCCATCACAGATAACAACAGCTCCCTCGGAAGCATTTTGGTCTGTGCCGCGGTGCTCACTTTGAATATAATATGGGATCCCCAGTTCTTCCACTTATATACCTACTAAAGCATTTATTAACTATGTCAGCTTTATAGAAAATATAGCAAACAATTATTAGAATGACATTTTAATTAAAATAAGCAAGTTTACTAACTAACCGGAAGTTGTCAGAGATGGCAGCTTTAGCTCTTTTCATTTGCATTTGAGGCACCACTTTTTTTTGCATTTTTATCTTTGTTGCTTTCAACTCTCCCATCATTATGAACAATAAATGAATAATCATAATCTCCATACTAGTCCAATATACACGGAGCAATTATGGACAATTAATTAATAATACAGAAATATACTAAGTTCTAATTAACTATATATTATGCAAGCTATCAATCACATTATAAAATTACAAAGTCACAACATGTTCATAGCGAATGGCACAAAGAAGTTACACAAACACACAATTAAACGAAATCATTGTTATGCCATGATTACACACTAATTATATCAGATCATTCTTTTCTGAAAACACTACCACTTCCCGAATTTCCCATGATGGAACATGCCATGGTGGTGGTGATGGCCATGGCCGTCATACATGCCGAATCCATGATGGCCATGATGGCCATAATGACCATGATGACCATGATGATGGTGGTTATTAGAGAGTTGATAGGCACCATAAGTGGCGGCCGCAGCAAGAGCACCACCAGCAAGTAGCGGTGCTGTATTACTGTATGATCCATGGCCTAAATCAAAAAGAAATATCTATTAGTGTTGAGCAATTTACATGTTCAATTTGCATGTTCTCTATTTTTCAAGTTTAGTTTAATTTCAATTATACATGATGAGCAATTATCCCAATTTTCAGCAATGAGAAAATGACTAAAATAAAAGTCCTGATTTTATTTACCTGGGTACGCTCCTAGAGATGGATAACCCGGTGGGGGTGGGGGTGGGGGTGGGGGTGGGTATGAGTAGGCGGTGGGAGGGTATGTCGGAATAGGTTGTGGGTATCCGTGTGGCAGGTAGCCGGGATAGTACACCGGTGGATGTCCTGGAAACAAGTGAGAGAATAAACCTCTTTCGTTGCCATTTTGTGGTGTGTTGTTCCCTCCTTGCATGATGTTCTCTGTTTAAATAACCATAATTTAATTTTGAGGTACTGAATGAGAACAAACATATTAATATCAATCCTAATCCAAGTTAGTTTAGTCGGAATATGTTATGGTGAATCACAAAGTAGAAAATAACTTTTGTACAGATGTTGGATCTGATTATATTACAAATTAATCGGATCGTTTTTTTCTGTTTAGATCTGAAAAGTGAAAATGAAGCATGTTTCTCTCGTCATTTCTTTAATTTGTTATATATGGAATAAGTGAATGAGGAAGGAGCAAGAAGTATGTATATATATATATATATATATATTAGGTTATAGTTTTTAGCTAGTGAAGTAAAAGAAAAGGAAAACAAAGTAGAAGCCAAGAAAAAAGATGATCAGTGCAAGTGGAAGTAATTACCAGTGGAATAAGCAGCAGCAATAACAGTAGCAAGAGGAGAAAGAAATGAAGTAGAAGCGAGAGGAGGAGAGAAGCAATCTATTTTCTTTTCCTTTTATATATATTGAGATTGAGATATTGATATTCTTGCAATTGCTTCATGGCAAAGGCTCGTCATTCTCATATTCATTCGTCAAAGATTTCTATTAGGAAAATTACAAAAAGTAAAATGTTATGATGACGCCTCTGTGTGAATGTGAGTGATGGTGGAGCAGGTGGGAACATATTCCGACTAAACTAACTTCGATTGGGATTGGAATTATGAATATACTTCGCTTTCAGCAGTTGAGCATTAATTTGACCTCAGTTGGTTGTTGGGGCCCACTCCATTCATTCATCCCATTGTTTTAAAATGCGGTCCGTTTATACTTATATGGTATGATAAATATACATTCATATACATTTATCGCATATATAAAAGTATACATTCATATATTTAATAATGTTCATTATTTTTTAAAATATTTATCCTATTAAACTTATAAAATTAATTATATTATATTTTTTTATTTTATATAAAAAATTTTAAAAAATAAATGATTGATTTAAATATTATAAGAATTTTTTAGAATATATATATGCATATATAATCCGCATACTAAACCGCATATGTATCTGTATGTCGCATATACGCTATACAGTAATCAACCGCACCGCACGTATATTAAAATTCGTATTTTAAAACTTTGATCCATCCATCCATCCCATCGAAGTCTCCAAGCCATTTGCCATTTGGTTAATTATTTAATTGATTGATTGATGATGATGATGATGATGATATGAAAAGAAAAGAAATGCCGAGTCAACATTCATTCGGTTCGTCGTCGATGGAGAATGAGATGGAGATGGAGACGGAGAAGGAGATGGCGATCGAGCACAGGGCTTACGCCCAGCGATGTCTATTTCGGGCGCACCATCTCCTTCTCTCTCGCCAACTTCTGCGCCTCCGTGCTGCTGCGCCCCTCCCACCAGCTCCTCATCTACCCCCACCCCATCCACGATCTCCTCTCCTTCCATTCCATTAACCGCTTGGTTTCTACATTCTACTTTCATTCTTAATTTTATTAATTAATTAATTAGGACTTGCTTTCATGCATCAACTCCCTACAACTAGAAGAGAGTGAGAGAGATCCCTTTCCTTTCCAGATTATTTTTATTCTAATGTTAGCGTATCCTTTGCTCAGGTGCACCGCCAGGACACTGAAGGGTACTACGGCGGGGTCCGCTTGCTCATGGCAATTTGCAAAGTCTTCTTTAAATACTGTATCATATGACACTAATATTCCTCCTCAGCTTTGCCAATTTCTTACCTCATATTTAGTTCTTAGTTCAGACATGATATGATTGACTTCACATATTTAATCTCGACCTTCATCTTTTGAAAATTTTTCAGACCGGTCTATCGGGTTCCAGTGCAATTGTTTATGCAGCACTAAATTGCCTACTGGACTTGTACAATGTGAGGCATCTAGTAAAGGTGGAGATAAGGCCTAATTTAATTTTGAGCGCTGAGAAAGAACCCGGTATTGTTGCTGGTTTACAGGATCGAGTAGCGCAAGTATATGGAGGCCTTGTGTATATGGTACTTATATTTTGTTTACATTTTTTTTGAAGCAAATATCTATATAAGATTATGACTTATTCTTGATGGATGTTATTGCAAATAAAAAAAATGTTCCTAAATACTGCAAGAAAATGAATGCCATCCCATCAATTGTAAGCTGCTTGATTAAGTAGGAATTGAAGCTCTCTTTTGATGAATTATTTCTTTGAACTTTCTTTGAACAACTACAAGTGACCTTGCCTCTTGGTTAGTTGTTTTGCATAGTCATGTGATGTCCAGAATCTTCTAATAAGAAGAATATAAATGCACATTTAAAGTTCGGATTAGCATCAACTGTCAATCTCATAAGGGGTGAGAGGTATTTGCTGATGGTGGCAAAGGAAATTAACCCACTATGGAATTGATGCCAACTCTTCGACATGTGATCTAAATTTCTTACACATATATTGCAATAGTTTTAAAAATAGTTTTCTTGCATTGCGAGTTACACTTAAGTTTGCCGATTTTCATATTTTTTTTTCCTTTTGTTCATTTTGTAAGGATTTTAGCAGGGAAAATATGGAGAAGTTGGGGTACAGTATCTATAACAGGATGGATATTAACCTCCTCCTTCCTCTCTTTCTCATCTATGCTGAGAACCCAAGTGACTCTGGCAAGCAAATCTTATGAATCGAAACTTCGACCTAAGGAGACAAGTCAATACTTTTTTCTGTGTGAAGGAATCTTTATATCACACAAATGCCCAGGAAACTTGATTTCATATGCCAAATGCGAAGTAATTATAATGTTTCTTTGCCATAGATGATTGTTCTTTTTCTCTGAACACAGTATTTATATAATGTACCCAACTGGTACAGAACAAAGGTGTTTCAACTCTTATGCCGCAGATAAGCCTTACAAGGCATTGATCTCTTGCCGTCGGACAATGAAGTACAACAGAATGCCTAGTTAGTAGTTACCACCTTATATGTATATCCGTTTTGTTTTTGTTCGTCTTTTGGGCAAAACTTTTAGACAAATGTTTGGAGATGAGGCACTTAGAGCACTAAATATCAAAATGGTAGAGGTGGCAAGAAGTGTAGGCGCGGCTGCAAAGTTCACCGGCAGTGGTTGGGCTGTGGTCGCATTTTGCCCCAATGGACCCACTCAAGTCGGCCTTCTTGAGTCAGAGTGTAAAAATGCTGGTTTTGCCTTTGAAAAGATTTCTGTTGCCCCCTCAATTTTGAGTGATGATGGATGGAAATCATTGAAAAATTGTTAATTGTGGTTAACTAATGCCTTTGGTGATTGTGAATTTTTTTATTTTTTTGCTTTGTAAGTCTACTGAAGTATGTAATTGAAATAGGTGATAATAAGTTTTATACTGAGTAACCCGCTACATTATTAATTGCCGTTAACTTGTTTGCAATAGTTTCACCAATCGAGCTTGACATGCATCAACATGCCTCCATTGCGAACTTTTTTCATCCTTATCATGATTTACCGACCTAATTAAATCATATTCTCTCTTCCACCGACTTCTTTGAAAATCATGTTCAGTCTTCGCGTTATTCTTTCTTTTTTATGGCATATATCAGACTCACAAAATTCGGAAAAATGAATATGCCATCTGTGCGTACGGATAACGCAATTATATTATTGAAGACAGCGAGGCAAGGCAAATGCCAAGCATATATTATCTTTATATATGCATCATACATTGAGCTTTTGCCGGTCACTGATAATGATGCAAGAGGAGTCGAAGGATGAAGGCAGCAGATCCAAGGGGATTTTCTCAGACAACTATGTAAGCCTTGGTGGTGGTGGTGGTGGTGGTACTGGTACTGGTACTGGTGGTGGTGGTGGTGGTACTGGTACTGGTATTGGTACCGGTGCTAATTCTCCATTCCCTCCACATGGCTATCCACATGGCTATGCAGCTCAGCACGGGGCATCCTATTCCTACCTGCTTCATGGATACCCCCCGCCGCCGCAGTCGCCGCCGCCGCCAACAGCATATCCGGCCTTTGGGTATCCCCAGCCTCAGCCTGGCTATTATCCATCTCCACCTCATGAACCTCATGATCATGTCCCAGCCCCAGCGTACAGTACTTATGCCTACAGTTCTCCTTATCCTTATGGCTATGGTAACTTAATTTTGTAATTAGTTATCAATATATTTATTAATTATTCATATTGTTGCTAGCTGGATTGAACAATTAATTTATCTATATGCATGCATGCATATATGCAGCTCCATATGGATATGGTAAACGCCAACCGCATCATCTCGACTACTATCATCATCAACATCATCACGAGGTCGACATGTATCATCACGGATACGCCCATAACAATCCTGGATATGGCAAACACCATTTTAATTGGCATGGACCGTGAACGTGTCTCTCCGATGCCAAATTTTAACAAGCCTCTCTCCATATATATGATCAAATCAAATGGCTATACATCACCGGCTTGATATATGGCTTGCTAGCATCAATATATTTGTTACGATCGATGTATAATGTACGTATGAAAATAATGACAGTTCGGTACGTAATAATGTAATCATTAGTTGTATCGATCAAATAATATATGCACCCATATTTATATGCTCCCAAAATACTTTTCATGCACATACATTAGATTTATTTTACAAAACAGAAACATAATTAATTTGGGGAGGGGGTTGAGGCTTGGAATCTATGTCAATGAATACAAGGAGATTCAAATATCTCAATTTTTGTGCCTCATTTTTTTCACTTTTAGTATAATGGACTTGCAGCTTGGACTACAAACGAGTTGAGTTTAAGCTCAGCTCATGAAATATATGAGTCGAGCCGAATTGAGTCTGTGAAGTGCTTTTAAGTTGAAAAATCTAGTTCAAACTCAACTTATCACTATTCGAACCAACTCACAAGCCAATGTATATGTATGAACTCAATTTAATTGACATTTAGATTTGATTTATCTACAAACTATAAAATTTATACATCTACTAAACTGGAACAAGAGGTTATACAAAATTGATATATTAATAAATTATATTTTCAACGACATCTTTGTTGTACTATTTGAATGGGTAGACTAATAAAAAAAACTATCAAATCAAATATACAAGTTGAATCACGAGCGAGTAATAAATGTTGTTAAGTTGCTGAGATGTTGAGAGAGAATGAGAGAGAGGTGGTCGGGTTAAAGTTCAGTGGAAGAAATAACATATAAATTATTATTATTCAAACTGAGTCAAACTATGAGTCAAGTCAAATCCGAACTCAAACTCAACTAATTTAACTACCGAATCAGATTATTTTGAAACAGATTAACTTAAGTCAGATTAGTTCGAGCTCGAATCGAATCCGAACAAAACTAGGAACCCGATCTTTTTGTTTTTTTTTTAATGTAGTCCTACATGGTGCGATGCGAATTAACTCTAGTAGACTATCCTACCCTATTCTATCCTACTGCACGGATCTCAAAGCCAATCCAACGTCTGAACCACCACTACCATTAATTACCCCAATACCAAACCATACCACCGAATTGAATTCAACATGCCAACTGCGGGCTGACTGAAGACTGAAGTCTGAACCCAGACCAGTCACAGATGATGTGTACCTACAACCAAAAAGCATTCTTAAATTAAACACAAGGATGTAGAAATCAATTAGTTGAAACCTGTACCAGTATTCAATCAACTTGTTTGATCTGATTGGTAAAATGTTCACTATATCCTTTGGTATTGTAGGAACACAAAAGGACATCACATCAGAATTTTTCCAAGATATTGCAAGCATTCTCCATTCTATCATCTTCCCCCAAATCGAAAGCAGCATAAACACTACTCTATTCACATTGATGATTAAAGTAAATGCAAAGGTAGTCAGATTAATAATCTGTAAAGACTGTTCAGTCCCTCCCAACTCCGGAAGTGAAGGAGGTACAAAAGCTTTTGAATCAAAAAATGAGTTTAAAGTCTTTTGGAGCTATTGATTTTGCATGGAAATTTATACTTTTAATGAATTCTAAGTTTAAAATTCATATTTTCAGTAATTATTACGAATCTCGATGCAAAATCAACGGTTCCAAAAAGTTTTAAACTCAGTTTTTGATTCAAAAGTCTTTGTACCTCCCCCTCTTCCCCCAACTCCAACGTCAAAAGCCACACCCCTGGAATAACATGATACTGATATAATAATATAAACAGGTGATAGCAAATGTGGCATCAGCAGTGGTGGGGAAGACAGGACCATTCCTCATTTGTAACCGATGGTTTTTCTCCTGATCATTTTCAAGCTTTGATTACTTACTGGTATGATGCTTTGATTACTTACTATAGGTTGTTAGAAAAGACAACAAGTTAGGCGTTCAACAGTGATATTTGACCTTATATTTCCATGGTCGGATTGTCAGTCCTACTTTACTTTTCCATCAGCGGCTGGTTGATGCAAAAATTAGAACATATAAGGCATTTATTTGCTTTTGACCATGCCTATTGCCTTGTACTTGTTGTATGAAGTATGATATGTAGCATAGCATAGCATAGCATAGGTGCAACTGTGCAAGCGCAGCTCCTTTCTCTTGGGCCTTTTATTGGGCTTGAGGTTTGGTAAAACAAAACATCTAGCTAGCTGGGCTCTAAAAGTCGTACAAATACGATACAACCTTATCTTGCGAAAATCACGAATGCGGCCTAAGAATAAGAAGAAAAACCTTCGGCCAGTTCCATGGAATAACAAGGGGACCATTCTAATGCCAGAATAATGTATATTTCCATCCACAAAAATGTGGGAAAGGGGGGGAAAGGTGAGCATGAGCGTGTAGATAGATGATTATGGACAATCTGAAAGCAAATCAGAGATCACTGTCATGAAACTTAAAATCCTCCTCCGATTTAACAGAAAGATACAGGTGGGTTCTTGAGCTTTGGAATTTCAACAAAAGATCCTCAGCCTGATGCTGACACCCGCCCTTCAATTTCAGAGATTAATTAATTGCTACAGAGACTGAGAAAGCTACAAGGAACACGCTACAATTACAATAATCAAATATTAGTTACGAACTACAAATCTACAAGTAGCTTTTTTCATCCACCCAAAAATGAATTGAATTGCTAAAATCAACTCTGGTCTCTTTGGGTTATTCCTTGTGCTAGTGCCTTGTTCAAAATCTAATTTATATATTATTTTTATATCTTATAAGAAATATTGTATGTCGCTACATTTTCTGATATCTTATAGATTCCACATGTGGCTCTTTTTAATTCATATCTAGAAGAATGCGCAACTTTTTGTACGTCATTATTTTCTTGATGTAGTACTAATCTTTATCCCATGCTTAATTTTTTTGGGAAGGCTCTTGACTTGCGTCATTAGCTCATGCATGATTTCCTTGTGCCATGTTTTTGACTTTTTTTTTTCTTGACAGCTAGCGGCAACAGCCGTATCTTTTTCTCAGAGCAATGACTGCATATATGATCAGATTTAGGTACCAATATATATATAAATATATATTAGTATAGAATCTTAATTTATCATTTAGTAGAAGATGATGTATAAAATATAATATTTTTAGTAAAATTATATAATTTATAGTTTTCTATTTTTATAATAAAACTTAATAATAATTGATATTTAGTTATTTGATATACTATATTATATTATATTATATTATATTATATTATATTATATTATATTATAAAGAGCATCTGAATTGATTTCTCCATTAGTGTTATCAGATAATGTGTAATTATCAAAATATTCATATTCAATTTACGATTTAGATTGATTGATTTTATCAAAACTATTTTTTAAATTTTAGTCAAACTCATTTTTTCTCTCCACTCCAATTGCTATTTTTACAATGCATTTATAAGAGATCTAAAAAAAGAAGTTATATATCAAATAAATCTATAAAAAAAACTAAACAATGTACAACTTTACTTAGAAAAGAAAAATATTATATTTTGTTCATTTTCTTTTATTAAATAATAAATTAATTTAAATTTTTAAGAGACTTTATAATTGATTTAAATATAAATAATATAGAAGTAAAATATATTATTTTTATAATAAAATTAATGTTAAATATAATTATTTTGTAAAAATAAGATATCACATAAAATAAATATCAATAATTGTTAAGTTTTATTATAAAAAAAGACTATACATGATACAATCATACTCAGAAAAAAGATTATTTTGTAAATCATCTTTTATTAAATAATAAATTAATTTTATTTAACCATCTTTGTGATTGATTTTGACATAAATGATATTTAATTAAAATATATCATTTAGTTATAATAAATTAGCTAAATATAAACATTTTTAAAATTAAGTGGATCTACACAACGTGCAAGTTCTATGCTAGTTTAATAAAAGTCAATGTAGAAATATAATAATTTTTTTCTGAGTAAAGTTGTATAGTGCATAGTTTTTTTATAATAGAACTTAATAATAGTTGATGTTTAATTTATGTTATATACAACTTTTTTTTGGACTTTCTATAAATGCATGATAAAAATTAGCAAATGAAATGAAGAGGAAAAATATGTTTGATTGAAATATGAACTATCACTTTTATAAAATCAATCAATCTCAATCAATAATTAAATATGAGTATTTTAATAATTATACATTATCTGATAACATTAATGGACTCCTTTAAAATATATGCTCTTTATATTTTTTTATAATATAATATAAATATAGATATATCGATCCTTACACAAATACAACTTATTCATTTGCACTTTTTTTAATATAAATACACGATGAGAATCCAATCAACAAAAATTTCTTGGTTGTGCACCAAATTCATAATACATAAAGAAAGTTAAGCTTCAAATTTTTTTAGCATGCCACATCATCACTTTTCTCCACCAATCATTTTGTTTTAATCTTTTAATCTTATTGAATCTAAAGTTTCATATAAAATAATTTATGTCTCCTCATTTAAAATAATATGTGTAATATATTTAATATAAAATTTGACTCTTAAAATGATTTAACTTTATTATAAGTTTAATTATATTATTTATTATTATAATTAACATTATTACTTACCATTTAAAAATATTATGTCTAAATTTTCTTTAATGTGTAATTTTATTAGATATATTTAAAATTTTATGCTATTAATTATTTATTTAAACACTTTATTGTTGATACCAAACCCGAGTTAGTTATTAATAAAAGCCTTCCGGTTACGTGCCTTCTTCGTTCTTCCTATGTAAAAGGGAGTTTGATTACACTGCTGCTTAATATGAGCATTGAATTAACCGATAACTCATTTTTTTGTCAATTTTGTCAACGCTCTACCAAATCATTGATAAATTTGATGTGTTTAGAGTTGATTAAGTTTTTATTTGAATTTTTGAAAATCAGCTTTAAAATAATAATAAAGTATTAAATTATTTATAGGATAATTATTATTATCCCCACAGTAACATCCCCATAATCGTCCCCGAACAAAATTCCGCCAGCGCACTTTCCTTTTATGGAAATTCTTTCAAATATACACGCTAAAGGGCAAAAAGGGAAAGATCCAATTGCTCTTATCTCCGTAATCATTTGGATCTATACTCAATACTGCTCAATTCGGATTTAACATGCACGATCTATCTATCTTGTCAAATAGCATCCAGAAAATTTAATATTGATGGAAATCTATGGGACTCATTATGGTTTGAAGCATTGATTTAATAATTTTTTTAACGGAAAGTTTTATTTGACCAAGCTTTCCAAATTATTAATTGCATCTTATTTAGGAACATGATGATTTGATTCCACCTTGCTCAACATAAGTTTTCAAGAGACCCAAACAAAATAAGTGAGCGAAAAAGAGCAAAGTAATAGGCACTTTAATGAGCTTCTGACTTTTTATATTGCTGTAATAATAATGTGTTTATATACTTAATATAAATAGTCAGAGTATTTGATATAAATAACATCAGAGCGAAAAGAGCAAAGTGGTAGGCACTTTAGTGAGTTTTTAACTTTTATATAGTTGTATTACAGTTATAATAATGTATTTGTATACTTAATATAAATAGTTAATTCATATGATATAAATAGTTAAGGTATTTGATATAATTAGCATCAGAGCAAAAAATGGAGTAATAGATACTTTAGTGGGATTCTGACTTTTATATTGTCGTATCGCGGTTATAATAATGTATTTATATATTTAAGATAAATAATTAGTTTGTACGTTGTAAATAGTCAGGATATTTGGTATAAGTAGTATCGAAGTGAAAAAGAGCGAAGTAGTAGGTACTTTAGTGGGGTTCTGACTTTTATATTGTCGTACTGCGGTTATTTATATACTTAATCTAAATAGTTAGTTTGTAAGATATAAATAGTCATAGTATTTGATATAAATAATATCTGAGCAAAAAAAAAAATTCATTAGACGCATTGTTGACTTTTGTATTAGAACGTTACAATTAACTTGGAGATTTTTTGAGGTCAAAACGTTGAGATTATTATCAGCCTCTTTAATATAAATAATATAATTTCATGGTGGTTGATGTAAATAGCAATGGAATGAAAATAGTGTACGCTAGTTAAAGCACTCACCCATCGCTACAAAGTCAAAGTTGTTGGAGCAGTCAAGCCTTTGGGGAAATTGTATGGGGATAAATCGCTGGGGACGGTTATTAGCCCCCTTATTTATATATCATTTTTAGAAATCCGAAACAAATACTTATAGAACTCTAAACATCAATTTTTTATATCTCGTGATATTTTTATATGAAAAAGATAAATTTTAAATTTTAGATATATTATGATAAAATTTGAGTTGCATGCATTTTTGGACTGAAGTCCATCACTTTGAAGACCTTACTTTTTTCCCCTTGATGTACAAAAATTGCCAACACTAATTAGCTAATTAAAACTTCTTCGATAAAACAGTCATGCATGACAGTTTGAAATGATTGTATATAGCAGACTATAAATACTAAGTCCATATATAGTCTTGATCGATATATACGTCCGCCATCTTGAATTAATATCATATTAAGTCACTTATATCATATATATACTGTTCTGTTTGAATATTAATCTTATTTGTAACCCATGGCGCATCGGGTGCCACACTCTCTCATTATGGTACGTGCTTGAAATAGACATGTAACGATCAACGACTTGTTCAGTTGCTATTTGATATTAACTAAGATTCAAAAGTTGAATTTTAAACCACAAAAAAATGTTGAATGTTCTGTATATATTCTTGACCGGTTACAGAGATTTACAACACAGCGTAGTTACATGTAATTGAATATTTCTTCGAACTTCCTTTTGATTGTTTCAGAGACAAATTCGTGCGAGCTCTCTTTCACAGTTGAATCATCGAGTCCAAAACCATTTCAATTTTTTGTCCATTAATATATACAGTTGTATCTATCCCTATAATTTTCGGAGTCATTATAAGAAGAATATTCAATTTTAACGGTGCAATTTTCAATATGTTTGCCTTGACATGTGAAAATATACAAAGCTGCGCGCATTACCAAAGTCCTGCAATTAATGAAGATTTTCGTAGTTAATGATATTAATATGAACTGGTACGCATTGGAAAATTAACCTCCCCCATGCATTATTATGTGTATCATTATTGTTGGCCTTGGCATGGCCTATTTTAGTTTATCTTTAGTTTTTTTTTGTTGTGGAAGAAAGAAATAGAAAGAAGAAGGAGGAGGTGACTACTAGAGACAGCAAAAGACACTCAAATGTTCTATTCATAATTTTCAGTTTTTGTTACACATGTAGCTCTTTCTGCACTGGGTCTTATATGAGCCATTTTTAACATTAACATTACATATTTTCACTATCCAACCATCTCTGAATGTAACACAATAATTTTACCATCTAAACAAAATAAATATAACTATAAAGTGAACACAAACATAAAAATATTAATTTTAACACTCTCCCTTAATATTTTTATTAGTCATCCCCAATAATCCCCTAAGATAAACAAACTTGTTACATAAAAGTATCTTAATAACAAGATTTTAAAAAATATTTAACGGCCCTTAATGGTGAGGTGACCAGTTAACGATTAACGGTTTTACACGGCCGTTAAATTAAAAAATGGTCAATCATTTTTTACCTATTAACTGATATTTAAAAATATTAAAAAATACATTATCATATCATTAATACTTAATAATTAACAAAATTAAGTAAAAATAATAATTACAACATTAATTAAGTACTTAAAAGTTAAAAATCTTAAATTATATTAAACTATTACATGATATATTTGCTTTCTGTTTTTACTAGGGCCTTAATTTACATCCAAAAAATACAAAATAAAATTTTTTAGAGTCACAAACTATTAAGATTTCAAATAAAATAAAAAATCAGTCGTTAAATATATATTTTTTTAAATTAACGGGTTTAACGTGAGATAAAATGGTTAAATCATAAAAAACCGCTAAATCCATTTTTCTCAAAAACATAACGGTAGAATCTATCAAAACCATTAAAACGGTTAAAACTTTTCATTTTTTAAAAGCTTGCTTAATAAAGATATCCGTCAATTGGTCTCCGGTCTTCACATGCTTGATCTCAATTTCTTTATCTTCAACGGCTTCTCTAATATAGTGATGCTTGAGATTTATATGTTTTGTTCGGCTATGAAATATTGAATTCTTCGACATTGCAATTGCGGACTTGTTATCACAAAAAAACCATGACCATCTCTTATTTCTCCAATATTTTTTTCAACCAAACAACTTTCTTTGTGGCCTCACTTGCCAATACATATTCGGCTTCCACGGATAAATATGTCACTCTTTCTTATTTCTTTGATGCCCACGAAAATATACATGATCCAAGAATAAATGTGTACCCAAAAGTACTTTTCATGTCATCCATGTTTTCGGCTCAATCACTATCACAAAAATCAAATATTTTCACACATTCCTTTTCATTATGTTCAAACATGAGGCCTAATTCTTTGATACCTTAAATGTATCTCAACACTCATTTTGCAACTATAAAATATATCTTGCTTGCTTGATACATAAATCGAGATAACAATCTTGAGGCGTACATAATATTGGATCTAGTAGTAATAAGATATAATAAACTCCCAACTAAACTTCTATATTGTGCCGCATCGACATCACCACTACCATCGTCTTTTACCAACTTCTCATTCACAAATAATAGTATCATTATCGAATTATAATTCTTCATTTTAAATTTTATGAAAATATTTTGAGCATATTTCTTTTGAGAAATAAACACATCATCTTCCCTTTGATCAATTTTAATACCCAAAAAATAATGAAACAAACCTAAATCATTCATTTCATATTTTTTTATCATGTCATTCTTAAATTCATGCATCATTTTTTTCATCATTTTCGATAAAAATTAAATCATTAACATAAAGAGAAACAATAAACATAACATTTTTATCATGCTTGACATATAGTGTTGGTTCATCTCGACTCATTTTAAATCTTTTTTTCGGTGAAGTGTGCATCATGGTTGCCATACCATGCACGGGATACTTGTTTTAACCCGTACAATGTCTTCTTTAACTTGTATATTTTTTTCTTCTTCACCTTTAACCTCAAAACCTTGCGATTACACAATATACATTTCTTCTTTCAACACTCCATTTAAAAAAGCCGATTTCACATCAAGTTGAAACATCTTCTAACTTTTATGTGCAGCTAATGCAATCAATATCCTTATTGTTTTATATCTTGTTACCGGTGTTGAAATTAATGTTTTTATGTTTGTGTTCACTTTAGAGTTATATTTGTCCTATTTAGAGTTATATTTGTCTTGTCTAAAGGATAAAGTTATTATTGGGCTAAGTTCAGAGATGGTTGGATGGTGAAAATATATAATGTTAATGTTGAAAATATCCCATGTAAGGCTAGTGCGGGAATAGCTATATGTGTAATAAAAATTGAAAATTATGAATGAAATATTTGATTGTATTTTTCTAATCAATTTCGGGTTGTTGCGAATATCCTTTTGCTACCAATCTAGTCTTATACTTTTGCACCAAACCATTCAGATTCATCTTTGTTTTGTATATCTACTTTAACCCGACCACATCCTTCTCTTTTGATTTTTCAACTAACTTTCAAGTATCATTTTTCACAATCATATTTATTTCATCTTCCAAGATATTTCTCCAAACCTCCTCTTGAACCGCTTGCTCAAAAATTTTTAGTTCAACAACATAAAAATTATAACATGCATAAACATCAATTAACCTTCTCATTTTTATCGAGGTAGAGTTTGGAGTAGATGAACTCGACCCGACATCCATCGTTGAAGAAAATGATTCTTCTTTTTCATCTTTATTTTCACTTACATACACACCACTTGTTTATTCTTGTGCATTCATTTTTAAAAACATACTTTTAACATTCTTTTTTTTTCAATCTCACTTATCTTTTTCACTAAAAGTAATATCTCGACTTTCAATCACCTTATTCCTCTTCAAGTTAAAGAGCTTATAACTCTTTGACTTGAAACTATAACCAACAAATACATATTTCTCATCTTTGTCCTTAAATTTGTGTCTCATCTCTTTTGGAATATGTACATAATAAATGAAACCAAACAATTTCAAGTGATTCTCCGATGACCATCTACCACTGGACCATACATCAATTGATGTCTTGTTCTCAACCAATTTTGTAGGACACTGATTTAACAAGTAAACTGTCGTGTATGTTGTCTCTACCCAAAATGTCAAAAAAAACCCATTTTCATTCATCATCGTTCTTGTCATTTCAATAATTATTCTATTTTTTCTTTCCACAACACCATTTTATTCCCGTATATACCCAACCGTTAATTGTCTTTCAAGACCAACATTCTCATAAAATTTCTCTAACTCTTTGGAGTTGTATTCACCACCTCTATCACTTCTCAACTTTTTTATCAAACAACCACTTTGTCTTTCAATCATTTTCTAAAATTTTCTAAAAACTGAAAAAGTTTCTGACTTTTGCCTCAAAAATACATCCAACACATTCTAAAAAATTAATCTATGAAAGTAATAAAATATCTATTACCACCATATGAATTTGTGCTCATAGGACCGTAAATATAAGTGTGAACAAGCTCCAACGGTGCCTTTGCTCTTCATGCCTTCTCCTTAGAAAATTATTTTTCGGTGTATCTTACAAAAAACACATCCTTCATATATGTCTTTCTTATCTTCTATTTACAGCAGCCTATAAACCATTTATTTTCTACTCATCAACTTTAAGCGTTCAAAATTCACATGATCAAGTCTCTTATACCATAACCAAGACAAGTCTTCAACATTGATCTTTAAAGCAACGCCTCTTGACGATCTCAAGATGAGCAGAAAATTTCTATTCCTCTCCATATTCACAACAGTCATTAACTCTCTTGTAATAGAGTAAATTTCTATTCCTCTCCATGGTCGAATTTTAATTTTTATTTCTTTTTTTATCTTTCTCTTTCTGTGAGATTTTAATTTTTGAATTTTAGTTTTTGAATCGTTCGATTGGGATGAATGAACGGTGAGATAGAAAAAATCTAGCAATCTCTAGAGCAAATGTCATTGATGGATTTTTCTGTTAGAGCCAAAAAAAAATTATATAAACATTTAGTAACGGTTTCTCGAAGGAATCGTTGCTAAATGTCTGTATAAGTTATTTTTATGTTCTGAGACTTTATTTTAATAATATTTTTTATTAGAAATCATTAAAAAAATTAATATTTCAACAATGTCACTAAGTCTTTTTAACAATAAAATTAATATATAATCGTTGTTAAATGATAATTTTTGTTGTAACATTGCTTCAATTCAAATAAAAAATATAATTTTATGTATGAATATTTCGGAGGTGGGGATATTTCGAAGGCTCGAAGCATATTTATTTTATTTTGATTTGAATGTGTAAAATAATAAATTAAGACGCTAGACTACAGATATTAGATCTGCCTTTTGGAATTGGGCTTCTGGGTAGTGGACCATATTTTGTCGAGTGAAACAACGATATTAATTGACAGACCCACTACACCATTTCCTACTTTCAAAGGGTTGAAACTTCTCACCATTTCCTATAAATCAATTGAAATTTATTTAAACCACGTACGTACGTCAGATTTGATGGAGTCAATTCCATTTAAATTGGATGACTGAAATCGCATCCCACAATTAATTAAGGAAACCATCAGCGATTAAGACCCAAGCTTGTATGCTAATGTATGTCCCTTAGGCCTTAGACCCAAGCCATATATGAACATCTCAATCAGCTCTAATATATATAATTAATATACCATGATCTGGGGGAGGTAATACTCAGTTCCTCCTTGCTAGCTCCAATCAATTTTACTCACAAGTCATACCATATATATACATACATTACATACACATGTAGATGTATTAATTATGAGCTCCGGGCCCACCTCAATTTGCAACCTAGTCTTCTTCATATATAATAAATATAAGCCCCATCTGTGTCTGGCCATCTATGAATATGATATATAGCTGTAGGTTTATTATTTCTCAAAGCTGCCTCTACCCACCTTAATTCCTTAATTTGCTGGGGGCAGCAATAGCCACTAGCCAGCATATCAGAAACCCTGAGAGAAAAATTATAAAAATGTCTGCTAATACTGCTGCTGCTACGACACTGTCTGCTCTGCTCTCCAGCTCTTCCGTCCGAATCAACCCAGAGCCTCCTTCCTCGACCCCGATCGCCGACTCCATCTCCACCATCCATGCTTTCCTTTCCAAGTGGGACCCTCACACCTCCCTCTCATCCCACTTCCTTTCTGCCGCCGCCCACCTCCACTCCTACCTCCTCCACCTTTCTGCATCCTCCGCCAACTCAGCGCATCGCGAGCTCATTCGCACCAACTCTCTTCTCCAAACTGCCATGCGCCGCCTCAACCAGGAGCTCAAGCACCAGCTCCTAGCCGTCTCAAATATTCATTCAAGGTCTGATCAAATATCTGCTCTCCGTGCAATTGTTGAGACCATGCTCTCCACAGGCTACGGCGAGGAGTGCCTCACAACCTACCAGGCCATCCGCCGCTCTGCCGTTACTTCTCAATTGAAGCAACTGGGCTTTGACATATCAGCAAACAGGCCCAGAAAGTTGTTTAAGGTCAATTATGATGCTTTGGATTACCAGACCAAGTTATGGATTGACACAGCATCAAGAGCAGTGTGCCAAGTTTTCTACAGTGAACGACAATTATCTGATAGTATCTTTGGAGCATCATCTGAACCGGTACGTGACTCGGTGTTTGCTAGTGTTATTTCTGATATTGCTGTAATGTTCTTCTCCTTCCCGGAAACAGTATCCATGCATGCCAAACACGCACCAGAGAGACTGTTTTCTCTCCTAGACATGCATGAAAAGATAATGATTCTCATGCCTGATATTGAAGTATTGTTCGGGTGTGAACCTGCATCTGTCGTACTTTCTAAAGTTACGTCCTCCCTTACCATCCTCACCGAGGCTGCTCGAATGGCACTCTATGAATTTGAAAAGGCAATTAGAAAGGCCAAACCTCATACAACACCTGGTGGTGGAGTACTATCGTTGACTCGTTATGTGATGAATTATTTGGTTTGCCTCTTTGATTATGAGGCATCGCTGTATATGATACTTAGCAGCATGCCCCAGGAGACAAATAACTCTTCCTTTGATATATCAGAAGATTGGTATGGTTCACCAGTTTCGGTACGCATTGCATGGTTGCTATTTGTTTTGTTACGAAAACTCGAGTCCGTGGCAGAGAGTTACCGAGACGTGGCCTTATCATATCTATTTCTGGTAAATAATCTTCAGTATGTAGTAAAGAAGGTGAAGAATAGCAGTCTGAAAGAGAGTTTGGGAGAAGAGTGGGCAGTCACTCAAGAGACAAAGGTGCGGCGGTACATGGAGGGTCATGTCAGGTCAGGATGGTCCCATGTGTCAGCTGCTTTACCAGTAAAAGAGGAAGAGCATGTGGAGAGGGTAAGAGAGTTTGAAATGGTTTTCCAGAAGGTTATGAAGGAGAGAGAAAATTGGGTCATGGTAGATGAAAGGATGCGAGAGGAAGTGAGGCAGTTGGTGGAGGGAATGGTGGTACCGGCTTACAAGGGCTGGTACCAGGTGTACCGGAGGAGTATGGAGGTTCGGTTTACACCTGAATTTATTAGGAGCAGGATCTTGAGGTTATATGAAGACCCAGAATCTCCTTCCGGTTCGAGTTCGAGCACAAGTTCAATATCGGGTTCCGGTTCAAATTCAAGTAATTCGGCAAAATTACTTTGTAGATTTGGTTGCTACATGCCACAGGAAGGCGATTTGTCAGTTCACCACCATGCTGAATTCGATGGAGCGCAAAGAGGTCAATTGTTACTTCAATATCATTTGACAGATGAAGCTGCACAACAAGGTGAAGCGTCACTTCGCCTCCAAATTCAAGATGCAGACTCTCCTGTAATAGAGTAAATTAATGGATTGTGAGGTTCTGAATTAATATTTCTTTGGAACTAGGTAATAGACAAAGAAAAATAATATCTATATAGTTTGCCTGCTTAATTGTCTCTATATAAATGGTGTGAGCACTTTTTTTTATTTCTTTTTGTATTCTGCTTTGGAGGAAGGCGTATGTGAAAGTTTTTGTTACTTTGAACTCTCTTTGATGTATACTTTTATGATTTTTTTTTTCATTTAATTTAAAACGCTTGTCAATTTTGGTCTGTAGAAATAATCTTCTTGAATTGATATAGAGAAGGTGGAAGTTTCAAGTTGTCTGATTTGTATCGTGCCAGAAGCTATAATCATGCAGTTAATATTTTGTACTTGATGTTCTGTAGTTGATATGTACGTAGCACCGTTTTTTGAGATGGTCCGGTCAAAAAAGGATCTGTTGCTAATTAGAAATAGATATTGACCTTTAATAATAATAGTAGTTGCTTCTTCCGTCCTCATTTTTCTTTTTTCTTCTTTTTTTTTTCTGAATCACGCGCTCCTTGGTCAGTAATTATTGATGTTAGAATGAAAATTTGCTTTTGTCTCTGTTTGCATTTAAATTAAATGTGGATACTGATCGATTTTTCATTTTTCTGGTTTCGATATGAGTTGATGCATCACATTAAATTTGCCATTTATTTTGACGGGTATGTGGTGTTACTCGGGCACAACACAATGGTATGAGATTGAATGAAATACAAGTTCCTTAGGAAGAGAAAGATATAAAGTCGTCTCTGTTTCATTACTGACAAGCAAAACTTTCAGATACAAATGAAATAAAGTTATGTAATGGGCGTCTCTTTCAATAATCAATTAGCATGTGACAAGCAGAACTTTCACATACCACAAAAACAGGGATGCAATTATTTACTGGAAGACTTTTAGTTGCAGGAAGGAAGCGTTCAAATGAGGGACCATGTAATTAATTAGAACGACCAGATGAATTTGCATAAAGGGTGTAAGGAGACGAAGTCAAAGATTTTCCTATTCCTATTCCTAATTATGTGTATGTCAAAGAAAAGGAAAACGAACAGGAAAAATAAAAGAAAAAGAAAAGAAGGAGAAGGACCTGAGGTGTGAGGAAGCTCAAATCTGCTGGCTTTCTTACACCTTGATTTTGATTTTGGTTTTGGTTTTGATTTTGATTTTGACTTCTCCTACTAAATCTTCCTGGCCGCTGTTGGCATTTCTTTTAGTTTGTCATAAAGAAAACAATTTACAAAAGACAACGCGTGATAGCGCGTTCTCAAATTTGTCATAAAGAAAACAATTTTTACTTCCACCTTGATTTTGATTTCTTCTAGATTCATTTGCATTTTATTTCCATTACATATGTACTTCAAACTTACAGGATTAGTCAACATTTGACATGTAGAGCTCTCATTGAAATTTGGAAGACTATTAAAATTCAAACAAAACAAATGGTTCGACTCAGGTCTGCCTGGGAAATTAATTATATAATATTCATTTATCTTTCTAGATTCTTGGGAGAGGCGATAACTTTATATATCATTGATTAATTGTACACGTAGAAATTAAGCATTGAATAATTTGGTTAAAAATTCTTAATTCATTTGATACGATTTAATATAATAAATTAATTAACATGTAATATAATACTGGGAATTGGTCCGTCCACTCTTAAGTCTCTGTTGCCCAGTCGCCCAAGGGAGGGGAAGGGAAAGGAAGGGAAAGGAAAGGAAAGGAAAGGGAAGGGAAGGGAAGGGAAGGGACTACTGGCTTGCTTGGTCAATATTAATTGTTTTTTAACGAGAAGAGAAGTGTTATATATATATATATATATATATATACTTCCTTATACCTGCTGCTTGCTTGCCATCAGGTTCCTTAATCAATCTCAGCTGCCTTCCTCTTCCTCTCCATCTCTAGTCCTCTCTGGCTTCCAATCCATCCATCAGAAAACAAAAGAACTAGCTAATACAAAGAATCATATATACACATCATGAAGCCCATAATGCAACAAGACCTGCTCGCCCGACCATCTTTGTCTTCGTCTTCATCCGCTTCTGATACTGATTCCCTCCCCCGTTCCATCTCCATCGTTCGCTCTGCCGTCTCGTCCATCTGGGACCCTCACACCGCCCTCTCTCCTTCATTCCTCCGTGCCACCTCCCATCTCCACTCTCACCTCCTCCGCCTCTCAGCATCATCATCAGACCATGCTCAACCAATGGTACAGATCCATACGCTTCTCGACTCCGCCATGCAACACCTACAAGACTCCCTCAAGCGTCACCTCTTGTCCATCTCAGTATCAGCAGTCCCTTCACTCTCTCATGATGAGATCGCAACCATCCGATCAATTGTCGAAACCATGTTCTCTAATGGGTACGGCCAGGAGTGTGTGTCCGCTTATCAGTCAATTCGCCGGTCAAACCTAAAATCACAAATGGTTGGACTCAGGTTTGATCAATTTGCGTACCAGCCAAAAGCCATGCGTAAGCTCAAGTGGGAGATCTTGGACCATCAGATTAAATCATGGACACGAATCGCCCTTGTTGTGGTAGAGTCGCTATGCTCTGATGAGAAACAGTTGTGTGATGAGATATTTGCTGCATCACCCGAGTCGGTGCGTGACTTGATATTTTCTAGCATTACATGTGACACAGCATTGAGATTCATCTCCATCCCCGAGACAGTGGTTGCGCATCTAAAAGCCTCGCCTGAAAAGCTTTTTCGGCTTTTGGATATGTACGTTACACTATCAAATCTGTTACCGGATATTGAATCTCTTTTCGGGTCTGAATCCACATCCTCTGTGAGATCACAAGCAGCATCGTCCCTTGCCAGGCTATCAGAAGCAATTAGAGTGGTAATATCTGAGTTTCAAATGGCAATACAAAAGGATCCATTAAAGCCATCAGGGTTACCAGGTGGTGCAATACACCCGTTAACCCGGTATGTCATGAACTACTTGGTGTATCTATCTGATTTTGAGCTCCATCTCCATGAAATTCTCGTCGATCTGCCTCCCAATTGCAAGTGCAGCCCTATATTTTCAAAATTAACTAACCTGGAAGACGAATCGGTCGTTTCAGTGACAATTGCATGGATACTCTTTGTTTTATTATGCAAGATTGATTCAAAGGCAGAGACTTACAGTGGTGCGGCATTATCATACCTATTTCTGGCAAACAATCTTCAGTACATTGTTAGAAAAATACAAGGCTGTCGTCTAAAAGAGATATTAGGTGCTGAATGGGTGAGCGAGCACAACATGAAAGCACGCCACTTCATGGAGGGTCACGTTCGATCAGGGTGGGCCCACATGTCAGCTATGCTGCATACCGAGGATGTTGAGCAATTGCAAGAATTTGAAATTACGTTTGAAAAGGCACTGGAGGAGAGAAAAGATTGGATCTTTGCTGATGCGGGGATGAGAGAAGAGGTCAGACTCACAGTGGAGGCGATGCTGGTACCGGCATACCGTCACTGGTACCGGCGTCGCAGGGATTTTGTGGCTATCAGACACTCACCAGAGGATGTGAGGAAAAGGATTTTGAGGTTTTATGGGGCCTCGGAGTCGGATCAGATGTGAGTTTAGGTTCTGATGCAGACTAATTGTACTGTTAGTGTTAGTGTTAGTGTTAGTGTTAGTGTTAGTGTTAGTGTTAGTGTTAGTGTTAATGTTAGTGTTAGGTAGGCTGATCGAGTGATCAAGTACAGGAATGTGTAAGTAAATAAATCATTGACAAATGTACATTAATTTGAAGCGAATTTCATATATATAATGTGGGGTTGGTTACTTGTTGAATTTTGGCATCCACGTCCCACATCTCTGTGAAATTACCTAGATTAATGGTTGCCGTTAAATTTGTAAATATAAATAGGTAGGCATAGTGTGTATGCGCGCGGTGGATCCTCCGACTTCGTCTCCGTTCCATCCATATGGATTCCTCCCTTCCCCTCTCCTCTCCTCTCGTCTCCTCTCGTCTCCTCTCCTCTCCTCTCGGCTCTCGCGAGTTCATGATAGTTCATCTCCTCTCTGGTTCAGTGCTGCTTTCACCTTTGTTCCCATCAGACGTACGAGGAATAGAAATGCTTCTTAGATTCCCCCTCCTCCTGTCTTCCTAGCGGCGATTCGATCGGATCGGATCGGCGGATTCTCTACCCGTTGCTCCACGCACTTGCACTAGCAAGTAGCACGAGGCCATGACCTTTGCCCTTGCAGTCCAGACCGTGCTTATGGTCATGGACCTCGCCTTCCGCTCTCTGCATCCTTCCAAACCCGACCCCTTTTCCGCCGCGTCCGAGCCCTTCTCTGAAACCACCTCCCACGGGATCGTCTTTTCCCTCTTCAACTTTTCCGCTCTCTAGACTCTAGTAGCTCTCCCATCTTCTCTTCTTGCTCCTGTTCCTTACATTACATCCAGATTTTCTATTGTTTTGGCTTTCCGATTTTTTCTTTTGTGTGTAATTAATTATAAAACATGGGCAAGAATGGAAGTGGCCTTGCCAGTAAGGCGCGAACTGACACGGATTCCGACGGTGTTGTCGAGGTAGATCCCACTCAACGCTACTTGCGGGTATGTTACAGTTTATTTTATTTATTTTTTCCAATGCTCTGCTCCTATATATGATTTTTTTTTCTAAATTTTTCTCTGATGGAGAGTTGTTGGTATAATGATTTGCAGTACAGTGATGTTCTGGGAAAGGGTGCATATAAGAAAGTGTGAGTTTTACATATCCATTTTAGTAATTTTTATATGAATAATTGCCTTCTTTGTTATGACTCAGTAATGTGTGAGTTCATCTTCTTTTATTTTCATGACTTCAAATATGATGAACTATTTGATTTCTTTCGAGAATGAATTCTTCTCACCCTATAAATCATTCTGATCATAAAATTTCCATTGAAATCCATTCCATTGAAATCATTTGAACTTTTGTAGGAAATCACTCTGATCAGGGTGTTAGTAAGTACGTATTCATTGGTTCTTTTGAAAAGTTTTCAAGAATAAAGTTCTCTTCTGGTGTTTCGATGGAAATTTTATTTGGTTCCTTACCATTTGCGCTTAGTTGTAAAAACTGAATGTTGGTACCATTCGTTGTATGACTTTCAGTTTCAATGAAACTGTGGGTTCCCCCACTTCTATCAAAAAAAACATTTGGGCTTTGTTCAATCCAGCTTCTGAATTTTTTTCTGATCCAGTTAGCCGCTGTATGTTTTGTTAAGAATTTAGTGTTGGAAACGTTTTTACCATTAGATAACTCCAAAGATCTTACTTTACTTTCAGAAATCAATTATGTTATTAATTTGACTCCTAGCTAACTTACTAGTCTATTTGAAATTTCATTTGAATTTAAAGGATAATTATGGAAAAATAAATAAAAGCTTGAGGTGATTGATCGGACATGTGCAGTAGTTAAAGCCTTGAATGAACAAAAAGTATGTTTAAAGATCTGTTTAAACCTACAGTAGTAGATAAAGACCAAAATCTATTAAAGTTGTTTTCTTATACATTTGTATTAACTTTGAAGTTATAAAATAGGTACAGGGCATTTGATCAGATTGATGGCCTTGAAGTTGCATGGAATAAAGTGAGCATAGACCAGATGATCCAGTCGCCAGAAAGCCACTCAAGGCTGTACTCAGAGGTTCATTTTCTGAAGGCCCTTAAGCATGAAAACATTCTAAGGCTTCACACTTCATGGGTTGATGAAAAAAACAGATATATCAATATAATCACTGAGCTATTCACTTCTGGCAGCCTCAGATTGTAAGTTCTGTAAAATTCTCAGAGCAAATTTGAAACTTCCAAATTGTTTGACTGTCCTTAAATTTTAGAATTTCTTTGGTTGGACTGAGGTGAAAGCCCTAATATTCACTGATGCAAATAATTCTTACTCTCTGTACCAATTGTGCGGAAATTTAATCCGAAATTTGGTTCTTATTTTATGGTATCAGAGTCAGTTGCTGGTGTGATCCTCTTCTTATATGTAACTCTCTTTAATGATTAGTTGGTTCCATTTGGGTGGTCTAATCCCTTTTGAAAGTGCATTTATAAATCAGGGTGCATGATTATTCATACTATTTGTTGAAATTTTGCATTTTTACCTGAGAATTTTCTAGCTTGTTTCGTAGCTTTTTCATTTACCTAGGTTTGAATATAGATAAATAGTATTAAAAATATGTAGGTATCGAAAGATGCACCAGCAAGTGGATTTGAAAGCAATAAAGAACTGGGCTCGGCAGATACTAAAGGGACTAGTATATCTTCACAGCCACAATCCTCCCATAATTCATAGAGACCTGAAATGTGACAACATTTTCATTAATGGGAACAGTGGGGAGGTTAAAATTGGAGATCTCGGTCTTGCTACGATGATGCTGCAAGCCAAGGCCCGAAGTGTTCTTGGTTAGAAGTGTTTATCTTTTTCGTGATCAGTGGTAGTTAAATTTTCCTTTTCTTTCAAGATAGAGAACTGTTACTAATCTTGAGAATGTTACAGGAACTCCTGAATTCATGGCTCCTGAGCTTTATGATGAAGAGTATAATGAACTAGTCGACATATATTCCTTTGGCATGTGCATGCTAGAAATGGTGACTCTTGAATACCCGTACAGTGAGTGCCAAAATGCAGCTCAAATATTCAAATGTGTCTCCTCGGTATGGCTTTACATAGGGAAAAAAGTGATGGCTGGTTATTTTGATCACTCAGTAATATCTTTATTGCAGGGAGTGAAGCCAGCAGCATTGGGGAAAGTAACAAATGTGCAACTACATTACTTCATAGAGCAGTGCCTCTTACCTGCATCAGATAGAAAGTCGGCTAAAGAGCTCTTAAAGGACCCTTTTCTCCAGTGCAGTACCTCCCAAGAGATGCGACCGAACAGTACAGCAACATCAGTTCAGCCTCCACAATCACACAGCAGCACAAGTGCTGAGAAAATTCTGTTGGATATTGAGGCGGAGTGCGGGTCAAACCCAGTTAGTGACGACAGTGTAGAGGCAAACTATATAGAGTCAGGCCCAATTAGCAACAGCGGTGGAGAGACCAACTATATGGAGCCGCCCTCACCTATACTTGAGTTTGTAAGAGTCAACGGAGATATCGAGTTCAGACTTGAGGGAGGAACAATAGATGCGAATTCAGTCTCTCTGTTCATGCGTATTACCAATTCAAATGGTAGGTGAAAACTTGTTGTGGTTACAAATAAAAATATCAGAAAACCATCAGATAATGAGTTAATAAGTTCTTCTCATTACACATTCGTGTTTTCCAGGTAATGTGAGAAATGTCCACTTCACGTTTTACCTAGATTCTGACACATCCCTTGGAGTTGCTGGTGAGATGGTTGAGCAGCTTGATCTTGGAGATTACCATGTGCCATTTCTATCTGAATTCATAGATTATCTCATCATGCGGCTAGTCCCTGACTGGACGCCTGTCACTGAGGAATTGGCAGATGGTGACAATGCTTCCATCATAGAAAATGGTTCCACCTTGGAAAATAGGTTGAATGGGATGAGAATGGAAAACAACTTTGAAATTCCATTGCCATTAGGGAATGATTCAGTTGGCTTACCTGACAGCAACAGATTGAGCTCGTGTTTGAAAGCTGTTTGTGAAGAGATGAAATCTGCCTCTGGCGGTTCATTGACATCTGTAGAATTGGCGGAGGCCAACAGAGAGTTGAAAGCCAACTCTGGCAGTTCACTAACATTGGGGCAGATGGGAGAGGTGAAATCTGATGTCTGTTCTGCTGCTGCTGAAAATTGCAGCTGCAAGACGGGGGAGAGCAGTGCACCTCCTGACAGGTGTGACATTGTGGAGGCTGTTGGAAAGAAACCCTTGAATGGGTGCACTCTTCAATGTCTTGGCGAAGACAATGAGGAGCTTCAATCTGAGATTCATGACATAAAAGAGCACTATAGACATCTGTTTGAGGAGTTGAATAGAATGCAAGAGAATGCCTTGGAGAATGCACGCAAGAGGTGGATGAACAAGTCGGGAAAAAGATCTGCATGATGCTCTTTTTTTATTATTATTATTATATCCATAGAAGCTCTGATTCGTTTGTTTGTGAATGTACCGAATAAATAAGGGTAAATGGCAGTTTTAAGTTTGTTCACACTACCTACTCAAAGTTGATGTTTATTCAGATTACCTTTAACAACTAAAAATAAATTAGTAAATCCAATGGATATCGACTAAAATGCTTTCGTTTGTATATGGTTAATACTTTGATTAACATGAGGTATTTGCTACTATGCATTGTAAAGCATATTTTTTTTTTTACTTAACTAAAGACAATCCTAACTAATTTTGGCAAGTTACCCTGTACAAGAAGCTTCTAATATCAAGTCTGAATTCTGTACAAAAGCTCACCATTAGTTACCTATAAAAGATGAAACAAATTTAGTATCTTCATCTTAAAAGTTACTTTCAGAGAAAGACTTGGATTCTAATGCTAAAGCAATCATGTAGATGATATTACAGTACCCACGACACGAACTGAGCAATCAATGTATACATGCCAGACTTAACATTTACCCAAAATCAAATAGGCCTGCATATTCAGAGCTCCAAGGAATTAAATTTATGGGTCACTGAAAGATGCTGGTTCGGAAGTGCAGAATTGTGACCGAAAAAGAAGGGTGAATTTTGTAATCAGTCCAGATTCCAGAATAGGTAACCCCTCGATGTTTGGTGCCTGTTCATTCTCTGTCATCCAATTGCACAGAATAAAAGAAACATGGGTCTTCTAGTTTCTTTGTTTTACATTTAAAAATCCAAATTGAGGATTCTCTTGGGCCGAGCGAGCTACTTTTAAAACGCACAACTCGCATGCAAGCAAATATATATTTGATATTTTGATTCCATCACCATCATGGTCATGCTCATCATGATCATGTCAGTGTAGAATTAATGAATGAAAGATTCGGTTGATGGAAAACTGAAGCGGGCATTTTGGAGTGGTGCAGTTGTCGCATTTCCGATGTATATATGTCACGAATGCTTTTCGATCGATTAAATAATGAGTGCTTGATGTTGCTCAATTAATCTCCTTGCATTAAATGCTCAATTAATCTCCTCCAAAAATGATGATTTTTTTCCATTCCAAAAATAGTAAATTATTTTTTATAAAATCTAAAATTTAATTGTTAATATGTTTTCACATGGAGATTAATCGACAGTTTCAATTAATTATTTTAAAAGATGAAAATATAAAATTTTAATTTATAGGGGGAGCCTAGTCATTTGCTTGGCTTTGGTTCCGTCACTGCGCTGCCTTCCCAAAAAAATTGAAAATTACTATATCTATCAAAGATTTAAAAAATATTTTATAATACAATTATGATATTTTTTTTAATTTTAGACCTCCCCTAGCAAATCCATTGTATAAAAAATATTTTGCCCCTCGTGATTTTGAATTCAAGCTCCGTCACTAACCTCAATCACTGTGAGAGATAGAGGACTCAAATCAGATAACACAGAGAGACAACAAATTAATCAAGGGGCCTTCAAATAATATCCGTGTCAGTAATAACAATTTGAACCCACAAATTTATAGTAGCGATATTTATGATTGTGTGCTTGTACAATATATATGAAAAAAACTATCAATTGTCTGCATATAGTATAGATATATAATTGGAGGAAAGGAAAATCAAATTGAAGGTTTTGATATGGGGCATTAGGAAAAACAGAGGTAGACAGAGGGAGTAAAGTAAAATCAAAAGAAAATTTAAGGCACGAGGCGAAATCACATTGAATTAATTAATTAATTAATTAATATTGAATAGAAGAGTGATGTGTTATGTATTACTACGCTCTCTAAAATGTCAAAAAGTTGGTGAAGAAAATTAAGGCAAATAAATAATTAGATGTACAAGGTGTCTATCATATTAAGTAACTAATAAGTAACCTTTGACTTATACTAATTTGCTGAAGCTAATTTAACAGCAAACAAAAACCAATTTATTAATTGGTCAGGTACATGGGGTAGCTAGAGACCAGAGATTAGAGAGCCATGAATGCATAACTATATTATATTATATTACATTACATTATATTATACATACCAATTCATTTTCATATATATTATATTGTATTGTATTGGGATAGACTATGAAAATATTTGTGATAATGCTTCAAAAAATATACATTATCATCTATGAAATTTTGATTAATAGTAGTAATTAAATTATTCATCTAAAAATCCTATAAGATACAAAAAATAATATTTTTTTTAATTTTTTTTATTTTGAAAATGAAGTAAAAATATGCAATACATTATTATTACTCGGGTTTTGTCCTGATAATATAGTTATCAAATAAATTATTAAAATATAAATATTAAAATACATTTAATGAAATTTAACATCAAAGAAAATTTTTAGCATAATTTTTAAATGGTAAAAATATATATTATAATATTATTATTATTAATATTGTAAATAAGCTTTTAAAAAATAAAAAGTTTTAACCGTTTTAATGATTTTGACAGTCCCTGACATTAAGTTTTTGAGAAAAAAAAACAGATGTTATTGGGTTTTCTGTGTTTTAACCATTTTATCTCATGTTAAAATCGTTAAGTTTTTAAAAAAATACATTTAACGGCTGAAATTTATTTTATTTTAAATCTTAATAGTTAATGACTTTAAAAAAAATCTTATTTTTTGGATGTAAATTAACACCCAAATAAAAATAAGAAGCAAATACATCATGTAATAGTTTAGTATAATTTAAGATTTTTAAGTACTTAAGTAATATTGTAATAGTTATTTTTATTTAATTCAGTTAATTATTAAGTACTAATCATATGAGAATGTATTTATTAGTTTTTTAAATATCAATTAATAGATAAAAAATGATTGACCAATTTTTAAATATAATGGCCGTGTAAAACCGTTAACCGTTAAATGATCAACTCACCGTTAAGAGCCGTTAAATATTTTTAAAAGTTTGATTATAAATAATATAATAAAACATATGATAATCTATAAAGATCATAAAAGAGGTTGAAATATTTTAGGAGTTAAATTTCATCTTAAGTATATCATACGTATTACTTTAAATGAGAAAAAAATATATATGAATTATTGGATTGGATTTAAGTATGAAAAGATTTAAATAAAATTAATAATGAAGAAGTCTTAATTATATAATATGTGTGAGAAATTAAAAGACTTGATTTTCTCTATAATTTTTATCAAATCAAAATTTGACAGCTAAATCTCATTTTCTATTAAAACGGTAAATTTTTCTTCATGTATCGTTTTCCAAAGAGACTTTAGACTTGGAAATGAAATTGTTGAGGAAACAGTTACAACACGCGTAGACATAGCAAGCACGCTTTCATATTCAGTGAATTAATCTATGAAAATTTGAAAAAAGGATGAAAGTCAATTGGATCTGCCTTCTCGCAAACAACAGCTTTTAGTAATTAAAATAATTAAAAATCAGAATTTGGTAAGATTTTTTTATAAATTAGGACTAATTTGTACCGAGTTTCAAACTAGATCCCAATTTTTTTTTATAAATTTTATATGTTTTGAGTAATTATTTATTTAGTTATTTTAATATATTTAATTATTTGTTGAATAGTTTAGAAAAAAATATAATTAGAAGTATGATATTGTTGTATATTTAAGAATAATATGTAGTTAAAAAATTACAAAAAATTATAAAAAATAATGAATTACAGTAAATATACATATTTTTATTTTTTATTATATATTTAATAAGCATGTTTACTATGAACTAAAATATATAAACATACATTTACTAAAAAATAATGAACTAAATATATATATATAGAGAGAGAGTTTATCTATTGTACTTCCAGTAGCACTTCAGTCGAAACTCTACCAGACCAAATTTTAATTTAAATAACTCAATAAAATTTTTATATCATAATCTTATAGAATACTATTTTTTATCGTGTTTGGAATTAATTTATTATGCTTAATAATTTTTAAAAGATAGCCCTAAAATAATAGACAATTAATAAAATTTGTATGTCAAAAATCTTTACTTTTTAAAAATCAGTAAACATAGTAAAATAACTCCAAACACAATAAAAATTATCATTCTACAAGATTATGATATAAATATTTTATTGAGCGACTTAAATTGAATTTTTTTAGCATGAAAAATTAAAATTTAGACTAGTAGTGTTTCGGTCGAAGTGGTATTGGAAGCACAATAAACAAACTCTCTCTCTCTATATATATATATATATAGAGAGAGAGAGAGAGAGAGAGAGGTTGACTAAAATACAACGTGTTGCACGGATGCACCCGTGCAATGCGTTAAAATCTTAAAATTTAAGTTAAAAATGATCGATTCAAACCGTTCAATTTATTCTTCATATCAAATTCTTGAAACACAACAATATTATATTTAACATACTATTAAACACAATAATATCATATTTATAATTATTTTCTAAATTATTCAATAAATAATTAAATATATCAAAATAACTAAACAAACTATAAAAATAATAAACAAACCATTAAGCAAAAAATACAAATTTTGTAAAAAAATAAAAATAAAAAAACTTGAGACCGAGTTTGAAACTCGGTCCAAGAACCTAAGACCGAATTTGAAACTCGGTCCAGACTAGTTAATCTAATTTACAAAAAATCTTATCAAATTTTGATTTTTAATTGTTTTAGTTACAAAAAATCTGGCCAAATAAACTCTAATAAGAAATAATAATTAAGTAATGAATAATAATAAATAAAATGCAGAGCCTAAGAAAATCAAAATGCGCGTTTGCGCCGCTCCATCCCAAATTCCCATATTATAAAATATATAAAATACCCATTCACACTTTATTTGTCGTTTACTCGTTTTTGCCTTTTTCTTTTCTTAAAAATAAAGTGACTCCATCTGCATGTCATGTCACCAATTTTCTTGGCAGTTACAAATGGAATCCGTTAGAGGCGAGCTGCAGTGCAATGCAATTGAATCGGTATCAGCATTAATTCCCACGCCACATATATGAAAAAGTCTCTTTTTTTTTATCTTAAGATTAAGAAGATGTAAATTAGATATATTTGGTTTTCAATTTATTATTATTATTATTATTATTATTTGATTATTAATTATAGTTATTGATCAGTATATATATAGATCTAGTCCTCTGATCAGGACCGCCTATCACTATTGGGTGGAGTATTAATTTAGTACAGGGAAAGGGAAAATTAAGGTCGAAAACGAAGGTACCAATTTCACCGGTTCACATTGAAGGCCATGAACCACGTTTTATGGACTGTTTGTAAGATGAATTAAGCATGGCGAGACCGAGACTTGTCAGTGCAAAACGCGGAGAAAAGAGACAACAAAAATCGATATATAGAAATTAATATAGACACCATCAATCATTTTCACTGATTAATAAATTAAGGGCAGTAGTACTCCTGTAGAGTTTGTCATCTGCATGTCAGCATGTGCACAACATACGCACGTACATACATATATATGTATCTATACTTGTAGTATTATAATATAAATATTCGATGGAGAAGATGTAAGGACAAAGATATAAATATTTGATGATTAATTAATGTTAAAATAGAAAGGAAAAACGGTGTTCGTGCAACGCGGAGAAGATCTTCCCTTCTCTCTTCTTCAGATTGGATGGAGATTAATTGGAGAGTTCACATTCATTCATCTTTTCTTCTTCTCTGTTTTCCCGATGGAGACTTCTCCGCTAATTAATCCAATTAATCCTTCTCCTTCTCCTTCTCCTCCTGTGTATATATATATATATATATATATATAGATAGACAGATAGATAATCAAACAGCAGACACTCAACCTTATTTCACACGTACTTGCCACTCGGTCTCGCTCCATCTCCTCTATATACATATATTTCACTTGCTTCAATTCATTACACTCCCACATACATATATTATACACTTATATATCGATCAGGCCCGGATGGAAAGTGTAGATGATGCGGCATGCCTCCTGTTATCTCTTTCAAGCGGGAGCGATGCTGATAACAAGCCCAGGAAAAACATGCGCAAGCGCACGCAAGGAGAATTTGAGTGCAAGACGTGCAATCGCCGATTTTCGAGCTTTCAGGCTCTCGGAGGCCACCGCACCGGGCACAAGCGCGCCAAGATCCTCAGCATCAAAGACATCTTAGAGCGATCCGATATTTATGATGAGCATCATGCTCTTCGGAAGCCGGCAGGGGCGACCCGGAAAACCCATCTGCACCAGTGCACCATTTGCGGAGAAGGGTTCTCCATGGGCCAAGCACTCGGAGGCCACATGCGCCGTCACCGTGCCGACCCTGTCAATCTTGATGTCGACTCTGGGCTCAACATGCCTCTGCCTTCTCTCGAGGAGTGCGGCCGCTCAGGCGAGATTTTGGTCATCCCTAGTAATACTTCTCACATTAGGTTGCTTGAGCTCTTTGTATAGATCGATCGACTATATATATATATATATATATATTCTATTAATTATTTATTCATATGTCTATATATATCACAAGGCCTCCGCTGATTACTAATTAAGCGCAGCATAACTTTTATTTTGTTTATCTGTAAATTTTATTGCATATTTATATGTTAGAAAAGTGCTGCAAATATATATATTTATATACCTTTAGATGTATCATGTATTGTATTTCGTTTTATTTGATGCAGTCATGATATGGGTCGGATTGTATGCATGAGTATGTAATTCGTTTATTCTTTAATTTTTCTCTATATATATAACTATTGGCTTCCTCTGTAAATCTCTCTCTTTATTATACATATAAGTGTTCTGATTTGGCACGGAGAATTTCCCTCAAATCCTTTCAAACCTTACCCAATTTCATCTATCAAACACTTCAACTTCATCTCTCTTTCTCGCCCTCCACCGTTCCTCGATCCCTGCTGCTCCATCGGCGCCTCATTCCCTCCCTCTCTTATCCTCCGCCATTCCCTGAGCCCCGCTTCTCCATCGCTCCCTTCCTTCTCTCACTCACTTCACTGAAGGTCTACTACCTTTGTTCGTCACGCTGCGGCCAGAAAGGGAAGCTTCTCGCTCTGACTTCATCGTCCTCTCCTCCACCTCAGACGCATCCGCATGCAGCCCCACCCCACAGGTCTGTCTTACTTTTCTTTGCCTCAAACAGATGTGATATTCTAACTTCAGCATAATTTGTGGATTATTAAATCCGCTCCCAGCCCCACCCCCACCTCACAGGTATGTCTCACTTTTCTTCGCCTCAAAGATTGGTGTCAAAAAAATATTCTGCTGAAAATGGACTTCATTAATTGAAGGTAAATTTCCTATTTTCTATTTTATCTCAAATTTCACTTGGGATGTATGTTTCTAATAATTGTGACTGGTATTTTTTCTAATTATCAGCATTGCTTCAAATGATGCTAATTTCATATCTAATGTCATAAAATTGTTCTGCTGAAAAATGGTTTTAATCAGGTAACTTTTCTATTTTATCATAAATTTCACTTCAAATTGTTGTTAGTATATATATATATATAACTTTTTTATAAACTATTTCTGGAGGAAGACTGTTATATCCTGGTATCTATTGTATCATAAATTTCATTTCAAATTGTTATTAGATATCCTGATTTCAATTTGTTTTTGTTTTTGATTTTGAGGAAAACTGCTATAAGTTTGTTAGTTCATGCATGAATTAACAATTTGTTCACATCAAAATCCATACTATCAATTGGTTCAGGCATTACACGTCTTTTCTTCTTCACAAGTTGCAATAAGCTCCTCTTTTTTAATTTTTTTTTCCTCTTGATTTGAACTGGTATTCAAAATTCCAAATTAAAATAATTTTCTTCTTGACTGGTATATATAGTGGTATTGCAATTATGCATTGAAGTCCTCCAAATCTCATCATTAGCGATTGATGAGAATTAAACTCCTTAATTGTTCTGAAATGTACAACTTGAGAACTTTTAGTCAACTTGACAATTCAGATTTTTCACATCCATTCTATCATTGATTTTTTTTCTATTGTTGGAATACATTTTATTTAATAGGCTGAGGCAGCAACACTAAAGGCAGACAAAGCATAGAAACTTATGAGATTTTAAAATTTCCAATAACTCTCATACCTTTATACTTATTTGCTCAATCATAGAAACTTGCATAAAATTATTTACCCCGCTAAATTATTTACAGATAAATCATAGAAACTTATGAGATTTTAAAATTTCCTCGAGTCTTCCAAAAAAAATTAGTCACATATCACAAGTAGCTAAGTAGCTAAAAATTACGTTTGTCTAGAAAGACCGGACATGTGGGCCAAAAATGCACTCACAACCATAACAAAGTTGAATCATATGCACTCATATCCATATGATCTCATATAACAATTATCATATAACAATTAGTATACAAATACTGTGGTGTCCCATTTGTTAAAGCTACCATTTGTGGCATGATGTCAGAGAAAATATTAACCATCGATGGTGGTACTAAAAATGAGAGCCTATAGCTACCTTGGAAAATTAGCTAGTCATGCTGGTAAATGAAGTGAAAATGACCAGGCATTTAACAGATACTGTGCAAAAGATGCATGAGTTTTATTATGTATGGTCCTGAATGACCGCTTATCATGCTTCCCATGGCTGATATTCTCATGGAATGATGAGGACCATGAAGCAGTCACAATAAGAGCTGTGTATTAGCCTCTCTCACCTTTCGCCCTTTCTACTTGTAAACTTTGCAGCAATTGCTGCTATAGATGAATACCATTTTCATCATATGGATATATTATGTTACAGGACCAATGTTGGTTTATTACCAGCCATGCCATGGGACTTTTCAATCTGACAAAAATTTTGCGTCCTTATGCTACAATGTTTGCAGTTCATTTCCAACAATTTGAAGTGTACCTGTAAGTGTGTATTGTAAAGAACAACATTCGTCAGTAGTGAAATTTGAATAGTACTGTCAGTAGTAACAGCTTCTGCAATATTAAGTAGCAAATACTACGCGCCTCTATTTTGAGTCAGAGATGGCAAAACTCGATCCGACCCGAGAAATCTGTCCGACCCGTCCAGATTCGAATCCGATCCGATCTGATTTTTTCAGAAAGTCAAACTGATCCGAACCTGACCCGACCCGAACCCGAACGACCCGAAACCCGAGATGACCCGAGATCAGACAACCCGAAACCCGACCCGATCCGAACCCGAATGACCCAAAAACCCAAGATGACCCGAGATCAAATGACACGAAACCCGACCCGATCCGAACATGAATGACCCGAGATTAGACAACCCGAAACCCGACCTGACCCGACTCATATTGCATATATGTATCTAATTACTTTAAAATTATACCGTATAAACATTAAACTTCTCTTTATAAATTCAACTTATACTTAACTGTCAGTTTATTTTGAGGGAGGTCGGGTTAAGCACGGGTCTAGAGGAGGACCGAGTTAAGCACGGGTTTAGAGGAGGACCGAGTTAAGCACGAATTTAGAGGAGGACCGAATTAAACACAAGTTCATAAATAACGATAGACTGTCAGTTTATTTTAACACAAATTAACAAATATTTTTATCAATATAGTACATACAAACAGTTGCACATATAATTTTAATTAAGAAATTACCTACATGCATATATATATATTCAGAATTTATACCAAAATAAAAAATTACATTTCGAATCATAATAATAATGTTTATTAATCAAAATTTGTATGTCATAAATTAAAGTTATCATAAAAAATTAATGTCTATTAATCAGAATTATCTCTTCAGTTTGTTAATAAAATTAATGAAGTATATCGACCTGGAACTGATCTGAATAGACCCAAATTAATTAATCATATCCATATTATTTGAAAAGTCAAATTGATTATAACATAATTGATAATCTAAACCTAATATTGTTTAAAATGAGTTTCTAAAAAAAAATTAAGTCTGACGATCCGAAATCCAACCCGATCTAAAATTCGACCTGACCTAAATTAAAAATCACAAAAAAGAACCTGACCTGAAATAACCCGAAACATGAGACTACTCGATATCAGATGACTTAAAACCCGACCTGGACCCGAATGACTTGAAACCCGAGATAACCTGAGTGGCTGAGCTACTAAGAATCCGAAACCCAACCTGACCCGAACCGAAATGACCCGAAACCCGAAAAAACCCGACAATGTTCGACCCAAAATCCGACTTGACCCGGATCAAGTTGACCCGAACCCGACCCGTAACCCAATAATTTTTTGGTCAAACTTACCCAACCCAACCCACCCAATTGTCACCACTAATTTTGACAGTACATTAATAAGCATGTAATCATAATAAAATAATAAACATGACCTAATAACCACTAGGTGGTAGGACACAACCAAGGGAAGGGCACATCAAATATGAAAAAAAAAATTGCATTGATTAAAAAAATTAGGTAACCTAGTAAATACCAAACTAAGATGATCTCACAGATATTGAAGTCATGATAAGTAGATAAATCTTTTGTGTGATAATGGTCAAATCACAAGTAGGTCAACTGTGCTTTTGCATGAAGGGCTTTGATATGCTTTAGGAAAGCATACATGCCAATGATTGTTCGTGGTAATTTACTGTTCTTAAACAGATTCAACTACAAAGATTAAGCTATTGACTTAATTGTCTTCTAGTTACACAGGAACTTAAGAGATGCACTTGCTTTGTTTTTGGTTTACATCATATCTTATTCTCGACTTCAATTACATATTGTTAAACAGTTCTGTTATGATATGCCAGCAAACAGATACATGGAAGCAGCCAAATTACATATTGTTAAACAGTTCTTCCTGTGATGATTGATGCACCACTGGATCTTTATATGTTAGCCTAAAACAAATTGTATTATATTAAGTAATAATTCCAAGGGTGGTAATTCTGTAATGGGTCATGTCGACATGCTTTCGCTATCTCATTTTATGAAGTTCAGATTGTTACAGTTCATCTCATTCCAACCCACACCACAACCTGTATGGATCGTGCATTAACTTGACCCAACCCAACCTGACTTGCACAAATAAAAATCATCTATAAAAATAAATTTACCATTTTTAGTTGAACTCGGAATGAAACTAGTTTAGTTAGTCATAGTGCAAGACAGTTTAAATCCTGCTATTGCACAGCATTAGCTTTAAATTAATTTTAACAGTTCTACCTTGAGATGGACACCACTTTCCAATACTAAGAGCACGCAAAACTCTCAGCCAGGTCAGGTCAGGTCATGACCTGTCAACCGAACACCATATACCATGTTGGATCTGGACTCAAAGTTACCAAATCCATCTGATCCATCATATTTGGGTCAAGAAATGACAGCCGCAAACTACAATGTGTTTATGCCTATACATTATATATTGGTCCATATTCAGTAACTAAGATGAGTTCTTATTTAGCATATCTTCCAATATAAAGAATTTGTGAAAAAAAAAACTATTTTTCTATAAACCTGGGATTTGAAAAAACAAAACTTCTACCAAAAGATTAAGTTAATTACTAATCTTACAATAAGCATATTACATTTTCAACCCTAAGCATCTTCTCTAACCAAAAGGGTACTAAAATCCCCAAACAAGTAAAAAACATAGCTTCAATACAAAATAGTACAATCAAAGATCTTATGCTTATTATCTTTACAAAACCACCTCCCAATTATTGATTTAACAGATACAGACAATTTCTATATGCCAAATGTGCTTGATGCCCACAAAAAATATTCTAAAATTCCACAATTTCCTGTGTTCACATTGAAAAAATCAGTTGAACATACAAGTGGCAATCGGGCGGGTCGGGTCGAATTTGGGTTCGGGCGGATCGGATCCATTTGATCTACTGGAAGAAATCGGGTCGGGTCGGGTCGGATCAGATCAGGACTAGTCAATTTATACGTTGAGATCTTAAATTGATTTTGATTGGAGTGCAGATCATTTGATCTCGCGTCGGGTCGGGTTCGGATCTGGAGGGGTCGGGGTGGATTTTGCCACCTATAGTTGAACACATCTAAGTTTTAAGTTATTATTTCAATTTTGAATATACATGATCACATTTAAACTCTGAAAGCAATCATCTTTTAAGTTTCGTCTTAAAAAGCTACAATTGCTAATAACCAAACAGAAAGTAGAGATATTAACCAGTGTTAGTGGGAGAAGGGAACATTTCATGGTGCTCAAATTTGGGGCCCACTTCAGCTCGTCCCGCTGGTTTAATAAGACCAGCACAGTATGAATAGTGAATGGTGAAGCAAAAAAAGGGAAGCTTCAGAGGTTCAATTAACAGTTGAGATAGAAATAGGGGTTGAATTAATACCTACGATTGATTCGCTTGAATAATTTGAGCATTTCTGATGTAGATGTATCCTCCGGTGTCCGGAAGCACTGAACCCTAAGCAGTCTGCTTGTATGGCAGGAATGCTGTGCATCACCTCAAAAGCTCTCTGGTTCCCATCGTTCCTACTCCCTCCCTTGACAACCATTCACACGAAAAAGATCGTTGCTTAGCATTACTCATGATTCATGAATCATGATCCTACTGTTACTGTTAGTCTGTTATCAGCAACCAACTATTCACTGAATCACATTTCACACGAATGGAGAAGATGAGAGGAGGAAGTGGCCGAGACCCGAGACCCAACACCCAACACCCAACACCCAAGAGGCAAAGGCCCAAACCATTCACGTCTTGGGCCATCAAATATGAACATGTTTCGTTTTGGGCTACCCATTCCATAACAAGCTCACGCCTTCAGGATACTAACTCTTGCATATCGCTTCAAAGTTCAAACCCCAAACCACATTTATTACATTATAGTAATAGTATATGATCCAACATCATGCAGCCCAACATGATGTCCCCCTTCTCAAAAAAAAAAAAAAAAAAAAAAAACTTCTGCCTATGCATCATGCTCTGAACTTGCACAACGTTATTAAGCATTATTTGAAGGAACCAATTGTCTGTACCTCAACGAAAAGACGTTGAGCATGTTCTCAAACGTCACCAGACAACTATACAGAAGATATTCAAAATTTTAAGAACTACCATATAATTTCTTAAAACTTAACATTACAAATCATTTTTTTTAGTTTTGAAGGATGTAAAAATTCTGAATATTGATTAGATCAAATCTTTATATCTAATATTTCAAGTCTTAACAACTCAGAAATGAAATCTTAATAACATTTACCTAAAGTCATATTTTTATGTAATTCATATTCTTTATATTTTAAGATTTCACAAATAAAGTCCTAATTTTTTTTAATATTATTTTCTCTAAAGGTCTAGTATTAAATTCTACCACAGTAAATAAGCAAAGAAAAGTAAAGAGAAAGAGAAAGAACATGTAATGTAATGGAGTTCGGCTATAATAAGCTTATGTTTTCGAGACTTGTAATCACCAACAGTCGATTGCGCCGAGTCACTATAACAAACAAGTCTTACAACTGCGAACCTCCGATCTCTTACACTAAGTAATAGAACAATCATCAGCTAAAGAGAACAAACAAGACATGAAGATATGAGTCGTACAAAAAAAACAAATAAGAACTAACTTATCTCATTCTCTCTGAGGTATTACAAAGTAGCCTCGAGATTAATATTGTAGAGATGGAAAGGTTTTAGCATAGACAACTGATGTCTAGCGTTTAGCTATTGAAATTTGTTAAGTTTTGAGAAAAAGGTGTATATATAGAGATACATACAAACCGATAAGAAATCTGTAGGATCCGATACAATAGTTAGGTCGGGATAACCCTAATGAGTATAATTATTGTAACGGATGTAAGATTCATTATGATAGATATGAGAGAAATCGGCTCTAAAGCTTTTTGGCCAAGTTTTATGCACAAATGATTTAATCCATTATAACGGATATTGAGATCTGTTATAATGGTTAGATACTAATTTTTTTTCTCGAGGTTATCCATTACAATAGATAGTAAATTCATTACAATGGTTAGACTATGATAAAGTTTTGGAGCAATCTGGAAAAAATTATACTTAATATATTTAATCTGTTATAACTGTTATGATAACTGTTGCAATGGTTAGGTCATAACACCTTTATTTTACTCAATTTAATCTCAAAATTATTTTGATTACCTTTATTTATTATAAATCTAATCTAACTGAACTCTTTCTTGAGATCTTCATACATGTTTTTCTACTTAAACATTAAATCTGCATGTCAAATAAACTTAAGGAAACGGTTAAATGCATATATGATTATTTTTAAGTTGACAAATATAATTTTATATATTCTTGAGAATTATTTAAAATGACAATCTCCCCCTTTTGGACCTCTAAAATAAATTTTATTTGACCAATTAAGGTTAAGTGTGTCCCTATTACCTTGATGGTTGTTTCTATTCCTATTTATTCTATTTGAATATAAATATTGATATGCATGATTTTGCTCTCTTCCATTATATTTTGTATTTTCATTTTCAGATTTTTCATAAGCTCATCTTTTTTTTGGCTTCCGATATTCTTAGATAAGGAGAGATATTTTACCTCCACACATCCAAGTCTTATTTTATCGTGGGCCTTTTAACTCACATATATTTTTCGAGATTCATCTTAGTGCTAATTTAACTCACTAATATTCTCAAAGATTGGTTTTCGATCTCTAAATTTTGTAATTTTACTTTTAGTAGTCATATTTCACCTAGGTGCGACTCATAATTATTTTGATCTTTAAGTTCCTTAATCAATATCTCACTTTCCTTTATCTCAGACCCGAGCTTAACAATTGTAGCATTTAAATCCTCAATTAACTTCTCCTTTATGAGTATGACTCTATTTGTTTCATCAAGCATTAATAATAACCTAACATAATTTTGACATTAAAATTAATTATACAAAGAAATACTTGAACCATTCATTTCATGTTTTTCATCAAACTCATATTCATCACTATCATAAAAAAAATTTAAAAGTACCTCACTAGTGCTAGTTGGAGAAGTAGATGTGCTAGCTTGTTTGATGTGATTGGACAATATTATTTCCTCAATAGCTTGATTGTCTTACTATGTGAGATATTTTTGCTAGTTATGATCCTTTCAATGTCAATTGGAGAGAGACCATCTTCAACCTCTGCCATTAGAACCAAATTTAGCTTGTGCTCATCACCCAACTCTGCACATGAGTTGTCGGTGTCGTTATTGTCTGACCCAACGCTCCACATAACTCGTAAGGCTTTGACCTTCTTTTTCTGTACCCATCAATCTTTATGTCTTGGCTTGCATTCTTATCTCCCCTTACCCTCCTTATTTTTCAGATAACTAAACAACTTGAAATAGAATTGGATAGTGTATCCTTCTTTGTGGCACGTGAAATATACCATCTTTTGATTTTATTCTTCCCACTTTTATTGTATTTGTGCTCAAAATTCAACATACCTTGGAACATCTTGAAAAGAACAAGTACATCCTTTGAGGCTTCATGATCAAGCCTTTGCACAAAGAAATCAATTATGAACTAAGAGTTGAATGCACTCAAATGGTTGTGAGACTTAATTTTTTTGCGTGGAGAACGCTTTTGTCTTGGATCATTTATGGACTCACCGACTTACTTTAGGGTTTCCTTAAAACTCCTTAAGTGAGCATATACCTCATCAAATGTGAATGAAGCTTGAACTTCTTGCATTGCTTCCAAAGCACTCACGTACTCTTCCCATTTTAGTTTTCTAAACATCACATGTAAAATTTTTCCTATAACTTTTTTATTTGATAAAGTTTCTCCTAATTCATCAAAATTATTTTGTATAAGTCTATTATACATATTTTCTATGGTTTCATCATCCTCTAGTCTAAAATTCTTAAATTTAGTCGCAAATCTAATAATTTTGATCTTTTTAATTTGTGAATTGCCTTCATACCTTATAATATGGACATTTCATATTTCATTGGCAGTGATCATATTATCAAATAATAGGGCTACACCCTCACTTGCCGAGTTCAAGATTATATTTACCGCATTGTCATTTATCCTTTTTAACAATAAGAACTTGATCGTAAGTATTTTCGTGTATGGATTATATTTGGGTATCTAACTTGTTTCTATTACATCTCAAACTTCTAATATATTCAAATAGTTGGTCATGTTCTTTTTTCAATAACTAAAATTTTTGGTAGTTTGACCAAAAACTGGAGGTTCTTTCATAAATCTCAATGGTGTCATTTGATGAATTCAATACAACTAGCTCTGATACCGCTTTGTTTTCTCTAAAGGCCTAGTATTAAATTCTACCATAGTAAATAAGTAAAGAAAAATAAAGAGAAAAAACACATAATATAATGAAGTCGGCTATAACGAGCCTATGCCTTCGGGACCCGTAATTACCAACAGTCGATTGCGCCGAGTCACTATAACAAGCAAGTCTTATAACTGTGAATCTTTGTTCCCTTATACAAAGTAATAGAGAAGCGTCGGCCAAATAGAATAAATAAGACATGAAGACACGAGTCTAACAAAGAAACAAATAAAAACTAACTTATCTCACTCTCTTTATGGTATAACAAGTAGCCTTGAGACTAATATTGTTGAGATGAGAAAGTTTTAACACAGACAAATGATGGCTAGGATTTATCTATTGAAATTCATCAAGTTTTGAGAAGAATGAAGGTGTATATATAGATAGACACCAAAATATGTAAGAAATCAGCATGATTCGTTACAATAGTTAGTTAATTATTGCAACAGTTAGGTCAGGGTAACCCTAGCAAGTATAACCATTGTAATGGATGTAAGATCCGTTACAACGGATATGAGAGGAATCAGCTCTGAAGTTTTTTGGCCAAGTTTTGTATACGAATGATTTAAATCCATTATAACTGGTAGATATTATTTTTTTAGATCATGTGTCATATAACAAATGGTAGATCCGCTACAATAGTTAGGCTATGATAAAGTTTTGAAGAAATTTGGATAAAATTTATATTGAAGTGATTACGTTATAACGGTTAGGTAAACACATCTGTTTTACTCAATTTAATCTCAAAACTATTTTGATTATCTTTATTTATTACAACTCTAATCTAACCTAATCCTTTCTTGAGATTTTCATACATGCTCTTTTGCTTAAGCTTTAAATCTGCATGTCAAATAAACTCAAAGAAATAGTTAAATGTATATAGGATTATTTTGTAAATTTGCAAATATAATTTCTAACGACATTTGATAGTAATTTCTAGCAACATTTTATGGAAGAGGACGATGATCTATCTGATGCCACATTAGCAAATTCTATAAAAATATTATCAACATTTTCTTTACATAAATAATTAATTATAAAGGGGACGATGATCTCAGCACAACTGTTAACCTGACAATTCTGACAATAGTTTTTTTAAATAAATTGAAACAAGTTTTAAAAAATCATTAACATAGAACAAAAGCTTTACACATAGTTTTCAACATATGTGTTGATTGTGTTACCAATTACATGCAATATAAGTTTTGTTTGATTTTTCATCAAAGCTACTAAATTTGGATTATTGCAAATTATGTATTCAAGGACGTATAATGGAATACAATCCATAATAAATTTTTGCGTCCATGTTCATAGTATTTAGAATTAATTCTACATTTATGATATCAAGATTGAATATAAAAACATAACCAAGTCAGGGACTTTTAACATAAAATAAAAATCACGCCGAAACAACCTGAAGTCGATTTGCTAGTTTTACATTTACATGATTACATTACATCCCATTCATCATTCATTTTCATGCCATATATGATATTAGATATTAGATACCGCAATCATTCAATCTGAAAAGGGAGGACGCGGTATTTATTGCGCAGAGAGAGAGAGAGAGAGATGGATCCAGCTAACCTGGACCATATCGCGTCCTTATGCATCAAGCAATATTATCCGTGCACGCCATCTGTGATTCTGTGGCGAGTAGTGTATCTCGTGGGTACAATGCCGGGTACTCGCAGCATGGAGCATCTTCATCTCTCTTCTCTGAGTTCTCTGATTCTCTGCTTTATTTCTTTTGGCATTTCCTCTGCGAAGCAGCAGCTACCAAACAAACCACCATTCACCAATCAAATCAACTATATTTCTTTCTTTCTTTCTTTCTTTTTCTTCCGCCAACCATCAAACCAAACCCAAATCAAATCAAATCAAATCCAACCCAACCCAATCCAATCCAATCCAATCCACTCCACTCCCATTCCACTCCCATGGAGAAGAGATCCTACGCCTCCTCCAGCACCACCGACATAGCGTCTCTCTCCGCCACCCCCCGCTCCGTGCGCGTCATACCTCTCCACCATCCTTCCCCCGCCAAGCCCCTGGGGCCGCCGCCGCCGCCGCTCCTCGAGAGGATCTCCACCAGGGTTAGAGGCCTCACCGCCGACGAGTGGCTGTCCACTCTGCTCCCCTGTTCGCGCTGGATGAGGTCCTACAGATGGAGAGAGCACCTCCAGGCTGATCTCATGGCCGGCGCCACAGTAGGAGTCATGCTAGTGCCTCAGGTAGGTGTATCTCATTCTCATCTCTCTTCTTCTGAATTTTGGAATTGAGAGCTGGCATGACATCACATCACATCACATCACATCACATCACATCACGTCACATACAGTCCTTGTAAATTCTAATGGAGTTCCATAATTAATGTTCATCCCAATTGCACTAAACCTTGCCTTGCAGTCAATGTCCTATGCAAAGCTAGCCGGTCTTCATCCCATATACGGACTATGTAAGTCCACATCATTTTCATATACTACCACTCTACCATCCATAATTCTGCCCCTTGGAACACATTAATAAATTAATTTTACTGCACGATCATCTCAACAGATACCGGTTTTGTCCCTGTATTCATATATTCCATTTTCGGCTCATCGCGCCAACTGGCAGTGGGCCCAGTCGCACTGGTCTCTTTACTGGTGTCAAATGTACTCGGGTCAATAGTTGATTCATCTAATGAACTGTATACGGAGCTTGCAATACTACTGGCGCTCATGGTTGGTATGCTGGAGTGCCTTATGGGGTTATTGAGGTTATTTGCCACTCAACTACTTTGATATGCAATATTTAAAGCTTTTGCATCTGCCTATGTTACATCTGTCTCTCAACAGGTTGGGCTGGTTGCTTCGATTCATTAGCCATTCAGTAATTTCAGGATTTACTACAGCTTCAGCCATAGTTATAGGCCTTTCCCAGATAAAATATTTTCTCGGCTATAACATCACAAGAAGTAGCAAAATCATACCTCTTATTAAGAGCATAACTGAAGGGATTCATGATGTACATCTCCTTATTTCTTCTCTCTCCTCCTTATTTCTTCTTCTTTATTATTATTATTATTATTATTATTATTTTAAGTAATTGACTGATTAAAAAGCTGACAAATCTGAATTGATGATACTTCTACTCTGTAGTTTTCTTGGCCTCCTTTTGTGATGGGATCGACTTTTCTTGCCATTCTTCTTATAATGAAGCACATGGTGCGTAGTTAATATTTAAGGCAAGGTTTCTGTCTATTTCTTGGCGAAAGATATGACCATAAAGCTTGAACATTTAGGGTAAACCGAACAAGAACTTCAGGTATCTAAGAGCGGCGGGCCCACTGACAGCTGTAGTTATGGGGACACTTTTTGTCAAAATATTTCATCCCTCTTCTATAACAGTGGTGAGAAACTGTGGTATCTCAAATTATCTCTTTGAACATGTTATATTGTTGATTTCTTCTTATATATTTGTAATTGAGTTTTTTTTTTTTGTTTTATATCATAGGTGGGAGAAATACCTCAAGGGCTTCCGAGTTTCTCCATTCCACGTGGATTTGACCATGCAGAGTCTCTTATTCCAACGGCAGTACTAATTACTGGTGTTGCCATACTGGTACTGTCCTATCATTTTCCATTGTTTAATTTTTTTTGTTGGTTCATTTTCAATTTCATAACTTACTCATTTCTCTTTTGGAAAATTAATAGGAATCTGTAGGGATTGCTAAAGCTTTGGCTGCAAAAAATGGATATGAATTAGATTCAAACCAAGAGGTAAACCTTTAAAGTGCACACCTGGTTTTCTCATTGTGGTGTAGATACTTCACACAAATGCCTGGCGTAATTGCCAGCTCCAGGGTGACACTTCTATTATTTAACAACAAAGTCAGCCTACCCCAATTTATTTGGGATTAAAGGCTTTGTTGTTGTTGTTGTTGTTGTAAAGTCAGCTACCTTCTACTTACTGTTTTGACCTTTTTGCTGAAAGTAGATATAAGGACATCCAATTGAAAGAAATGCATATAAAAAATTAAGATTAGAAGTAACACAATGCCATAATTTAGCTGAATCTATATTTACCTAACTGTTAGGGCAACAAGTTATTGTAGTTGGTCCTGATCTTCTAGCTGATAGTTTGTACTCTTTTCTTTTGTAGTTATTCGGTCTAGGGGTGGCAAACATATGTGGTGCATTCTTCTCTGCATATCCTTCTACTGGTATAAACCAGCTACACTATCACTTTTACAATTTTGAATAGCAATTTAACAAAATAATGGATGTGATGACTCCTCTCTCTCTCTCTCTCTCTCTTTTTCCTAAGGTTCTTTTTCAAGATCAGCAGTAAATCATGAGAGCGGGGCCCAAACTGGGTTATCAGGCATCACAATGGGTGTCATTATGGCATGTGCTCTTCTATTTTTAACACCGCTATTCACTGACATACCTCAGGTTAGATTGTTTCTTTTTTGTTATAGAATTTTTTTTAGTTGGAAGTTTCACTTCTCTCAAATCATGATCCTGCTGTATATATGTCATAATCTAACACCTTGTCATAGTTTGTTCTTTCTGAAACTTTAGTGTGCCTTGGCTGCCATCGTGATTTCTGCTGTCATTGGCCTGGTGAGAAAACAAACAATAGAACACTTTCAGTTAAAAGTTTTCTTAGTTCAGGTTTGTAGCAAATTTGCTCTTTATGTAGGTGGATTATGATGAGGCTATATTTTTGTGGAAAGTAGATAAGAAAGACTTTCTCCTCTGGGTTGTAACTAGCATCACTACATTATTTTTTGGCATTGAGATTGGTGTGCTTGTTGGGGTATGATTGCTATTTACTTTGAACCCTTCAGTCCAGCTCTTCACATAAAAATATTTTTTTCTTTCAGCTGGCATAATCAATAAGCACCTAGAATTTTCTTTTCTTCATATTGAGATTCATATTTTCTGTGGGATCTTTCAGATACACTTTTCTACCTAGATTTTAGGGCTGATTAGTCTACCAGTGTAGTCCTTTGTATAAGAAAGACCTTTTTTTCCTGTTCTTGTATAGTAAATAGCTCATTTATATATATTTTGTACTAATGTCATGGTTGATAATTGCAATCAAGGATTTTAGCAATTGAGTAATTAAAGAGGTGCACCCTTGAAAAAAAAAATATGCGCTGTTAGAAAAACATGTGTTTGAATTTAGATACTATTTGCAGGTGGGATTTTCTCTTGCATTTGTTATACATGAATCAGCAAATCCTCATGTAGGTAAAGTCTTACTTGCTTGTCTTGAAAAGTATCTCTTTTACTATTTTTAATACACTGACACAAGGCGATGTAACAAAAAAGAAGTGTCATAATTTAACATAATTTAACATAATTTTATTGTGATCATGGATGGGTTACAGCTGTTTTGGGACGGCTCCCTGGAACTACTATATACAGAAATATTCTCCAGTATCCTGAGGCATATACATACAACGGCATAGTTGTTGTTCGAATTGATGCACCCATCTACTTTGCCAACATTAGTTATATCAAAGACAGGTTACCTTGTTTTTCAGATTATTTTCACATTTGATCCCACAGGCACGCAGCTTCAATTATAGTCAATTGGATAAGTAATTGCTCTTTTATTAGGATTCCGAAGGAAATAGCACTTGTGGCCTCATTTCTTTTTTCCCTTCCCATAAGTACCAATAATACCACTCTATCCTCCTGATTATTTGCACTGGATTAAGGGATTTGTAGAAAATAATTGTAATGGTGAGGAGGCATTATAGGGTATCTATGCTAAATAATGAAGCGTGGATTACGTACTTGTGGAAAACAATTAGAAAAGGAGGCATTGCAGGTTTGCATCATTTTTGGGTTTATATCTGATATTTCAGGGTTCGCGGTAGGTCTCAGGTTCTACTCGGGGTAGTTTGTTGCTTTTGATTTGTCACCACGCGGAATTGTTTTTGTCTATTTTTTTTTTTAAATCTGGTTATATTAATATTGTTCACAGGCTGCGTGAATACGAACTTACTGCATCTTATGCGCAAAGGGGCCCAGATGTTGAACGGATTTATTTTGTTATCCTTGAGATGTCACGTATGTATTATTAAAGGGTTAATTTGAATTTGTTTTCATAATAATTAAATATAACAGTAATTTTAAATAAAATTATTTTCTATCAGCTGTTACCTACATAGACTCGAGTGCAGTTCAAGCTTTGAAGGACTTGCATCAGGAGTACCATGCCCGTCGCATCCAGGTACATTTTCTGGCCAAAGCCCCAATGCATTGCGCGCGCGCGTGCGCACACTCATGTGCACTGTGTGCAAGTACTAATTTTAGATGTTCAACATCAAAGGTTTTGGGTAGCAGCCCCAGAAGAATACGGTCATTATCTGATACATGCTATTGCAGATTGCTATTGCCAACCCAAACCGGCAAGTGCACCTCTTGCTCTCAAAATCTGGGCTGATAGACCTGATTGGTAAAGAATGGTACTTTGTTCGGGTTCACGATGCAGTGCAAGTGTGCCTTCAGCAGGTTCAAAATGTAACGAGCAGGATGAGTGGTGCATCTAAAAATGAGTCGATGCCAAAGAGACCCTCTGGACTTTTACAAAACCTTCTAAAACAAGATTCGGTGCCTGAGTTGCCGCCAATGCTTGAACCTCTCTTGCGTGAAAACATCGTCTAGTGATTTCATCAGTACTATTAATTTGGTTATGGAACTTGATTGAGAGAGTTGATTTGAGATCCGTATGGCCCATTATTATTGATTTGAGAGAATTGATATTAATTTTGCCGCCAATGCCAATAGAATTTTATTATGTTGTAAGCTTCTCTGTATATGGGCCATTATTATTATTATTATTATTATTATTATTATTATTATTATTATTATTATTATTATTATTATTATTATTATTATTATTATTATTATTATTATATATTTAGTGTAAATCTTTTTATGTACATTTGAAGTTAAAATTGTGACTGTATTTAGTTTATAGAGAGGAGGAATGAATGGTGATACATCGTGATGATGATCTGAATATCTAGGGTACCGTACTATGGAATGATGTATGAATATGTCTGAGAGGAGAGGCAAATGTATGGAATGGACATGTTTGTAGATTATTATTAATATTATTTTGATTTATGAAGATGAAGGCAACAGGCAGGCTGCATTTGCATCCTTCATTCCTTTGTGAGGCACGGGCATCAACCGTCGCCTCGCCGTCGAATCTTAAGTCCAATTAAATTAAATATGACCATTGGTTTTTCTACTTTGAAGTTAAATAGGACCATTATACTCTGAGAATTGAGACTTTTTCATTCACTAGTACATGTACTTTTTCTTATGGGTGACTCATTTTTCAACATATAGACTCTTTTTAGATGTTTTTAATTTACGTGCAAATTTCATAAATTAAACAAGTAAAAATAATCATTATATTAATTACCTTTGCTCTTAAAAATGATATTTTAATTTTTAAATAAAATAATTAAATATAAAAAACACTTAAGAAAGCACTTATAAACCATTATAAATCATGATGTCCTAATATGCACAAGACAACAAAAAAGGTGAGAAAACTATATATTCTTACAGATAAAGTGACCAATGAAGAGGATATAATGGAATACTAAATTTACTCTACACTGATCTTGAACCTAGGTACCTCCCAGGAGTGGGTCTTCTCTCTCGGCTTCTCTTAGACTGCAGAATCAGCAGCATAGTTATAAAGAAATCAAGAACATTAACAAAGAACAATAATAATAATAATAATAATAATAATAATAATAATAATAATAATAAAAGATATTAAAAGACCTAAGTAATCGACAAAAGATAGCAAATAAAATAAATAAACTAAATGAACATTAAATAATAGTTGTTTGATTGTGGTCTTTTCATGAGGATCATCTACATAGATCTATCCTACTGCTAGAAAATAGCTTTAAGGGTGATTTTTCAATATTTAATGGGATAATAAGAATGCACCCCTTTAATAACATTAAATTTGATCATCCATCTAATTTTTTTATTATTGTTTTTTGTTGGAGCCGTCAAGATATTTCTCTGCGTCTTTATATTTTTTTTCACGACGTGCATAATATTTGTAGGTTAAAGGCTTCACTGAGAATATATAATTCTTTCCCAACTATATTATAAAATTTAGAGTTCACATAATAAATGTAAAAAAAATATATTCAACAAATGAAAGGAAAACAAAAAAAAAAGAGGAAGAAAAAATGAAATCATACAAAAGAAATGAATGATCAAGTAATCTTATCTTGCAAAGTTCAACCATTCAATTGTAAGTTAAGACAATGAGTTTTATAATGTTATTAATTATTAATGCTTCAATGGTCGATGCTATAAACTTGTCAGTTTTGTTTTATTGATTTACGTTACTAATTATCTATTCAGAATTTTTGTTGATTTATTATTGTTGGGCTCCACCATATAGGATCTAATTAAGTTCTTCGCGGCTAAGTATATAACCCATAAAATGATATAAGACATTGCAACATGTAGAAATTACGAAAATAAGTCAATATTTAATTAAAGTGACAAGAAAATCATAAAAAGAAAAAAAAAGTAAGAACATACCTCAAAACCTTTTAACCCCAAGAACTAAGATGGTCGTTAAGAATTTCATTCTAAGAACATTTATAAGTTAATTGAACCTTCCCAGTTTTTCAAATTCCCAGAAACAATTTCAAAAATAGATTTATATCATTTATTTGTAATTTGTCACAAACGCAAAAGATATAAAGAAATAGCATCTAACAAGCATTAAAAGAGCAAAAAAAGAAACATCTCGCATGCTAGAAAAATCAATATTTTTAGACGCAATAACAGCTTTGAATATACAAACTAATGCCTTCATGTAATTATATATAATATCATTATCAAATAATAATATATATATTATTTAATTATTATTATTAGCAAAATATTGATTTCTCAAAGATTCACTTTTAGGCTCTCTTTTTTATTATGATAGCTTAAAAATAAATGGCATACTATGAAATAAGTATGGTAAATTTTTAATGTCATCATGGTTCTTTCAGAAAATGGATTTATTGACCACATTAACAATTTACGAAGCAAATTCCCTAATCGCCTGTCATATGCGCTGCCCATATCCTGACTCCTGAGCCTGTTTGGGATATCGGTTGTGATTAGAGAAGAGGGAGATCAGATCAGGTCCCAATCTAATAATTTTAATTCTTATTAATTTCTTTTTCTTATTTCTTAATCTTAAAAATATAAATATAGTTTCATTTCATTGCATCGCCATCGACGGAATAAACACCGAGCGAAGGAAATGGCGTCGGAAGCGGTTGAAGTGTGCGTGAAGGCCGCCGTCGGCCGCCCCGACCTCCTCGGCGATTGTTAGAATCTCATCTTTCCCTCTCTACTCCATTTCATTTCCTTAATTCCGAAATCTGATTTTCTTTTGTTCAATCGAAATGAAAATCGCAGGTCCATTCTGCCAGCGCGTGCTTCTCACCTTGGAGGAGAAGACCATACCCTACCAAAAGAGGCTTGTCGATCTCTCCAACAAGCCCGACTGGTTCGCCGCTTTCGCTCGCTTTTATTTTTATTCTTATTCTTATTCTTATTCTTATTCTTTCCTTTGCTTCACCTTTTTCTCACTGATTAATTAAGCAAACTCCATTCAATTTTTTTAATTCCCTCTAAGAATGTGTGCAATTTGTATGGCAGGTTCCTGAAGATCAGTCCAGAGGGGAAGGTACCAGTGCTCAAATGTGAAGATGGCACCTGGCTTCCTGACTCTGATGCCATAACGCAGTACCTCGAGGAGAAATTCCCCAATCCTTCTCTTCTCACTCCACCTCAATATGCCTCTGTGTACTCCTCTTCTCCTAATCTCTTTTCTTTGTTACTGTTCATGTCACTGGTGCAGTTCAGATTCTGCTAAATGATCAAACCTGTTCTATATTATTCACTGGTCTATGACAAAAACAATTCTAGTACTAAAGTTCACCTCTCAGATTTTTCAGTTTATTTTGCTTCAATTTTCAGGCCTCATCTAGAATTTTAGGGTTTCAATTCTATGACAATAGTTTATTATACATATCAGGGGGTCGAAAATATTCCCAGCCTTTGTGACGTTCTTGAAAAGCAAGAATGCTAATGATGGCTCTGCGCAAGCCCTGCTTAATGAGCTGGGTTCTCTGAATGAGCATCTGGCATCACATGTAAGTCATAATTTTTTTTTGGGAACCCTCAGGTTTCACATAAAATTATTGTATTGCAACTTAGGGTGGCCAATGTGCTGAGTTGGGTTAGGGCCAGAGCACATTAAATTGAGCATGTTTAAGTTTGTCCGGACATTCAGGCCTCAGCTGGTCCCACACTTGTTAGGTTAGCCTACCTGATCTCATTCACCAGGGAAGAAGTTATGGGATAACCTAACCAGGGCTGGGTTGGCCTCATTTATCATTTTCTCATTACATTGATCTTTGCATTTTATAGTATTTCATATTGTGAAACAAGTTGTGCCAATGAGAATTTTGTTGTCTTTATTTTTTACAAAACAGTTTCCCAATTACGCACTACCTGTTCTATATGCCCGGTCTGTACCTGACCTAATTTAATACCCCTTGATCAGCCTTGGCTGGGTATCTTGGATTGATTTCTTAATTTGGCTATTCAGTTGCTAACCTAACTAATATACCTCCAATCTGAGTTGGTGATGACAGGGTCCATTTATAAATGGAGAGAGGATCTGCGCTGCTGATCTGAGTCTGGCACCAAAGCTGCATCACTTGAATGTTGCACTGGGCCACTTCAAAGCATGGAGCATCCCTAAAGATCTCACTCATGTCCATAATTACATGAATGTAAGGCATTCGCTGGTATTTCAACATCCATTTTTCTTTTCCTATACACACATATGCACCTTATAAGTTACTTCCATTGGAATTTATTTATCAGGCGCTGTTTAGTAGGGAGTCGTTCAAGAACACAAAGCCAGCAGGAGAGGAGTATGTTATTGCTGGGTGGAAGCCCAAGGTTGAAGCCTAGACTCCTTTCATCTCATTCTTAGTATCGCTAAAAATAGCTTATATATGACTTGGTAAGGTGAATCCTAGCTAGTATGCAGTAAAAGCAGTTGAATGCTTGTGACCCCTTGTGTATGCTGTTGGTTTGATACTTGTGTGGTACTGTACTGTAATCTACGTCTCATAGCTCTAAACAGAAACTTATTGGGCTGACATTATTGATTTGCTACTGCGCACCACAGCCATCTGATGCTGACACAAACCTGGGCTGGATGGAAATGCGGCCGTCATTGCGCTTTTTTGACATGAGATTAGCAGGAACTTGTTTCTCAGTCCAAATAGAAATAGTGTTTTCTTTTACAATTCACAAGGTTAATTTGTTGAGTATGAGTTGGGAGTTCCCTTTGCGGATGTAAAATATCCAGCTTTTACTCTCTCCATGCAAAGGAGCCCAATTTTGCATTTAAGCCGGCAAACTAGTACTCTCAATTCCATGTCCATGAACGTGACAAATTAACTTTGGGATCTTATGTTTATAAAATCTCATGCTACAATATCCGATGATATCTGAGCACATCCTTAACATACATGTTCTTCCTTTACATATAGTTTGCAAAATTCCTTTGCTGAGGATATGAGAGACTATTTACTTTTAATCTGCACCATTTATGTGAGAGGGGTATTTTAGATATTTCAGAGTGAAACGGAATGGAGGAATATGCATTTGTCATATGATTTATAAGATAGTAGATAGAGGTATAGATCTTAACATTAGTATCATAGTAGAATTTTTTTTAGGGATAAAAAATATTGGTCCCACTACCACTAGTATGGAATATGCATATACTAGAGGTTATAATCGGGCGGGTCTTATGGGTTCGGGTCGGGTCGGGTCAAATTGACTCAATAAAATTGTTGGGTCACTGGTCGATTCGAGTATCGTGTCATTTAGTGTCGGGTTATTTTGGGTTTCGGATTGTATCAGTTCGGATCGAATTGAGTATTGTGTCATCTAGTATCAGGTCATTTTATATTTTGGGTTGTACAGGTCGGGTCATGTTAGGTATCGAGTCATCTATGGTTGAATCATTTCTGATTTTCGAGTTGGGTCATATTTATTTAGTAATTGGTATCAAATATGATATTTATATATTTGCTCATATATTATCATTGATAATGTTTATTACAACAGATTTATATATTTTTTAAGACTGTATCACATCTAATTCTTAAGTTATGTTTTAATGTGCAATGATATATTTAAAAATCAAAAACTCAAATGGAGAAAATATATATAGAAAATAGTAAAAAGAAAGTAATCAATAAATTAATGATTATTATAAGAAAAACACAATTTTAGGTCAGGTATCATGTCATTTATTGTCGGATCATTTCTGATTTTGAGTTGGGTCAGATTTATTTAGTAATTGATATCAAATATGATATTTATATATTTGCTCATATGTTATTATTGATAATGTTTATTACAACATATTTATATTTTTTTAAGACTATATCACATCTAATTCTTAGGTTATATTTTAATGTGCAATGATATATTTACAAATCAAAAATTCAAATTATGAAAAATATATATAGAGAATAGTAAAAAAAAAGTAATTAATAAAATAATTATTATTATAAGCAAAACACAATTTCATATTACATATTCGGAAGTTTTATTTACGAGTTAAATTATCTCTTTATGCATCACTTTTAAAGTAATGAGTTGTATAATCAAATAGTTTCAAATTATAAAAAAATATATAAATCATCTAAAAATCAAATCTAATATTTATTGTTGCAATAACTTCACCAATGCATTCATTACTTAAGTACTTTTTCAATATATATTATTCTCTTTAAATATGAATAATATATTTTTCAACAATCAAACAATAGTACAAATATGTATACATGTATGAAAAATTATATAAGATATTCATATTTCTTTTACATTCTAAATTTAATATTTAGGTGTCGGATTATTTTAATATTTAGGTATCAGGTCATCTGGTGTAGGGTTATTTTAGATTTCAGATTATCAGGTCGGGTCGGATCTGATATCAGATTGTCTAGAGGCATGTCATTTCGGGTTTTAGGTCGTATTAGGTCCAGTCGGGTATTGAATCATCTAATGTCGGGTCATTTTTGGATTTTAGGTCGGATCAAATATCGAGTTATCTGGTGCTGAATCATTTTGAATTTCAAATCATATCGGATGTGAACGGGGTGAACGGATTTGTCGGATCCGATTTTGCCACATCTCACATTTATGAGGTGAACTAATATAAAAGTTTATTTTATTCTAAATAGGTGCTAAGAATAACTGAAACTCAATAAATGAATAAATAAAAAAACCGACAAATAAATAAAGTAATAAAGTGAAAGGAAGATACGACACAAATTGAAACTATTGGAAAGCAAAGCAGTTTTGAGTTTCATTAATTTTTCTTTTTTGGGTCGTGGAGACGACTAGTTGTAGCCACACAGGTTGCTGCTTTTGGGAACAAAATAAAATGGAGTTGTTACTGATGAAAACAAATTAATTTAATTAATTAAGAAAACTAGTACTCGTTATTCATTGCCATTAATTCAGACGAGATTTCTTGTGGCAGCGCTTGTAGAGCGTGTTCGCTGTTATCATAGTTATAAGTTTGTGATTTGGGAAATATTTGGCGAGAAAAAAAATCGACGTTCAGATATAATACAGATATAATTTGAGAATAGTTTGTTTTATATAATATAAAATATTAAAAAGTATAAAATTTTATTTAAAATAATATATAATGTATTTTTTTGTTGAATAATTCATGAATAAAATATTTTTATGATAAAAAACGTATTATATATTAAATTGATGAATTATTTATGAAACATGTGAAAAAAGAATAATTAGAATCATGTTAATTATGGGATTATATGAGTTGCTTGGATCCCATACCCACAATATCACATGGGATTAGAAAAAAATAATAAGATATTATATTGTTAGAGAACTGATAGACACGATAAGAATAAAATAGGCTTAGAAAACTATGCAAAAAAATAAAAAATAAGTAAATAATACCACCTGTCTTTCATAACATTCCTGTACCGTTAATGCATCTATTGAACATACATCGTATCGTATATATTGTTGCACGCCAAGCGATGCCATGATTACAGTTAGTATCCGATTTATGAGATGGTTCAAAGTTCAAACTAGGTAAAATATCCATGATCCTTCCTATATTATAAAATCAGATGGGATTAAATTGAAGCAATTGAAGGTGGCACATTGGCGCACTCATGAACCATGCACCACCTATCATCTATCATCTATCATCTATCATCTATCATCTATCATCTATCATCTATCATCTATCATCTATCATCTATGTACGTCAAATAGTCAAATCTTCATTGGGACTTGGATAGATTTATCCAGATTCCAGGGGGGCAAAGGACAAAAATTTGCGAGATTTCTGCCAAACATTACACCAAGGCCAAGCATAAATTGGTCCCTGCATGCTTTAATAATGCTTTTTGAATCCAACACACACACACACACTGACACACTGACACACAGCAACACTTGACCTTGCGTTGGCAGTTTTCTCAGCCCAGTCCCTACCCACGTGAAAATTCTCCCCCTTCAATTCAATTAGCACACTTCATGCCTTTAGTTAGTTTAGTGAATTAGTGAGAACAGATACTTTTTTTGTATTTATTCCCGTAGATTCAGCATCCCTATAATTACTTCTTAACAAAGTCTTACTATCAAAATTAGATATAAATTAAAAATAACTATTAGGTACAGCTGAAAAATCATCAGTCGCCTCGCCTACTGCAGTAATAATATATTAATATTAATGTCATTAATGTCATTAATGTGAAGTTTGACGCTGAGTTAAACCGTTACCAAGAGAAACAGTTTTGTAAAAAACATGAACAGTGATGCTGCTCTTGGAATTCAATGCCTCTCCTTGGTTGCTTTTATTTTATTTTATAATGCTTCCCATTTTGACCAACAAATATCAACATTAATTACACGTGTTTGTGCATGTGAAGCGTTGGTTTGACACTTCACCTTCTTCACCATCAATTAGCTTATTTGTTGAAAAATAGATACGATGGGTTTGAAAATTAATAATTGTCATAGGTTATTTTTAGAAAAATAAAGAGCCTAAGTGTAAATAACCGAGCTTCAATTTATTTTTCCATACATAGAAGGTTTACCGTTAGGTGACCGTTAGTCATTTGGCTATATAAGCCAACTTCCGATATTGTAATAAGTCTTCTTCTTTTTCGATCAATAATAATACAAAGAGCTTTTACCAGTATTCATCAAAACTGACATGGTATCAGAGCAAGCTTAATCTGCCTGTACACAACAAACTTCCGCAGCTCATAAATCCCAACGCAAATCATGACAAAAAGAAATACACAAACCCCAATCAATCCACAAAATCCAATTATCATAAAACCAAATATAGATTTCAATTCCACACAAAGGCTAACCAATTTCCTTCTTAATGGAAGAAATTACATCCCATGGGCCAGGGCAGCAAAAACCGCACTCAAAGGCAAAGGCCTTCTCGGGCACATCACCGGCAGCAAGGTGCGACTCGAAGAAGAGACCAATAAACAAGAGGAGTGGGACATAATCGACAGCCAAGTAGTGACCCTTATCTCAAACTCTCTTGAACCGCAATTAGCAGAAACCTTTTACTGTGAAACAGCGGCTGAGTTATGGAAAGAAGTCGAAGGCCAATTCGGCAATCAAAAGAATCATTCTCAAATTTACCAACTCCAAAGAGAAATTGCACAAATTTCACAAGAAAACCGAGAAATTTCAGAACTCATCGGGCTCGTTAAGGCAAAATACGAAGAACTCAAAACATATCGCCCACATACCACTGACCTGAATGTGATTCGAGAGAGAGAGAAGAGACAGATCGGGTTTATACTTTCCTAGCTGTCTTAGATCCGAGCTATGAGGCCATTAGAACACAAATCCTCCTTTCAACTGAGAAACTATCTTTTGATGAGGTAACATCTCGCATCCGACAAGAGGCGACTAGGCGAGTTGCGATGGCAGCGAGCGACTCGAATCCCAAGCCGGAAGCCCACGCCTTCTCAGCTCAGCGCTTTCAAGACGGGCGGAGAGGAGGAAAGGGGGAGATGGCCAAGTGTTCTCACTGTAAGAGGGAAGGGCACACCAGCGACAAGTGTTGGGTGCTCCATCCACACCTCAAACCAAAGAAGTTTACTGATTCGGCAAAGAAAAGAGAAGGGAGCAGAACCCTAGAGTTCAAAGACGAGAAGAGGGCATTTGCTTCGTCGAAGGAAGAAGAGATAAAGGGGTCGCATGTGAACAGCGATGCACGACTGGAGAGAGTCAAAAAAATACTTGCGTCTCTTTTGGGCCGAATTTCTGGCGAAGGTTTATCTAATCCCAATTCTTTATCTAAGCCCAATATGCACAAAAAAATTGAGTATGGGTTAGAAGCTGAACAAATCAAAATGCAAGAACCTAAATTGAGTATAAAAATTTAATGCTTAAATGTTGGTCAATCTACTAATTGTACCCCAAAAAATAGTTTAAAATGGGTTCTTGACTCGGGAGCTACGGATCATATGACCGGGAATCAAAATTTGTTAAGAAATTTTTAAGAACTTGAAGGTGACCAATTTTTTACCGTAGCCAATAATGAAAAAGTTAAAATAAAAGGGTGGGGTATGATTAGTATTTTAAATAAAAAATTTCTTCAAGATATATTTTATGTTAAAAATTGTTCAGTAAATTTACTCTCTATTAGTAAACTTACTAAAGAACTAAATTATGAAATTTATTTTTAAACAAGATAATGTATTTTTTCAGGATCTAACCACCAAGGAGAAGATTGGTGAAGGTTTTTTAGAAAATGGCTTATATTTTTTAGATAGCAACAAGCATATTTTGAATACAAAGCGGGATGAAAACTTAAGTAGTCTTTGGCATAGGCGAGTCGGACATCCTTCCGACAAGATATTAAAATTAATGCTTGAGATGTCAAAGAATTTTTGTAACAAGTGTGAAGTATGTAAGCTAGGCAAACAAACAAAATTACCTTTTTGTAACTCGGGCTCTAAAAGTAATGAAACTTTTGAGTTAATTCATTCCGATGTATGGAGACCCGCTTCTATAGATTCATATAATGGATATAAATATTATGTTGTTTTTATTGATGATTTTTCAAAAGCAACTTGGTTATATTTAATGAAAAATAAAAGCGAAGTTTTTACGCATTTCCAACATTTTGTGAATCTCATAGAAAACCAATACAATAAAAAAATTAAAATCCTTAGAACGGACAATGAGACCGAATACATAAATCAAAATTTTGCAAAATTTACGAATTCGAGAGGAATAATTCATCAAACATTTTGTGTTTACACACCACAATAAAATGGAGTGTCCGAAAGAAAAAGCCATTTATTAGAAATGACAAAAACACTTTTATTTCAGAATAATGTTCCAAAGATTTTTTGGTTGGAAGCCGTACTCACCGCAACGTATTTAATAAATCGATTACCAAGTTCCATATTAAACTTTAAAAGTCCTTTTGAAATTATTTATAATAGAAAGTTTAATTTAAATCATTTAAGGGTATTTGGATGCGCTTGTTTTGTGTACAAAAATAAAATAGACAAATTAGATTTTGCTTCAATAAAAACTATTTTCTTAAGATACTCAACTCATAAAAAAAGATATAAATGCTATAACCCTAAGACCAAGAAACTACATATTTCAAGAAATGTAGTTTTTTTGAGGATGATTCTTATTATAAAATAAATAAAGAAGAGGATAATAATTATAATCACTTAGATGAATTTTTATTACCTTTTGTTACTAACCAAGAGAGACAAGTAGTTGTTGTAGAAAATAGTGCTTTGCAGGACAACTCCGAAGAAAATGGAGAAGAAATGCCATAAGGCGAAACCGAAAGTGAAAGGATAGAAGAATCACAAGAAGAAGTGTCATTAAGGAGATCAAGTCGTCAACCAACCCTCAACAAGACTAAGAGATTATGTTACATATTCGGTAAACTACCCAATACAAGACTATATTTCATATAATAATATTTCAAATGAACACTACGTTTTTCTAACCGCATTGTCAAAAATTGAAGAACCTACTAATTATGAAGTCGCTAAAAATGACCCAAAATGGTGCAAAGCCATGGAAGAAGAGTTTTATGCTTTAGAAAAAAAAATCAAACAAAGGATCTTTGTACCTTACCAAATGACAAAAAACCGGTTGGATGTAAATGGGTATACAAAATTAAATATAATAGTAATGGTACAATAGAGAGATATAAGGCTAGATTAGTGGCCAAAGGCTATACCCAAACTCAAGGCATAGATTATTATGAAACTTTTGCACCGGTGGCAAAAATGAATACGGTAAGAATTTTTTTTTCAATTGCCGTAAATAAAGATTGGAATCTTCACCAAATGGACGTAAAAAATGCCTTCCTTCAAGGAACCCTTGAGGAAGAAGTGTACATGACTCTCCCACCGGGTCACAAAAAGGAACGAAATTATAATCTTGTTTGTAGATTAAAGAAAGCTATTTATGGTCTTAGACAATCTTCAAGATCATGGTATGGCAAACTCTCTCATTTTTTACTTTCCTATGATTTTAAAAGTAGTGGTGCCGATTTATCACTATTTGTTAAGCATAGTTGTAACGGTTTAACTGTAGTTTTAGTTTATGTAGATGATATCATCATAACCGGGGATAACCAAATTGAAATTGATTGTATAAAAGGAAACTTTAAACAAAAATTTGAAATCAAGGATTTAGGAAGATTAAAATATTTTTTTGGGATAGAAATAGCTCGTTCTTCGAAAGGGTTATTCATATCTCAACGAAAATATACCCTTGAACTACTTAAAGAAACGGGTAAATTAGGAAGTAAGCCGGCCATAACACCAATAGATATGAATATAAAATAAATTAGTGAGGATGGAGAACCTTTGGAGAATGTTAACCAATTTCAAAGACTTGTAGGTAAATTAATTTACTTGACCGTTACTCGACCGGATTTATCCTATGCCGTAAGCCAAATTAGTCAATTCATGCATGCACCGAGAACACCACACTTAGATGCTATAAATAGAATTTTAAAATATTTGAAGGGATCCCCCGGTAAAGGTATCTGGATAAAAAAAATGGTACTAATGACGTGTGCGGCTATTCCGATGCAGATTGGGTAAGAAGCTTTGATAGGAAATCTACCACTGATTTTTGCACATTTGTAGGCGGAAATTTAGTCACATGGAAGAGCAAAAAACAAAGTGTTGTGACATGATCAAGTGTGAAAGCAGAATATCGAGTTATGGCATCTACCGCAAGCGAGTTGACATGGATCAAACAAGTCCTAACCGATTTAAATGTAAAGATTGAAGAATCCATGAAAATGTTTTACGACAATCAAGCGGCTAGGCATATTGCGGCCAATCCCGTATTCCATGAACGAACCAAGCATATCGAAGTGGATTGTCACTTCATTTGAGAAAAAATTCAAGCCAAAGAGATTGAAACACCCTTTGTTAAAAGCGAGGATCAATTGGCGGATGTATTCACCAAAGGACTAAGTCATAAGACATTCGAAAATATCATATGCAAGCTCGGGTTATATGACATATATACGTCGAGCTTGAGGGGGAGTGTTGAAAAATAAATACGATGGGTTTGAAAATTAATAACCTTAGATCCGTGAGGGTATTTTCGTCATAGATTATTTTTAAAAAGATAAAAAAACCCAAGTGTAAATAACCGAGCTTCAATTTATTTTTCCATACATAGAAGGTTTACCGTTAGATGATAGTTAGTCATTTGGCTATAAAAGCCAACTTCCGATATTGTAACAAGTCTTCTTCTTTTTCGATCAATAATAATACAAAGAACTTTTACCTGTATTGATCGAAACTGACATTATTGTTTGAAGTGTATGGAAATGGAATGATCTCCATTTCTCCAACTATTTTTGATCATTTCATTCTGATACAACTGGAAAATCTTGATCACCAGAGCCTTTTAGAAAAGGTATAATCTATTGATACGATCACGAAGTTGAATACTTTTCATAGACCAGATGAAATTAATTAAAATTAGTCCATGTGGAGAAGCGTTAATTAATTAATTAATTAATTAGTATATATGATGAGCTGAGCCAAAAATGGTTTCTCAGTAAAGTGCAGGACTACTAAGATTAGAAAGTACGCTGTCCATATAAAAATGTCGTCTATTTTTAATGCATTAAAAATGGCAATGTTATTGACTTAATTATTGTATTGTTGTTTGTTTGATATTCAATGCCCAATAGACAATAGAGCTATTTAATCATCTAATTAATGTACGCAACGCCTCCATTCAATGCTCTCTCTCTCTCTCTCTCTCCCCATTCAACCTCATTTCCCATTTCCCCTCTTCTTTTCTAGGGTTTTTTCTTCTTTGATCTCCGAGTCTCTCCCTTTTACGCGACGATGGAAGATGATTTGTTCTCACATTGCAAAACAGGTGGTCGACTTCGCAATGGCGCGCCACAGAAAGGTACTTTTTTTTTGTCAGATTCTTTTTCATACTAAACCTTGTGCTTTTTGCAAGCTTTTAAGCTTGATTCTGTTGTTCATTCTTCTTCCTTTTTTTTGTGTGCTTTTAATAAGTGCGAATATATATAAATGAAGGAGTTTTTAGTTTTTCTTTGTTTGGTTTCCTTGATTTTTCTGACATTGTAAAAGCGGCATCTGCACTTCTTACAACTTTCTTCTTAATATGCTGTCGATATATAATCATATGGCCTATCTCTTTATGGAATTAATAGTAAAAAAACGGGGGTAATGGCCAGAACTCCTTCCAAAATCGGGAAGAGATAAGGGGAGAAAGAAAATGTGTTATTTATCCAAACTTGAGCTGATTATATTGCAATTGACCATCAAGTCAAGCATCTTATGTCTTCAATTCTAGAATCTTAGGCCTCAATGCTGAAATTACAATTTCTAAAATCGTTAATTAACTTGGAAGCTTTTTGTTCCTTCCTCCAGGTCATGCTTATGCTTCTTCTATTCATAAAAATAATCATAATTTGAGAACATCCTCAGAGACTGCAACTAATTGTCGCTCTAATTTTGAAGAAAACCATGTAAGTTTTTTTTTTAATTTAATAAACGCCAGACTTAGTTAAATGTGTACATGTGCAAGCATGTGTTAGTTACAAAAAAAAATCTGATAGATACCTTACCCATTAAACGCCTGTATATATATTTGTTGATGACCGTTCCTGTACAAGTTTGCACAAATATCAGCTGGTGCCATAGTTGCAGACATGAAATATGGTTATTTGTGTATTTAATAACAAAGACAATGTCTCCTTTTAGTAATTGATATTTTCTGAAATTTTCAGTGTGCCCCCTACTTAATGGATAATCATAAAAGAAGGCCAAATGCCAACCAAGCCACTCCAAAAAGATTAGAAGGTGCAAGGCCCTCGCCTAGCATAATCGCTAGATTGATGGGCCTAAAGGAACTTCTACCTGAGAAAGGACTCGAGAAAGCTAACAAAAGATCTGGAGGGGTATTTGATAAACCATCTTTTTCAGGTCTTTTGAACAATAACAATGCAGAATTTAAGGATGTTTTTGAGGTAATTGAGGAGAGAGACCGGCGGCCAGATAAGAGGCAAACTATGAAGGTTGAATTTGAAAGAGATTTTGAAAATTACAGGGATAATTTTGTGAAAAATATTGAGAAATCTAATCCCTTGTTTGCTAAACACCTCCTCGAACTGAAGTGCTACCCACCACATTTGCACAAAGGCATGATTTCAAGAGTAACATTGGCATACAACCATGAGCAAATTTCAAATAAAAAGCTGAAACCTAGAAAATTGGATCAAAGGAATAGTTGTAGCCACCATGACCATATTGTTGTATTAGACCCAAAAATGGGAAACATTGATCAAGACCTGAAGTTTCAAAGAACCGTCCACCAGAATTACTTGGAGAATTTGCAAAATAGAAGGGAAAAAATGTGGAGATTCGAATCTTTTGGACACCAGGGGGATGACTATTGTAACAGAAATATTTTGAAACTTGAAAAATTGAGAAAATTTGACCCAAATTTGAGTAATGAAGGGTCCAATCCATTAGCAGAGATGTTTACAACACCTGATGTGGAGAGGTTTGAGAAAATCTTTGACTTGCATAAATACCATAGAAAAAAATTGAAGACCAAATTTGCTAGAGAAGGGTATTATGAAAAATTGGAGGGCTCTTTTGCAAAAGTACCACAGGAAATATCTCCTATTGGTGTGAAAAGTCTTCTTCTTGAGCAGGAAGATGTAGTGAAACTAAGAGCCAGAAAGCATAAATTGAAAGAGAACTTCACAATAAAGGGTGATTCTTCTAGTAGGCACAATCTGAGGGGCATAAGCGGAAATGGTTTTGAAACAGAGGAGAAAATGTTATTTACCATTGATGAGGGGCAGAATGCTGGACCTATGACTAAACTTTTCAGGAAGGGTGCAAAGAAACCTGGACATGAGAAGGTAGTATGCTGCTTCTAAAAAAAAAAAGACTAAATAAAAGCTTTAATACTGAAGAAATGTTTTTGTTCTCTCTTCATTTGCAGTTAAAATCAATCAAATCAATTGTTGCAGTAATATTCTATTACCTAATTGTTGTATTTTAAAATTTGCATGGCAGCAGAGAGCTTCTATTGAAGAAAAAGATGAATGCTTTTCTGTATTGAATTTCAATAGAAATACAAATTCAAGAGAAGCTGAGAGACCAAGCCCTATTTCTGTCCTTGAACCAACTCCTATAGAAACAGAAAGCACCAGTTCATCTTTTTGGAAACCAGATTTTGATCTTCATGGCAAGTCTTCTTTGATTATTTATTTTGCATACTGTACAGTTTTTTTGTAAGCATACTATTTTCATGCAAACACCTTGGCTAATTATTCCTTTCTCCCTCCTAAATACAGAAACTGATACTCAAATCACCGAAGAGTCAGTAGCATGCATATCCAGTGACGACGACGGTCCAGGTATGATATGCAACAATAAAACCTGTACACTAAATCTACTGAGAGATCAAGAGGAGAGAGAATACTCGTACCTACTGGAGATGCTTATCCAATCTGGGGTCCACAGGATCTATCCTGGTACGCGTCAAATAACATACCATTCCTGTGAGTTTCCAGTAGACCCGTGTTTGTTTGATAGACTGGAGAAGAGGTATGGTCAGATGTCGACCTGGTCAAAATCTGATAGAAGACTGTTATTTGATTTGGCAAACTTGGCGATTGCAATGGTGCTAGCACCGTTGCTAGATACACGCCCATGGGTCAGGTGTGAGAGGCATGTGGGGCCTGTGTGGGGTCCAGAGGGATTGGTGGAGAGGGTGTGGTTGGTTCTGTCGAGAGAGAGGCAGAAGCGGATGGCGGGAAATGAAGAAGAAAAACTGGTTGATTTGAGTGGGTATAAGAATTTGGGGGATGACATTAATGTTATAGGGAAGCAGATAGAGAGGATGGTGACTGAGGAGATGATAGAGGAGATCGTCTTAGGATTTGTTTCGAGTTGATAGATAAGATAAGCAGGCACTTGCAAATGTAATTTGAAGATTAATTAACGGCCATCAATCCTGTAATTGTATGTATGAGACATATTAAAGGGAAGGAAAAGATGGGAAGATTGTTGCAATTTCATGTAAGGTAGGTTATATTTATAAATTGTAAATCAATCGTTTGTCTCTCCAGCTAATTGCTGGACCATTTGCTTATTTTATGAGGTGAATTTGAGCATGCAAAATAAATGGAGGACCTTGGAGAGAATTTGAAAATTATCGCAGGTTGGTTGAAGCCCAGGTGTTGCTCAGTCGTGAGATTCACTTAGTCTAATTTCATTGGCAAATAAATTAATTATTCACTTAGTCTAATTATTGTAGAGTTTTCAAGTCTTTATTTACTGTTGTAAATACTATAGATGAATATATAGTAGAAAAGTTTATCCAAAATTAATACTCATTGTAAGATGTTGTATTTATTGTAGTGGTAGGAATATGCACTTTTTCTTATTTTTCCACTTTATCAAACATGAATAAATTACCAACTTTGTATGCTCCAACTCCAACCAAACACGACCATTTAATGCCAATCTATTAGAATTTATAAACCCAACCCAGTAGGTTTATTGGGCCTTGGGGCTCTGTCTATTAATAATACTAATAACATCATTATAGATCCAGTGCAATGCGTATTATTAATTTATTTCATGGTCAAATTGACAACAAGACAAGTAGTTTGGCAAATAATTGCAAATGTAACATGTATTAATTTTTCACACTTGACTGGGCACTGCTAGTCTTCTAATTTGTGTTTGTTAATGTCATAATTATATCTTAGGAATTAAACCAACGTACTCCAGCTCGCAAAGCACGTTAATTAAACGAAAGTTAAAAATAAAATACGCAAATTGTTTTTAATTTGGGTCTTAATTATTATCAAACCCCAATTGCAAACAACTATTGTAGTATTTTTTTTCCTTCTAAAATAATAAGTAATTAACCATTTTATCGTTTCAATTTCGTTGGTATGTATTTTATGTACATGCATTCAGAAATAAGAACGGTGAAATTTGGAAGATTAGGGAAGTTCCCACCAAAGGAACGGGGAAAAGAAAGAGAATCTGATTCTAATTGCAATGTGTTTTTGTGACTTTTGTCCAAAATCAAAAGGAGCCTCTACTTTTTTGTTGTTGTTGTTGTCGTCCATATGATGCCTACCCAACCACCACTTTCTCATATTTCCTTTCCATTTTACTATAAAATTAGTGTCGTGTAAGTTTGCCCATCATAAATTTTAGTCTTATTCTTGTTTTGAGTAAGCATCAGTAATTGGCTACATTTATGAATAGTGAAATTCATGATCATCCTTCACAATCTCTCTCGGAACACAATATCACAAAGTTAACTCTAATTTATTTTTATTTTTATTTTTATTTTTTTTTTGCTCTTTTTGTGAGGTATAAGAAGAATTGTCATTAAGGGACCAAAACATCTCATCTTTTTCTCAAAAAAAAAAAAGAACTGTTGCAATATTGTTGTATTATTATATAATTATTTTTTGGTGCAAGTTGGAGACAGGAACTGCCATATGAAGTTCTGAGCATCAAACTTCACTTGACCGAATTAATTAAGAAATCAGACAGTAAAGAATCAACTGGAGGTATTATCGGGTCAAGTAGGGTTTATATACTTATCATATTTAGACCTATATTCAAATTTTAGAACCATATGTTTATTATTTTCATAAAAAGATTGGTTTGATTCTGGATATCACTTCAATTCCGGATACCTATATAGATACTTGTAACTTATTTATATCGGGTCCAGTCTGGTATGGTCCGGTTTTAGATCCAAAATGGAATATTTAAACTCTTTAATTATTCTTGAACCTATAATTATTATACTATTTTAAGCATCTGAAATAAAAAATATATTATTGTAAAAATATAAGATAAATTATGTTACAAAATCAAAAGTATACTGTTATGAATGTATACAACCTAACATGATAAAAAAAAAAAAAATTTTTATAATCCATCTATTACCTAATCAGAGGTGGCCGTTTGTGAGCACGTGACCGGGGGCTGTTTTCACATGGAATAACTCGAACATTATCGTACAAATACTTTTGTTCAGATCTTGCGGAGCTGATGTTATGTTACTGAGTACTGACAAGCTCTATTTTTGTTTCTAGTCTTTAATTAGATTTAAGGGGTCACCTCTAACTCTAAGGATGAAAGGAATCCCACACATATGTACCTCAATTACAAAAGTCATCATCTCAACTTCAATGCATTCATCCTTTCTTTTCCATATGCATAATTGAGCTTGTCCTTAATATTTCCTGGAACTGGGTCCTGACGCAATAATTGCTTCAAGACCCTTTTACTTGGTGGGCATAGTCGCAAATTCCCTCTGCCCATATTTTTCCTGGAGTTTTTAAAATTACTTTCATATATCAAATAAAAAGAAAATTAAAGGGTTCTGTGTTGTATGACAAAATTATTGAATTACCAGACACGCGTCATATGTTTCTGAATCACAGCAACGTAGCATGCATGAAGAAACAAACTTGGCAGTGAGATAAAAGAAAAAGGAGAGGAGGGGCACTTTATATATAATTGAGGGTGACCGTACTATGCGCAGCATTATACTTTAATATTATATATTAGTATGTATAAGTGAGATTATTATACTGTGATTGGTGTACTTTTAAATTAAAATTTTTAATTTTACATTAAATATGAACCGTTCAATTTAATGAAAATATATTAATAAGCCAAATAAATATACTTAAATCTCCCTCCTACATGGAAACAGCGAACAAACACATTAACCTTGTTTCTGATATGCATGGATAGTAAAATTTCTTTGATTTCCGTTTCACCTTCCGATTCTTTTTCCTTTCCGGTGCTATTTGAAGTAGGTATCTATGCCAGTGAGACTCATTTTCTAACTGGTACCAAGGGAAATAAATTTAGTTTTGACCAGATAAACGAAAAAAAAATTCACCAAAATGAATTAATGATCCCAGCTGTCCATCATAAATACACTCTCCATACACACCAAAGTTAACAGAAAACTTATTCTCTTCTCCTCATGTCACATACCCATTAATTATTTCTCTTCAACTCTATCAATAAATCTTCCTCTACAAGCTCACAACTCATCATCTCTCCATCTCTCTGTCCTCTCCTCTCTCTCTCTCTCTCTCTCTCTCTCTCTCTCTCTCTCTCTTGAGTCTTGTTGACAAATATGGCTTCATTGATCTTCAAGGAGAGGAAAGGAATAAATTTTTCATGCACCGCTCCCGCATCAACCGCAGTCTGCAAAAGCATTGATCGCCGGTCGATCGTCCAACCGAGTTCGAGCCGCTACCTCGATCGATACACGCCGCATCTACGTGACCCACTGAGATCAAAAGCCGCATTAAGTGCCGCAAAGCCCCTTATCCCCGTTCCTCCTAGTTCTACTACTCTAAAGCAGAAAGCAGTAAAACATAAGCAAAAAGGCACTAATACTGCTAGAAGAAGCCTAGATATTCTGACAGTCTCAGCTGAGAAAACCAGCCCCCCCGTTTCGTCCCGTTATCTGCTTAACAGTGAAAGATTTTCTGATGTTTATGGTGAATCTGAATCTACACCTGCACCAGAGCCACCGCCTCTTCAAATAATGGGATCTCAACCCACTAGTGCCAAGATCTCAGAGGAGAGTGCGGATAACATAGTTAGCACTTATTCAACAGATCATGTTGATAAACCAAATGATCAGGTCTGTAATTTAATTAAAAAATAGTTGTTTTGACCGTTATAAAATTTGGAATTTTTTTATATATAGTTTACATTTCTCTTCTTCGGCTTGATTAAATTAATCAGGTAGTAGAGCTGAAGGTTTCTTTACACTGCAAGGGTTGTCAAGCCAAGGTAAAGAAGCATCTCTCTAAGATGGAAGGTCAGTTTTGGCACTTTATTCTTTCATTTATTTTTATCACTCTCCCTAGTTAAATCACATCTGTGCCTCTCTCTCTGTATATACATACAGGAGTATCTAACTAATTAAGTAGTTAATTCTCAACTTAATTGATTCTAGCACGATTAACTTTTGATGGCTGAAACTTAACTTCTGAAGTATAATAGATAATGTTGCAACTATTTTTTTTTTCTGAAATTGGTTATCAGGACATGCAATTTAATAATCAGAGAAATTAATTCATTTTAGGGGTGACATCGTTCAACATCAACTTTGTGTTGAAAAAGGTGACAGTGGTCGGAGATGTGACGCCGTTGGGGGTGCTCAATAGCATTTCCAAGGTGAAAAATGCTCAATTCTGGCCATCCCCTCCTTTCCTCTCATCACAAAACTTTGCCTCTGATGATCATCGTTATTAATTAATTAATGGCCTTAATTCAGTATCAGGTTTTATTGTTTGGTACATTTTAGTTAGATATATCTGTCTTTTTGGTAAATTCTGTTGCTTGAGAGTAGAGAAAAATAACATAATTATGAAGCAAGATCTGATTAATCTTATTTTTTTTCATTTTATAATCGCTCTCGTCAGATGGTTGTATGTGTGTGCGCTTGGGGGGGGGGGGGGTAATTAATTAATTAGTTAGTTAGTTAGTTTGACACCATTTTGGGATTGTTTTCCTTCTGCCAAGTGCCAAACAAGGAAGCTTAATGAATTTTCAGTGCACAATTATTCAGTACTGTTAGTCAGAGTGAGAGATGGAGTGGTGCATTATTGGATTCCCTGATCTAACCATATGATATAGGGAGAGAGGTAGCTTAAATGAGAAGGGACTAATTCAGAATTCAGACTTGTTCCTCGAGCATTTAACATACATACCCATAAACCCATAATATCAAATAATATGTATGAATCACTCCTCTTCACTGCATTCATTTGCGTGCTCCATCAATAATTCAATACCTGTTGATTGGTTTCTGATAGCAAGTTTCTGTTGATGTGCTCTCTCCTCTCCTCTCCGCTCACATCTTTACTGGACACTCTTCTGTCTGTAAATAAATGTGCCCAATAGGAAATGCCAACAATTTGAGGGTACAAGAGATAATTGATAAATGGATTCAGGCATGGTAATAATTGTAGTATACAATAAACAACGTTAGTAAGAAGCGATACATATTGACGACGACACTTAAACATCAGAGAGGGCAAAGGAGGAGGCTGAGCAGTTGGAAGCGTGTTTTTGATAAAATGTAACATTAATTGTGTGTTTTGACAAACTTACTATGTGGTTATTTTGTTGAGCATGAAACAAAGACTTGTATTTTAACTTTCGGCAATACTTTGCTTTGATGCTACTAGGATATGGAATGAAATGCATGATGGTTGTAATACATAGGAACAGGTAAAGTAGTTAGTTATTAAAGTAGGTAAATCCCTCGGTACCAGAGTGTGGTACCAACAAACAATATGTTTCAATAGAAATGGATGGTATATATGACTATTTAGACAAAAAAAAACGACGACACTTAAACAATAGGATGTTATGTAATCTCTTATGCTATGTAACAATATTGCACCTAATTTTGATTATATGTAATAAAAAGTATACGACACAGTAATTTGATGATGGCATTTATAGTTGGCCATTTCTTGTTTGGCATTTTTGTTGTCTTTGTGATGCGAATACGATTAATTTCTTACTGCTGTCTCTTAACAAACAGCTATCTAAAAGTAAGTTGAAGGAAATGATCTAAAAAATGAAACAAGAGGAGGTTTGGACAGAGAAAAGGACAGGACAGGTTTTGTTTTTTTATGACCTGGAGAGTATAAAAATTCAAAACCTTATTTATGACTTGTGACAGTACAGGCTTTCAATGTTTCTCTCTCATTTCCGGTACCACATCACGCCTCCAAGTTGGCATATGTTATTCTTTTTACATGATAATTTTATAATTAAAAACACGCAGGTAAAAATGTAAAACAGGGAAGGGAACCATCTCCTATCCGACGTGGCTCTTTGCTGGACCAACTCTTAATGGGCCTTGTTAATGGATGTTGATACTTGTTACGTTTAGTCTTAAGTGGGCTGTTACTAACATTATATGGGCTGTTAATGGATGTAGATACTTTTTACTCGGCCCATATAATGTTAGCAAAGCATGTTAGTATGTTACACATATGTCCTTATATATTATGGGCCTAATTATTGGTTAAGCCTGATGAAGTTCCACAGGCAAGGCAAATAATAACCCTAAAAGTTGAGATAATATAGGATTAACAAAAAGAAGGTACAAATAATTTGTAACAGCTCCATGCAAATGCAAGGTGGCAGTTACAACTGTACCATTAATTCAATCATAGACAGTCCCCGCTGCTCAGCACTTGAAGCAAAAGTTGGTTTTATTATTCTGTAAGCTTCAGTGGAATCTTCTCAAGCAGTTGACATACATACAATTGCAACATAACGACAATGGCAACTAATCAAAAGGCCTGTAACGGATGGGAACGAAGCCATTTATATGCAGCAAGGAGCAATATATCTGTTTATCCATATTACAATTATTGGTCAAAAGGAAAAGGAAAATTTGCTTTGTATTGGTAATGAAACGAGTGGAGTTGGTACATAATTCAAAAATTAATTCCGAAACCCCTTATGATATAAATGGAACCCTGACACAGATTAAACCAGAGCCATTCATTCAGCAAAACAACACAAAACTGAAAAATGGCTTGTTCAAAGCACTTCCTCCTCTCACTAACAACACTGTCTCTGTATTTCTCCGTCTCACTCGCCTTCTTTCCGGGTCAGAATACTCACTTCATGGGGCCAGGGTTCCCTAACGTAGCCCATCCATTAATGGGTCTATGCCCAGAATACTATCGGTTTACATGCCCGCAAGCTGACAAAATAGTGATATCAGTTTTGAAGGAGGCAATTGCCAAGGATCCAAGAATAGCTGCTTCCCTTTTAAGGCTTCATTTTCATGATTGCTTCGTACAGGTAATGATGAGTGATGTATCACATTGCAATTGCAAACTGTTAAAATGTCTACTCAGTCTGTGGTTCTGGACAGGATCTAAGGGTGCAAGAATAATTGCACTCAACAAATCACTACAATCCGTTTCGTTTGCACTCTTTCATTCTCTGATATAAGGTTGCATTAAATAGCAGTTCACAATACTTTAGTGTGTACCATTTACAGAAGAGCTTGCTCAGTACCAAGATGCATTAAAAACCAGCAATCACAGAATATGATAGAAATGTACTAACAATTTATGCAAATGATCAATTGTGATATTGCAAGCACGTAGCGCATCGTCACATAAGATGAATCAAAATCAAACTTTATTATTACATGTGTGATGGGTCACCTTGATGACTGAAATTCAATTTTCATACAAAACTATTTTTGAAGGGTTGTGATGCATCAGTTCTCCTCGATGATAGCAAGTATATTGTGAGTGAGAAAAATGCAGTGCCAAATAAGAACTCTCTTAGAGGATTTGAAGTAATAGATCAGATCAAAGCCGAGCTCGAAGAGGCCTGTCCCAATACTGTCTCCTGTGCTGATATTGTAGCTCTTGCGGCTAGAGGTTCCACTATACTGGTAAGAAATTTTCAAAAAGTTAGCTATCTAATATAAAACGTGTCAATATTTTCTAAAGAGACTAAGATCCAAGAAAGTAATACGGAACCATTTGATGGAACTTTTTTTAAACAGAGCGGTGGGCCTGCATGGGAGCTTCCTCTGGGTAGAAAAGATTCAAAAGCCGCAAGCTTAAATGGTGCAAATGCAAATATCCCGCCACCAAACTCAACTATACAGAACCTTATCACACTCTTTGCCAGGCAAGGGTTAGACCAAGTTGACTTGGCTGCTCTCTCAGGTAAAAGTATATATATACTTTAATTACAACATGATGCTAGTTATTATATTGCATTTTGATGCCTGATGTCTGTCCAGTATATCCAGGATAACAGAAATCTTGCACAAAAAAATTGATCTGAAACCCGGTGTTTAATGATCGACAGTATAAGTACTTGTTTCTACTTTTTGCAGTGTCCAGGAGCTTTAAACTGGTAGAATAATTTTATCTCTCATAATATTACAGGAGGCCATACAATAGGAGTGTCAAGATGTGTAAGCTTTAAACAAAGGTTATACAACCAAAATGGCAACAACATGCCTGATGAAACCCTAGAGCGATCCTTGTATTACTCTCTCACTAGGGTTTGCCCCCGGTCAGGAGGCGACAACAACATCTCACCCCTTGACTTTGCAAGCCCAGTAAAGTTTGACAATTATTACTACAAGTCAATTATGGAAGGAAGGGGCCTTTTGAATTCAGATGAGATTCTTTTAACAGGCAATGAACCATTTGTGGCAAATCTGATCAAAAGCTATGCAGAAGACCAGGCACTCTTCTTTGACCAGTTTGTGAAGTCAATGGTAAAAATGGGAAATATTAATCCCTTGACTGGATACAATGGGGAAGTTAGAAAGAACTGCCGAAGGGTTAATGGTGCCTTCTAGAAATCAATTTGCTACCACCTTTGTTTTACTTCTTATTTTGACTTTTTTTGGCCTTCCTATTGTTTGCATTTGTCAGGATTTCATGTGTGTCTTTGAATGTTGGATCTTCTTTTGAGGGATGTGTCTTGGTTGGCATAAGGTTTGAGGAGTTGCTTTTGGTTTTCTGAAGTTTCTTGTTAATCTCTTGTAAAATTAACCAAATTAATTTTTAATTTTAATTCTTAATTCTCTTTCGTGACAAGTTGACTAGAATATCACTTAGAAAATTAAAAGAGATCTTTATTTTTTTTTTCTCTTCACCTTTGTCTTCCCCCAAATAAAACTTAAAAAAAAGGCATATGTTTTAGGTGGTGAACATTATGCTCTCTCACAACAAGGGTGTTATGATGCAGAAATAAAATCAAATACAAACTACTGAGAAGAATAGACATAATAACATAGCTCATGCAAATAAAATGTAGGATTTGAAAAGATCAGATAGAACCATATCTCCTCTCATTATTTCTCTGATTGGTTTGTGATGACTCTGAATCTGATCCTGAACTGTGGCCTCCTACTGTTCTACTGCTTGAATTATTTTATGATTTTGTTGCACAAGTCAGCAAGAATGATAAATATAGCCGTGAATTATTTTAGGATTTTGGCTCTCTGGTTTATGTTTTTTGATATTTCTTTTCTGGGTTTCTCTAGAAGGATTTCTCAGAGTCAGAGGTTTAACATACAACACCTAAGCCAATTTCCATTTGACTGACCATATCTACCCTTAGGCTCATCTAGACTACTATCTCTACTGAAATACTGGTTTTCCAACATGGCCTGAAAGGGAAGATATTGCAGTGCTGTAAAGAGATATGTGGGTCTGGTCAGCCCAAAACAGCAAAGTTTTTAGAATGTTAAATCACATTTAACACAAATCATGAGAAAGTAAAATCAAAAGAAACATCAATTTCAGTTGTTCTTGTATTGTACCTAAACACGTTATATGCCTTCTCAAAGCCGAGCTGAGTCATCCCATTGTAAACCTAATGAAGAGGAAAGTAAATGAGATAGGGCCAATCTTTCCCAGGAATGATAGGAATTGGGTCAATTAACAACAAAATAAGAAGGAAACAAAATTGGGTCCATTAGAAACAACAAAAAGGGTTGGCAAAAGAAAAAAAAAATCTAGTCCATACTTACCTCAAGGAAATAAAAAGAACAAACCAGAATGAATAACACTTTTAATTTTCCAAGATTGAGTGTTGAATCCTACAGTGAAACCTTTGGACTGTTATAATATGATATATCACGGTGGAAGGAAAAGAGAATAATTCTGAAATTTCTTTTTATTCAAACTGTATTTTCTATTTCTCTTATACTTTTTCTCTTCTCTTTTACTTGCTTACAACAGAATATAAGTCTATTTATAGCCTTAGACATGACTCTTAAAATTCGTAATAAAAACATATAATAAAAACATAATTCCAAACAACACCCTTTCAGCTGACCACTGTCCACTAAAATCGTCATAACGCTATGTAGGGAACTCCAAACGATTTAGAATTTAAACCATTAAAAACTAGACTTCAAAAGCTTTCCATCCATAGGTCATACACTAAATTCCACGTCCATTTACCCCTTCAAATGCTGTCATTAATCAGCCTTAAAATTCTGCCAATGTGCTGAAGCCAAAGAGTCTCCGTTTATTTCCTAATTTATTTAACTTTAATACTAAAATTAAGTTTATCTTTCAACATAGACATGCGGGGCCCATGACTAGTGCATGGAATAGCAAGATCAATTGTTACACTGGAGAAAAGATAGAAATTGAAACATGTAGCATTAGCTGCTGTTAATTCATCAAAAGAGAAAAAAAAAAGAACGAATACCATATGGTTCTGAAGTTGTTTTAAGTAGGTACAGAAAAGTGAAAATAGCAAAAATATAGGAAATTTGCAAGATTGCAAGGATAATCTGTTCAAAGTACCTGCAAGGCTCTTGTCGTAAGACACTCTACGTATGCAACAAACTACAAATATGAAAATTTCAATATTGAACAAAGAATGAGTATGAGTGTGTTAGGAAATGAATGTGAAGAGGAGGGAGGGGAGGAGTAGCAGTATCAGTGCCAGTCCCAAATCAGGTCAGCAGCGGTGCGATCTGACATAACTACATAAGTTAGTTATGTACATTATTTTCAACTCTAAAAATAATAATAAAAATATTCAATGTTTATATATTATTTTTAAAAATTAAAAAGAACGACTTAAAAAACTTGAAATACTTTAAATTTTTGCACCCATAAGATTTCAATATGAAGAATTTAATAAGAATTATAAATTAAAATTTAAAAATTATTTGATATAATTTTTAAGATAAAACCATAGAAGAGCTCCGTGCTCCTAGAAGCACACTAGTTTTACTCCATTTTTATTAAGTATAGCATGATACCTCATTACCATAACTATCTACCTTAAACACTTTAGAATTCACTAGAACTAGATCTCCATTGTCAAAAAGATCATATTCATCTTCAAACATTTCCAGATATGTATCAGTATCATCATGTTTTTGCAAAGGAAGTAAAGGATAAGTGCTTGCAAAGGCTAGAAGTAAAGGACCGGGAAAAGAAGCCTTCACTGGTTCCTGAGAAGAGACAGGCTCAAAAGTAGTTGGTGTTGCTGCTGCTTCTTCGGGTTCAACATGGGGTATATCGAGGTGGTCGAGTTTCCTGAGCTCTTGATCCTTCGATATCGGAACTTAGAGTTTACTACTTCTACCAGATGAGACACAATTCTTTGATTATTTATTTATTTATTTTAATTTGGTTGAAATTCTTTTTGATTGCTTTAGAACTTCGAGCATACATCAAGATGCATTCTTTGTTAACTAGACCTGTATGTTTTTTCACAAAAAAAAATAATAAATCAAGAAGTTCAGATTATTAAAGTCAAATTTACACTTTTGAATCAACATGGGATTATATTATCGGAGTTGTTCAAAGACATTAGCATTAAATTTCTCTATACTTCAGTTTTATTTCCTTGAATAAAAAAGAAGTGAGTTCTGAAGAATCTTTCATTTTTTGATTGACAAACAGACTGTTGAGAATACATAAAATTTTGCATTTGGTTAACATCAACATTCACTTTCAACTTTATTTGAAGGAAGAGCATTTTTCAAATTCTTATTTGCAAATTTGAAAGAAAACTTATTGGATACAAGATAAAAAGAAAAATCTGTTCATCATAGGATAGAAAATGTTACAACATAATACGCATGAGCTCTTTGAAAATGAATGTGAGCTGAAATTATTAATCCATCATTTCTCCTTGCCAGCAATTAATACACTAATTATACCTAATAAAAATCATCAAAACTTGATTTGAATGCAGATTCAAACCC